>CM040619.1:75992651-76530679 GCA_022817965.1 Solanum lycopersicoides
AACATTACTCTTAGAGCATCCATTTTGTGTTAGGTTTGTAATAAAATAATTTAGCTCATTTAATCAGAATTGACTTTTAGAATGGATTCGACCCTTTGACTACACTTTCATGAGAGGGTTCCAATAAAAAATATTAGGAAAATTGAAATAACTTTTACGAGAATAAACATAAATTTTTTGATAAGTTTAATAAACATGTAATATAATAAAAGAACTATAAATTATCGAATAAAGCACTATAGATAACCCGTATATTAAAACACTATAAATTAAAATAAATTATTTTTATAAATTATTGCATATGCATAAAACACTCTACAAAATTATCGCATATGATGATGAACTCTATAAATTATTGCGATGAATAAAATACTTTATAGATTACTGTATATGCGTGAAATATGCTATAAATACTGCGTCTGGATAAAACACTCTATAAATTACTGCGTATAGATAAAACACTCTATAAATTACAGTGTAAGAATAAATCTATAAATTACTGTGTATAGATAAAACACTCTATAAATTACTGCGCACGAATAACTTTATAAATTATCGTGTATGAATGAAACAGCCTATAAATTATTGCATATGGATAAAGTACTATAAAATTAGCATGTATGCAGTCCTAATTAAATTTTTGCATATGTATAAAGCACTATAAATTACCACGTACGGGTGAACCATTAAGACCATCTTCAACCCTAATATTTTACTCTCAATTCTCTAGCTTTAAAAAGTAAAATAGAGAATGATCTCTCTAACCTCTCTATTTTACCCTCTACTTTTCAACTACTATTCATCCTGTCTATTTCACTTTTAATATTATATTATTATTTCTATTATTTTGTAATTAACATATTATCTGTCATAAAAGACTATTAATTAAATCTCTAGTATTCACAATTCTTTTAAAATGTAATATAACATTTTAAATAATATTTTATTTTATATATACTACTTTCATCTCGAATGAATAATACTTTAATTTTTTCTTTATTTTCTTCGCTTGTGATACAATTTGATGTTATTATTAATTTTCATTACAAAGAATGCACAAAATTTAAATGATCAGATAAAATTTTAATTTAAAAATACATAATATAATAATTTAAATATAAGATAATAATATAATACAATACATAAAATAGTAATTTTAAAAATCACAACAATAATTAAGTAATTTGGTAGGTCGTTTGTAGATTTAACAATATTCTAAAAAGAAATTTGCGTATGATTTAGAGAAGTTCTAGTTATAATTACGGTTATGCTAGTTAATTTCTTTTTTCAATTATTCTTAGTTGATTTTTTAAAAATTTAGAATAACTTAATATTAAATAAAAAAGTCAAAAAATTTAAATTTTATATTATATGAATATTATATAGAATGATTATTTGGAAAAAAAAATTTGAAATAAAAAAATAAAAATAAAATGAAAATAATAATATAATAACGAAGAATGAGAATTTTTTTGAATAAAAATGGAGAATGTTATATTTGGAAAGTAAAATAGCATCGAGTCGGGCCGACTGCTCTTTTATCTCTTGAAATCGTAGTCTACTTCCTGCGCCCAGCGCCATAGCCTTTCCCTTTCATTCTCTCTGGTACTAATTTTTCCGATTCAAATGAAGAATACTGTCTGCTTACTAAAACCCTAAAGATTTGGTTACAATGGCGAAGAATTTCGTTAGAGATGACGTCCCACTATCAAGATTTGGAGTCTTGGTGGCGCAGTTGGAATCAATAGTGGCGTCAGCGTCTCACAAGTCTCCTGACGCTCTCCTCTGTTTTGATCTTCTTTCGGATCTCATATCCGCCATTGCTGAAGAGTCTAAGGTCACTCTCTTTCTCACTTCGACTCTAGATCTTGATTGACATTCAAAATTTTAACTTCTTGGTATACTCTCAGTTCTTGGAATACACTCGGACATTGTGTATTCACAGTAGAACTCACTCTCCTTTCTGTTGACCAATATGGCGGGAATGGGTTTCTTCTTGATTTTCCGCTCAAATTTAGATGTAATGAATGCATAATTTTGTCTAATTTGAACTTCATTATTTAATTAATTTCAAAATTTATTTGAATCGTCTTTGATCCAGTTTAACATGATATAGATTTGGTTTTGTGAGATGGGGCGTGTGTGTGTGTGGGGTGGGGGAGTTGGATTAATGGATACCTAAAGTTGTTAAATTTCAGGATTCTATACTGCTGTGTCAAAGAAAATGTGAGGATGCACTTTATTCTCTACTTGTGCTAGGCGCAAGGAAACCGGTGCGTCATTTGGCCTCAGAGGCAATGGCAAGGATTATACAAAAAGGTGACAGTATTTCAATATACTCCAGGGCTAGCAGTTTGCAGGGATTTCTCTCTGATGGAAAGAAGAGCGAGCCTCAACGAATCGCTGGTGCGTCGATAATCACTAAAACTTTGATTTCTGTTGTTTATGCTTTAGCTCATTAATAGTTGCACTTAGAACTTGGGATCATTTATTGCAGGATAAATTTCCTTTTTAGTTTTTATCTAGTTGTTGTAGCTTCATATAATTGAATCATTTATCTAGAATTCCATATTAGTTTTGTTGTAATTAGTCACCCAAATATGCCCATGTTATCTTTTGCTGGAGAAGTCGAGCTTTATAAAGTTGACAATCCAATAACTATCTTATATGGAAGTAGGATCAATTTTTCCGTGTCTTTGTTTTCAGGTTACATCTTGTTTTCTTCGTTTAATTGATATGTAGGATCTATGCCTTGTGATGTTATTTTGCTTGATATGCATTATGAGATGTCCTTCAGTATATAAGAGTTGCTATACCGAATCACTGTATTTTAGGTGCTGCCGAGTGCTTGGGAGAATTGTATCGCTATTTTGGGAGACGAATCACTTCAGGCTTACTTGAAACAACCACGATTGTCACAAAACTACTGAAGTTCAATGAGGTACTGAGATTTCCTTATCATTCATTACCCATCCAAAGTACGTTCATGCATGAATTTCTTTGTTTAGGAATAGGAATTTGCTAGCTTATTCTGTCAATACAATCTAGTTAACTTCCTCAGATTGTGTGAGTGATCAGGAAGGCATTTTAGTTAATGCTGTTCTGTTGGTTGTGTAACTTGATTTGGGTCCTTTCAGAGGGATACTGGTGAAATTGGGTTCTTAAATTGCTGTCCCTTTAAAGCAATTGGGTACCAAAGAAAAGATGACCACCTCCTGAAAGTTGTTTTTTGCTTTTGATAAATCCAGCCTCAACCAAATTATAACTCCCGTTGCAGATAATTGAGTAAATGAGTAGCTGAAAGTTAGTATATACTACTACTGTAATGGGATTGAGACATGAGTTGATCAGATACGATACACAGTAGACGAGCTTCTATGGTTTTCTGGAGTTGACATCAGTGGACATTTTGTGCATCTATGGGTTGAAGCATTCACTGCTGCAGTGTATTTAATCAACAGATTGCCATTTTCTGTTATCAACATGTGTAACAAATGCACTAGATTATGAAGTCCAGTAATGTTGCAGATATTCTATTTAAAGTTTTATTTTATTTGCCCCATCTGTTCTACTTTGGACTCTTTATAAAATTTAGAGCCTGTGGTTCAACCTTACCAGTTTCAAAAAAGAAAAGAAAAAGAGCCTGTGGTTATGAGTACTTTGAAGCCTTACTACATCCTTAATGCTATGATCTGCATGGATCACTTAAATACACCATTTCTCCTTCTCAAGTAAAAAAGAATGTAAATAAATCCTTAGGTTATGGCTATGATGCACATCTAAATGTCCAACCTAGGATTAGTTTTAGGACTGGTGACTGGTGCACTTGTGGGAGATTGAGATATGTGAGCTGTCATTATAGGCTAAGGGAGCTGAAAAGAGTTTGGTTGATTCATGGAGAACTATTGGGTATTTTGCATTGGTGCGTAATAGGTGTTTGTATGTCTCTTTACTTTTTTAATCAGTTGATATTATCAATATTTTTTGAATAACAATTTAACTGACACACTATAGAGTTTCTGGCTGGAACCTCTGAAGGTCTGTCCATATGTTGCACAAAATCTTCTATTCTTTTTTAAGCTCATGTTTAGCTTTTCAAATGTTTATTTGACTTAGAAAAAAAACAGAACTTATGAAAAGAAAGCGGTTTAGCTTTTCAAACTTGGTATTATATTATATTACAACTTGCTCATTCAGGACTTTGTTAGAGAAGAAGCTTTACAGATGCTTCAAAATGCTTTAGAAGGCTCTGGTGGAGGTGCTGCTGCCTCAGCATATACTGATGCATTTCGTATCATTATGCGAACTGGGGTCGTGGACAAATCATCTATTGTTAGAGTAGCTGCAGCTAGATGTCTAAAAGCATTGGCGAGCATCGGAGGGCCAGGATTAGGGGTTGGAGAACTTGATAATGCTTGTTCTTCTTGTGTCAAGGTTGGTGAATTTCTCTTCTCCTTTGAATTTTCCATTTTAATTGGGATGCTTCTTCTCACCCTATTGGAAGTAAAAACTGAATCTCTAACTCTGTATTTTACAGGCCCTTGAAGATCCTATATCGTCCATAAGGGATGCATTCGCCGAAGCTTTGGGAGCATTGCTTGGTCTTGGGATGAATCCTGATGCACAGGTTGTAAGTGCTTTTGATAAAATAACATGATCTCATTAAAAGAAGTAAAATGATGTAATAAATAGAGAAATGTACCAAGACGAGGGAACCTAGAAAAAGAAAGGAAACAAAATCTGGGCAAAAAATGGAGAAGGAGATAAATATATTGTAAGTGTTTTTAAAAGATCTATATTGCTTGTTCTCACTTATGCTCATTAGGTACAACCAAGGGGAAAAAGTCATTTTACTCCCAAGAAACTTGATGGGGGTTTAGAGAGACACTTAACTTTTCCATTTGTAAAAGGTACATATAACATCATCCACATATCTTTTTCAGTTAAGCTGTAATATATATGTTTCAATTGTCCGAAAAGTCATTGCAGTGAATTTAGGTCTTAAACACATCAATCATTGGGATCAGAATGTGGAAAGGTGGCATGTGCTCCTGATTTAGAGCATTAGTCGCAATATATACTGGTGTCTCATTTTCTGATGCATCTTTCCCTGAGGGAATTCATTGTCTTATAGAAACACAACTAGTTTTAGTCATGTTTTAGTAAATAAGTCTATTAGTATCCAATTTCAAACAAGAAATAAAGAGCTTCTTGCTCGTTGCGGTTCTCAGTTTTGCTCATCTGTCATAAATAATAATAATTGAGCAATGGCAAAGTTGATTGTCCTGCTCCTCCATTGTAATGATGAGGGGATCTGTCTAGGTCAAACAACAGTATCCTTATTAGATACAAATCCACAACCAAAGGATATCCCTTCTTGGACCAATCCATTGTTTTTGAAACATCTTTGTTAGCTATCTTTGAAACATCTTTTTTAGCTGTCTGATAAATAAAGTAATTCTCATTGAAAAGTCAGATTTAAAATATTCCATGCTTGATTTCTTTCTTGGTCTTATGTTTGCAAACTGTAACTTGACATATGTTTGTCCTCCTCCTTCCCACACAATTATCATGCTTCATGATTCTTTGTTCAGTGCTTGTATTGCTTTTGCTTGAAAATCTTGGGAAGATTTTTCAGTGATTTCTCAGTCTCTGATAAGTTGATAAATTGCAGCTAGTGGGCCTCGGGCGAAAGTTCTGCGAGTTGGCCTAACCTTGTCGTGGGTTTCTTTTCTCCAGGTACAATGAATCAATAAATCCTCTATTATATTTGAACTTTCTTTCCCTCGCCTCCCCCCTGGGATAGTGGATAAACAATTTATACTGTTTTGGAATATCAAATTAACATATGCACGTGGATGTCTGTGCCTGTTTTTTTATGTGCATATTTTTGTAGTCATCAAGGAAGCCATTGTCCTCTTTTGATATAAATAGGGTTTAATGTCCCACCTCCTCGATAACTGAAGCTGGGAAAAGGAGGACAAATTTGTCTTATGAAAGTTTTGTGCATATATAATATATTGACATTGTATTTTATCAATATAGAGACTGTCTTTGGATCTTTTGTCTAGAAAAACAAAAGTTGTCTGTTGATGTGCTTATTTTTCTTTTAATATCTCAGCTCCTTGGTGCAATCTATATGATAGGATCTTTTATTACAGCCCCCTTCCGCCCAAACCAAAAACAAGAAGAATTTAATGCAAAATATGTAAGCAGAACATACCATTGATGAGTTCCTCTTTTCAGGCAATCCGCCTGAAGTATCTTCACCCTGATACTGAGCTTGAAAAGTACATCTTTCTAGTAATGGACATGCTTCGTGCTGATAGTTCGTTTGATGCTCAAGCACTGGTATGTAGTGCATTCTTACTCCACAATTTTCATTCAATTTTGGCATATTTATTTAACTAGTTGGTCACTTGTCTCCTTGCTATATTTTCCTTTTAACTGCTGCTGAAGTGAAGGAGATTGTTCGTTCCACTCCAGGAAGCAAATGATGAAATGTTCAATTTCTAATTGCTAATGTACAACTAATCTTGGTTATAGACCTCCCCTCAGGCCCTCATCCGTTTTTATTTATTTGCACTAGATTACTATTCCATATAACGCGTTCGTGCTGTTTCTGAATGAGAGAATTCTCATCATTACGTTAAATGAGCTAAGAAAGCTTAAGATCAACAATTTCTTCATAGCTTCTGAAAATGACTTATGGATGTCAGTATATGAAATAAAATTTACATCTGTAAGATACTTGACTGAAGCCTAGATTTCAGTTGATAATTCTGGAAATCTGATCATTTTGCATGCTATTTGTGGAACTTGAATTTGATGGATATAAACATCAATCAAAATGCTTATGATTTCCATGGCATTCTAATTTGATTTGTAAACAGAATAAAAAATCTATGCTATGATACTACATATTATCTCTTAAAAATCATGTTTTTATGTACAAAGTTGCTCATACCAACTTTGCTCTAGTGTGACTCACCAACTCCCAATAGCTAATGAACTTTGAAGCATGATGTCTTGTTTGTTAAAAAAAGCTGAAGGAAAGTGTGATACGACCACCAAAAGGTAAGTTCCTAAATTCTTATCTCAAAATGCCAAAATCTGAGACTGCTGTCTATTCAACTCGTATTTACTTGGTCTTTACATTAAATATTATTGCAGTGTTTTGTCATCTTCATTGCTTTGTAATATATGTTTTTTGATTTCAAGATTTTGACTCAATGTCCTCACCAATTTAATTGATTAACTGAAGGCCTGCATTTTATACATCCTTCGAGTGGGCATAACTGATCAAATGAGCGAACCTACTCAGAGAGGCCTGTTGGTTATTTTGGGCAAACAGGTTGTCCCTTGTGAATTGTTTTCTGAGTTTTTTTTGTTGAAGTTCTTGGTGGTAATTTAGATGGATCTTATGCAGTGTGTTGTCACCTGATATACTCTGACAGTTGCTTTCTGCAGCTTCAATCTCCTGATGCTACTCCTTCCATGCGAGTTGCTGCTTTGCGGACCATGTCATATGCTTTGAAAACTCTAGGGGAGGTGAAGGACAGTTTTCTCTGCTTTGCATATGTTCATCTGTTATTTGCCCACTTTATTAACACATGGACGATTTGCTTGGTCTACTTACTATCTCTGGTTGGGGATTCTATGCAGCCTGATTTTCTTTGATTGGTTTATTCAAGACTGGAAACTTGTACCACCTATGACCTTTTGACATTTTTGCACTCATGGGATCATTTCTTACTGATAAGTAATTAAACCTTTTTTTGCCAGAAAATGAGAAATCATGTTTACAAGTGGTACACTAGTTTTACCGAGAGAAGATTGTTTTTACACACTTCACCAATCATCTACAAGTGAGTGTCATGTGTAGTCTAGGTGAAAACCTCCAAAGTCATTTGCAATTGCATAGCTTAGATCCTTCTTCTCCTTCAAGAACTATTGGATCTCGTTGGCATCGTGTTGTATTATCTGACAGCACAAGGTAGGGAATGCCCTTCATGTGTAAATCAATATTCCTGGGAGCATTCATCAATGCTGTTTCTTATTTCTAGTGCATCTATTTACACATGTTTCTTTTTACCAATAACATGTACTGTACATCAATACTTTAAGCCAATCTTTCACTTCACCAAAAAAATACTTCAGCCAATCTTTCACATCAGGTACCTTTAATCCTTCATCTCAAGTCTCAACTGTACTTAATAGAACACAACTAGATTCCTGAGTTCATCACAATATGCTGTTTGTGGAATATATCTCGCTGTGGTCAATATTATATGGGTCAGTAAGCTCACAGCGGGGTTGGGATTGATGACGATATCCAAGAATTAGACTGAGGAAATTGTGGACAGAGTTGCTTTTCTTGCATCTGTTTATATGCACAATCAGAGTGGATGAACTTTTTTATTTGTATTAGTAGCTTTTCTCGTTCAAGATGTTATGTACATTTCAACAGCTGTGCTCAATCCAAATGAATAGGGGTGCATGGAAGCTTATGTACAAATGTTAACATTAATTTACTGAATTCAAAAATTAATGAGACTTCAAGTTAATCTCTGCATACTTTTCAATACAAGTCTGAATACGTAGACTAACATGTGAACTTGTCCGGATTTTCATCTAGAAACCTATGACCTATTGTACACCTGTTTTATGCTCAAACTGTGCCTGTTATGTTTTATCACTTTATGAATCATTTGATACTCGATAGATTGTTGCTTTAACAAATACTGCTAGAGTCCAGGGAAACGTAAACAGTTTTCACAAAAAACTGCTGGAGGGTCTCATGGAAATTAAGAGAATGAATTTGAAGGGTAATAGATTTTACGTTCCACATTAGCTATTCCGTGAGGTTTATCAGATAGTTAATTAAGTTCTTTAGCATTGGGAGGTTTGGTCTGAATCACGAGGATTTAATTTTTCTATGTGAGAGTGGGAATTTCATCTTAACCTACCAACCTGTGCTTGAAAACTATAATATGTTGAGCAAGAATCTGCCTGCTGATGTTATTACTCATCTTTGCTTGGCTGATATTCACCTATATACTTCTTCAACAGGGTTGAAGCAGGGAGGTGTTAGGTCTTTGAGTTATCTGCTTCTAGGATGAATTGATTTGAGCTTATTGCTTCACTTAGTGAAATCATATTTGCCTCTGCATACGTTTCTTCCCTGAAGAAGCTTTTGGTCTATGATTAGTCTGTTTAGATTGCTTTGTAGAAGTAGTTATTGGTTAGTAAATGGTATGCTCGTTATGCAGGTTCCTGCTGAATTTAAGGATGTTCTTGATAACACAGTTGTTTCTGCAGTTTCCCATCATGCACCATTGGTAAGCTTTTACTAGGTTGAGGTTTCCTTGATATGGGAATAAATACTAGCATGTTTCAAGACTTGAGTTTTCAAGGACAAATACATAAAGAAAATCTATAAATCAGGTGCCATAAGCCAGTTGTGTCTAACAAAGTATGCAATTTATTTTAATTTTTGCAGAAATGACTTTTATTTCTATTTTGGTGCTAAATAGGTGTAACTTATTATGATAAATAAGCAAAAATGTTATTGCTTGAGAAAACCAGCACTAAGATAGCACACACATGGTACTAGGTTAGATCCGGGTATGTACGAGGCACACATATGCCAATCAAAGGCGTATAGTTGTGTATTTTTTCATAAAAAAAAAGAGGTGTGTACTTGGTCACTTGGTAAACTAAGATCTCTTTCTTGTAGTTGGTGGCAATGTTAGGGGGCTATCTAGGTATTTCACCTATTTACAATATTCTTGACACGGACTAGCTCTGAGGTTGAGTTAGCCCATTAGTGAAGGATGTAAGGGATCCTGTTTATGTCTTTGGACTTGTAATATTTGCTTATATACTTCCAAGTTGGAACACCCAAGGTCTTTTATTGAATCCGTCATTTACTTAGTTCATAGTGGTCTAGCTGCCTAATCATCTTCTGACCCCTTGATTATTGCTTTATTAGGTGCGTGTTGAGGCTGCTTTGACCTTGCGTGCATTAGCTGAGGTTGATCCTACATGTATTGGTGGTTTGATTTCTTATGCAATAACAATGCTTGGAGCAGTTAGAGATAATATTTCATTTGAAAAGGTAAAGCCAAAATAAATACATGGTGCACAATTCTCTAGTTTGTCCTGTCTCTATCAGTTGGGTTTAATTTTGCATTTCTCAGTTCTTTTGGTTGTCACGATGTTTGTATCTGTTCAACATTTTTAACCAATCACTCCAAACTGCATGCCTTGGTGGAAATAGGTAATGCATGTCTTGTCAAACTGTGGTTATGGACCATACACTAGGCCAGCCAACCACATCGCTAATTGCTAAATGTAAAGATGTTAGTCTCGAATTCTCTGGAATGGAACTTAGGTTGGTTTGCCTCCTTGTCTTAGTAATGAAGTCTTGGTTCACCTATTAATTATTGTGATTCTGCGTATACTTCCCGTGCTTCATTTCTTATTACATTGTTTTCATTTTGAGATGTTCTTACATTTATCAGTAATATTAGTTTATGCTACTTTTAGAATTCAGATTCATCTAATTATTTGAATTATAAACTTTTACGGTCATATTTTCTCAATCAAACTTTTTAACCTTTACTTTAGTGTGTGTACCTCTCTGTCTATATATATATATATATATATATATATATATATTCTTGAGAAAAATTACTTTAATATTTTCTTCCATTCCTCTAATGTAATATGCAAGTCAATTTAACATTTTGAACTCTATTTCCATTCAAATATCTTTGAATAAAAATGAAAATAGTGGCAACGTTTATTAGAAGTGTTACCAAGCCTATATGGGTTTCAGTTCTCTGTATTACTCTATTTTTACATATTCAAGATCCTATGCAGAAACTGCATCTTTTCATTGCTCGTGGTGCCTTCACACTTAATTATAAACAACAACAACATACCCAATGTAATTATAAAGACCAGGTTATAGTTCTCTGTCTGGATGGTTGGTTTGAGGAATAAGGAGGAAACAAGAAGAAATAATAAGAAGGTTAATACATCTCTCAGTCTGATTATGAAATTCTGGCTTATTGTTTTCCATTCACTTCCTTCTCTTATCATCATAAGCATGGACCCTTAAGATTCCACCCCAACATGGTCGTCATTATTGTTTTATTCTAGGTAGTAACACCATAGATGATAAACTTACATGTATTTGGGGATTGAATGAACCTTTCAGCATATAATTCAACCACTTGCTGTCTGGAATTAAAGCATAAGCATAATGGAAATATATGGTGTCAACATTACGAGTCTGAAGTACTGATCAGAAGAAAAACCATTTGAACTCTGGAATCTATTTGGGCTGTTATTAATAATTGCCACTTTTGCACTGTTTTTTTTGTTTTGTGATTTTAGTTGTATTAAAGAGGTAAAACTTTTGGGCTCAGCTCCTTGGGAGATTTTTTTTTGAGAAGGCTTGTAAGATTTAGCTGCTCTTTTTTTTTTTTGGATGTCTTACTGTCTTTGGTTGTATTCTCTATTTTTTGCTTAAAGGATCTCTCCCTGCTCAATGATAAGCAGGCTGAAGTGTGTCGTGATATTAGGGAGCAAACTTTTTGTTTGATTATGTCGCTGAGGAGTCTGTATTTCTTATATTACATTCTTCTCCATCTTGAATTAGGTTTCCCTATAACTAGGTGAATCTAATGGAATTCTTTACTTAGTTTAGCTAAACTAAAAGATTCCACTGCTCAGAGTCTAGATAAATTGTCTAATTAAAACGAAATACCAGAACGGTTTTTTTTCCTTGTATTTTGGAAGAGTGGTAGAAGATTTGTTTGTGCTAGTGATTCGTTTATCATCATCATCATCATCTCTCCTTTGTTGTTACTATTTTTGTGATGAAACTATACAAAGAGTGGAGGACCTAGTAGGAAAATATGGTTATGCAAATGATCTCCCATCATCTGCACTAATAAGAATCTCGTAGGTGCATAAAAGTTGGCCAAAAACCAAAACAAAGCCTCAGTTGCAGTAATTCATTTTCCGCTCCTTCAATAGCTCGCTTATTCCTTTCTCTCAAAGGAGCTATGCCCCATACCTGACATTTTCTCTCCTCCTGAAGCCCAGTTGTGCATTGCGTTCTATGCAGGGACTAATCGGTTTAATGGACTATTTTTCTGTGTGATTTACAGGGAACTAATCTAAAGTATGAGCTGGAGTGTCTAGATGGTCAGGCTGCAGTTTTGGCAGCTTTGGTGTCTATTTCTCCAAGCTTGCCTCTTGGTTATCCATCTCGGTAATGACTTCCTTTTTTTATTTCTAAGCTTTATCTCTCCCTCCCTCAACCCCCCCCCCCACACACACACAAAAAAAAAAAAAGAAAGAAAAGAAAAAAAAGAGCATAACCTTTTACAGTTTCCATGCGAGTTATGACCATTGATTAGTTTTAGTTATGTATATTTCTTCAGTTTGCAAAATCTCTGAAAGTTTTGCCTTTGTTTCCTTACTTATTAGCATATCTACCTTAGTCTCGTCTTTATAATACGAGAGCTTCCCATTTATAATGCCTGGGAAATTTTGTTTAGTCCCAACTCCTAGAATGCTCCAATGCACTTAACTGAGAGAAGTTTAAATATTTCTCATCTGCTGAGCTGATTCTTTTGTGCGGACAGTTTTTCTAATTAAAGTGTCGGCTTCATATTTTCCTCCGTAGCTCTTCGAATTGCTATTTGGTTTTATGTCATCCAAGAATGAACAACTAGTCTGGCCTTATATTGAGAACTTTGGAGTTCACGATCTTTATTAATTAGTGGAATATTTTGAGATAGTATTACAACACTTCAGAAGATGTTATTGCAAACATAATGCTATATATTGGACTATTTCATTTCAAACCTGAACTTTTGTTTAAGGCCGATAATAGCTTTGTCTGGCATAAGTGAGAAGATTTATTTGACAGGAAACAGTATTTAGCACCTATTAGAGAGCATACTTTTTAAATCTTTGTATTGCTGGAAATTTTTATTTGACAGGAAACAGCATTTAGCCCCTATTGGAGAGCATACTTTTAAATCTTTGTAGTGCTGGAAATTTTACTGAAAACAATATTTAGCAGGGCTTTTGCGGTGGTAGAGTCTAAGGTTTGTTCCATTGTGGAGGAGCCTCTGGTCCTTTATTATCTTTTGGTTCACCCATAGAGTTGTATAGAAGATCAGGTGGAGTTTATAGACAATCATTTCTTTTTCTAGATTCTTTTGGTATATCCCTTGTATACAACCAGATTTTTAGCCATGTTTACGAATGAAAATGCGTTTAATTGATTAAAAAACAATATTTAGCAGATTGGCTTTTTTTTTTTATAAAAAAACAATATGTAGCAGATCTTGTTAAGCATACATTTCGGCTGTAGATTAACTAATTCCTCAGTGAGGTCTCCTTTTCAATTTGTATCTGTACCCAGCTGTCATTGAAATTTCAGATACATAGATTTACTTTGTTGAGGCATGCTATTGATCTGAAGAGCAATGGGTAACAGTTGTATCATTGTCTTGGTTGTCCTACTTGTACAATGTTACTCAGCTGTTTATTTCCTCTAACCTCTCTCTGCTGTATTTTTATTCCCAAAATCCATTTCTCTATGAGTAACCTGTTTCTTTCATTCTGGTATTGTGCACCAGAAGCAACACTACTGGTAAACAGTATCTGAAAACGGATTTGACAGGATGGTAGATTTTTCCCTTCATTTATCATCATATCTGTTGCTAGGGCTATTTTCTCAGCTTCCTTATCTTTCCCGTTAAATGCATTTTCTATAGTTGGTAGAAGTATCATCTATTCATGTCCTTTCATACTTTTTTTCAAAAGATCTATATCCTGTTTTTATTTGGGACCCTTATGCAGGTTGCCCAGATCAGTACTTGAACTGTCTAAGAAAATGATAATGGAATCAAGTCGGAATCCTATGGCAGCAGCTGTTGAAAAGGAGGCTGGGTGGATGCTGTTGTCCTCACTGCTTGCGTGCATGCCAAAAGAGGTACAGTAATTGGTTTGTTGGTAGAATTCAATTTCTCCTCTTTTGTTTCTCATGGTGCTTATTTCATTCGATGCAGGAACTTGAGGATCAAGTTTTTGATATTCTTTCTTTATGGGCTTCTGCATTCCAAGGAAATCCAGAACGCCATATCAGTGAAACAAAAGATCTTCAATCTAACATAAGGTTAGATATGTAAAACTTATAGAAAATGATTTATTACAATTTTAAGAGAGCTTATACATGGCATGTTAGACATGTTCAATTATATTAATTTTACATACCTAATCTGCCATGTGTAAATAACATATCTAACTGCCAAGTGTAATTTTTCCTCAAAAAAAACAAGGAAAGATGTGTTAAACTTTACAGAAATATTTCCTAATATTTTGGTAGGATTTAGGAAAAATGACGTCTGGGTAATGGCACGGTGACCTTGTGTGCATCTACTGTTCAATATCATTTTAGTAACGTAGGTCCTACATTTTGCATGAGCAAGTTTCACAACTCTAACCCACATT
The DNA here is from genome assembly GCA_022817965.1 of Solanum lycopersicoides. Lineage (NCBI taxonomy): Eukaryota > Viridiplantae > Streptophyta > Magnoliopsida > Solanales > Solanaceae > Solanum > Solanum lycopersicoides. The sequence goes on from CM040619.1 coordinate 76,007,196, forward strand.
AGCTGGATGGATACAATAACTATGAGTGATTTATAGTGCTCTTTTGAGACACGTTAACATCTATAAGTGCTGCATATATCTTCAGGCCTTTTGCTGTCAAGCATGCCACTAGCAGAAAATAATGATAAACAAATGAACTTCAAGATTGAAGAATTCATATTTGTTTGTAGGAGATACCATACAGTGAATCTTCCTTGTAAGAGTGAATGAGTCTGTCACTGGTCCTTGAGATTTCTCAGTTTTCAAAAAGGATTTTTAGTTACTTGGAATTCATGCAAACTTAGCAAATAGAAGAACACTATGTAAGCTAATTACCCGTAGAGCTGATACCGACTAGCTTCAAAGGTTTGGATGTTATTGACACACTAGCATTATTCATGAGTCTTCAATTTTGGCTGGAGATGGTATTGCATTGTAGGAACAGGTGTGGAATTCAAAGAATCCTACTTTGAGAGAATCTCCAATCTGTTCCTAAAGGCAATTGAGTAGTGACCTAAATGCAATGAAATGGACGTTGATGGTTCATATATCTTGCCCACCTTATTTTGTGTTGAGGTGTAGTTGCATTTCTATTGTTGAAATCTGTTTGTTAGTAAAACAGATAATATATGACGCTCTACTGGGTATGCATTAATATAATTTCTATACTTAAGTCTCGTTTTGTTCTTCATTGCAGCATTGTGTACTTTATAAAAGATGTCCAAGCAAATATCACTTGTGGTGCTGTGAAATTTAATTAAAAAAACCTTCATGTAGTTTTGTCAAGTCTGAGACTGTTTTATGACTTTGTGAAGATCATTTTTTTTGGTAGTGTATGGTCTGCTGCAGTGGATGCATTGACAGCATTCATAAAGAGTTTTGTCTCTGCTGGTGCTGTGAACAAGGGGATCTTACTTGAACCAGTTTTGCTATACCTTAGTAGGTAATGATACATGTGAAAGAAGCATCTTCTTATATATGTTTTCTGCATGATAAGCTGCAACTTATGTTTGTGGAATTTGCTAACACAGGGCTTTATCATATATATTGCTGTTGGCAGCCAAAGACCAAATGACTGTCAAACAGGCATCAGACATATTTATCATCAAGACACTAATAGCCTATCAGTCGATTTCAGATCCAACCGTATATCGAAGAGACCATGCCCGTCTTATTCAGATATGTGCAACTCTTATAGGTGAATGTTTGATCCAGCTCATCAGCTGTGACACAGCTATGTACTTCCTTGGTGGGGTCATTCCATTTCTTTTCTACAAGGGCATGTATGTTCCCCTTTTCTTTTATTTTTTTGGAAGAGCTACTTCATTATTTTTTTCTTTTTGGTACAGGGAAGCTTCCAAATGTGAGGAAAGTTCATGCTTGAGTATGCTCTTAGACAAAAGAGATGCTTGGCTGGGTCCTTGGAACCCTGGCAGGTACTTAGACTAAAATCCTGGAACTTGTTCCTTTCTTTCTATGGATCATTTATTATTTCTGGGGGATTAACTTTATTTTCGCAATCATGATATGGTTAATGATGTGCACATCATACCAAATGTTGTCTCCTTCTGACTTGGTAGTTATAGGTCAGTGTACAAATTAGTCATTCATCTTGTTGATTGTTCAACTAGGGATTTGTTTGAGGATGAACTTCGCTCATTTCAAGGTGGAAAAGATGGTCTGGTACCATGTGTATGGGCTAACGAGCTTCCGAGCTTTCCTAAGGTAAAGAACTTTCATGAATAGGTTGGCTTTTTAGGAAAAATATGATTTGCCATACAACTTCACAAGCCATGAAGAGGTTCCAATCCCTCCCCCCCTGTTTGATATCCATTACTAATACATGTTACTGATCATGAAGCCGGAGACTATAAGCAAAATGTTAGTAAATCAGAAGCTCCTCTGTTTTGGCAACATATTTGCTTCTGAGGTAAGTGAATATGGTTGATACGTTAGGCAAGTAGATATGGATGCATTGATAGTTTGCAACTTAGTATGTCATTGTTCCTCTCAGGATGTCGGGGGAATGCTCTCACTCCTAGAAATGGTTGAGCAGTGTCTGAGAGCTGGAAAGAAACAAGCTTGGCATGGTACCAGTGTTACAAACATATGTGTGGGCCTGCTATCTGGCCTGAAGGTGATCTAAATATTTAGACTTCTTCTGGCTTATCTGGTGTTTCGTTCCTTACATCTGCTTCTCTTGTGCTTGCCTTCCTCACAGGCCTTGCTTGCTTTACGTCCTGAACCCTTACCACTGGAAGTACTTGGGTTGGCACAGTCTATATTTCAGGTTCTTCACTATTTTTAATGTTATTATGGTGCTATTGCTATCCTTTACCCTTTTCAGTGTTTCTTAGCTTTAGATATTTACCTTGACAGAACATTCTGGCTGAGGGTGACATCTGTGCTTCACAACGCAGGGCATCATCTGAAGGACTTGGTCTATTAGCTCGTCTAGGAAATGATGTGTTTACTGCCAGATTGGTTGGTTCCATTTTGTATTTTTCATAACCTCCTTGTTCTAGGATAGCTTTCCGAGTTGCATCTAGTAGCGTCATGCAACAACTAGTGTTATTGAATCCCTAAGAACCTCAATTATCCATGAGTGTTCATCTTTTTTTCATCATTTTAACTGTTACATATCACTGCAGACAAGAGTTCTCCTTGGTGATATAAATTCAGCTGTAGATTCAAACTATGCTGGTTCGGTTGCACTATCACTTGGTTGCATCCATCGCAGGTAAGCTTGGGTGGTGCAACTTAGTATTTACCTTTCTTGCATGAATATAACTACTGTATACTTTCATTCTCCCCTTCCCTCCAAAGAACAGATCTTTGATGTTGGTAATTATGCTGAATGTTTCAACTATAAATGCACCATAATTCTGATTGTCCATGAGCAGCAATTAAATTGATGTGCAAAGCAGTATTTAAGGTGAATAAAGGTGTAATGGCAATGGCTGATTGTCTGATGATTATAAAGCATTCTCAAAACTAAAATTATCTTCCTGCACTTATATTGTCTGAGTATGCTGTTTGAATTGTTTCTTGTTAGTTATTGAAGTCCTCATTCAATTAATCCTTCTTACAGCGCAGGGGGGATTGCATTGTCAAGCTTGGTTCCTGCTACTGTTAATTCATTTTCTTCTCTGGCTAAAAGTTCAAACACTGGCTTACAAATTTGGTCTTTGCATGGTCTACTGTTGACTGTGGAGGCGGCTGGGTTATCCTATGTTTCTCATGTTCAGGTATCCATATTCTCAGATTTACTTTGCTACCTTCAATCAATCTGCATCTATTGCCCATTCTACTATTTATTGCTATGTTATCCAGAGCATTTTGTGTCATCTTGAGATTTGTGGGTGATCATCATCCTTCCTTGTGCTCCTCCTATTGAAGTCCGATCAGGATGAATTTTGATTCAGCAATTTTCTTGAGTTCACTGTTAGGCCTTTAAAGCTTCTCTGCTGATATGTTATAATTTCATTTTTACTAGCTATTTCCGTTTTGATTTTTGATGTTCATATTGATGTTCATATTTCGACTAACCTGCAGCCTTATAAATGCTATTGTTGCTGTCCTTGGTCCTGAACTTTCCCCTGGCAGCATTTTTTTCTCGCGCTGTAAGGTTAGTCAATTCAATTATAAGCTTAAAACTGTGTTACTGATCTATATAAAAGACGCCAGCAATACCTATAGGAAACAAAAGTGCAAGTAACTTCCTGAAACTCACTTGCATATGCTAGAAAGCTAGTTTTGTGTTAAGTGAACTTTCTGAGATCTATAAGGTTCTAGAATTGAGAAACGTATACGTCATTTCTATACTACCTTTTTATGGTCTCATATGTGCAACTAAGTATATGTTATTGATAAATGAAAGGATCACATTGTGGTTACAATTGCATCATAAGTCTCCAGACATTCGTTAAACTCATCATGTTTCTGAAGTTTCTCTATACATAGTCAAATTTAATGGAGAAAAATTATTTGTTATGAAAATCAATATTTACAATTTCAGTCATGTTCTGGCATATTTCGTTGTGTTATTGAAAATCTACTAAAAGTTGGAGTACTAGACAAAATGACCTATTATCATGCATTCTTTTAACATACAGAGCTCTTTAATTTGTTTTTTATTACAAGGTTAGGAACTGTGTTTTCATGTCGCTGATCACTATCACTATTATGATATCCATAACAATTTATCTAATAGGTATAAAATATTTTCCATGGGTAACACATGCAAGGAATACATCTTCTACTCCTTACTGGGTTTATAGCATATACGTCTTTCAATATTTTGAAGTGGCTTTTTCACTTCAGTAGTAGTAGTAGCAAAGCTTTTTTGTTTACTAGATCTTTTTTGAACTTGTTATGTTTACTAGATTTCTAATTTACTTTTCCAGTTTCATTCTAATCATGTGTTTTCCTTCAGTCTGTCATTGCAGAGGTCAGCTCTCGGCAAGAGACTGCAACACTTTATGAGTATGGCCATTTTTTTCATATATTTTGTCCCTTTTTGAATCTATAACCAAATAAAAAGCAATGGTTTTGAGGCCGGTGTGGTTTAGGTCTCAGGGTCACGTGAAAGTTCATTTGACTACACCTGCTTCATCTTGTTTTGTAATATTCATATGGATTTTCTCGAGTATTTGAATTTTATATTATTTTACTTGTTAATTTGAAGGAATGTTCGATTCACTCAGCAGCTAGTTCTTTTTGCACCACAAGCTGTTACTGTGCATCATAATGTGCAAACACTGCTCCCAACTCTATCCTCAAGACAGGTAATGCTTTCTCTACCATGGAAAAAATGGGCGGGTGGTTCTGGGATTGACTCCTTTCTTAGATAATCTTTTGAGTACTGAAGCATCTGAATTTTTTTCAACAGCCAACACTGCGACGTTTAGCTCTATCCACTCTGAGACATCTCATTGAAAAGGATCCAGTAAGTACTTGACTGTGACCTGTATGTGTCATCCTGTGCTTTAGATATTTGATGCCTTAAGGCTAGTTTTTGCAAGTTATTAGGGGTATGAACAGATCTAAAACAGTTTTTATGCTTTTAACCTCTTTGTTGCTTACTAAATAGCTTGCTATATACTAATCAAGACAAGCTATTATTCATGAATCAAATTGATTGTGTAAACTCTAATAACACAACTTCTCTGTTAAAATCTATGTTAAACTGAAAAATGTTGTATAAGCAATAAAATATACTTCTTTATAAAGCTAAATACTTGAAGATACCTTAAGCCATATTTAAAAATATATATCCCATGTATGAAACTATAAACACCAAGAGATTGCAAGTATTCATTGACAAAATCCAGAATAGGTGAAAGGAATGAAAACATTTGCATCTAACAAGTTTAATCATCTTCTTCAAACTTCCATCTCCTCTTTTGGAGATACCTCTACGTTATTCTCAGCATATGACTCTGGAAGAATGCAGTGTACATTCTCTTAGCGTCCTTAAATAGTCCCCCCAAGAATCCGTCAGAATTAGGAACATTTTAATCAGAAGAAACCTTTTTCTGCTGAACTATGGTGCATGTGTGGCCGTTACTAGCACATATGCACTGGCCTTCTATGCACCTTCTGGGTATATTCTGGTGCAGTTTCATTGTCATTCTGTAGTATTGACGTAGCCTTAGAACTTCACACATTTGCAGCACAGCTGCACTAACATTGGAATTTGTGTTATTTTGCTCACACAGCTGCAGAAATCTTTCAATGCAGCTGCACTGAGCTATTTCATTCCTTCATCTTTTTTTTCATTCATGATCATTTCTGGAATTAAGTCAAGTGTGTTATCTTACCAGGACCTATCAAAAGCAAGTAAGAGTGTGATTAAATAAATAGTTACCTCAAGACATGTAAACAATAAGAGATTTCAACTGATTAGTCTATATATAATCAACTCAATTCCAGAGAGAGAAACAGGAGAGCTTTTGAAGGAGAGTGGAGTGGAGTTTCTCCAAGTTGAGGACCGTCTTTGTTCCCTTAATTTCTTTTGGTGCACACAGAGGGTTCCCTGTTGTATAGATGATTGGATGTTTGTAAACAATCACATCTTTTTGTAGATGCTTTACCTTTTCGTATACCCCTTGTATACGTCCATTTTGACCATGTTTCTACCAATATATTTACCTGATAAAAAAAATCAACTCATCAACCTGCCCTTCCTTCTTCCTCTTCTTTCTACCAATACAACCCCCGCCACCCCCCACCCACCCACACACTTCCAAACTCATAATCTTTAAACTTTTCCCCTGTCTCGGATCTGAGGGCAGCCCCCTCCTTGCTTCTCCCTGGTCATTTCCGCATACCTATTCCTGTATCTAGAAGAGCCCATTGAAATCATCAGCCAAGTTAATATGCTTCCTACCTTTTGAATTTTTGTTGAAATCCTTCTGTGCCTGTTAGGGAGGCTTTGTTGAGTACTACTGATGACTTCTTCATTGTTCGACATTCAACTGGCAAGAAAACTGCTCCCATAATTCTTTCCACATGGAAAACACAACATGTGAAAATCATACTGCAAAGAATGCACTCTTCAAATGAGAAAAATAATGTGTGCTTTTGAGATCTTTATGAAGAAACAATAAATATAGAAATTTTAGTAGATCTATTTTCAATTCAATCCTACAGTTTCCAAGTTCCGATTTGTCTGCTTTGCACTATATCTTAATACAGGTGCTTGATTATATGCAGGGGTCCATTATGAATGAACATATAGAAGATACATTGTTCCATATGCTGGATGAGGAAACTGATGCTGAGTAAGTTTATTATGCCTACACAAGCTGGTCCTAAACCTTATCTCCCTTTGATTGTTCTCTAATTTGGTGATTGCTTCGTCTCTCTTTGTTTGTTTGGGTTGGCTTATTACTTTTAGGTCTAGCATCTGGCATTGCTTTCTTTTTTAGGATATATGAGTTATAGATTCAGATACAAGGACAACATAACCAGCTTCCAAATTTTTTGCCAGTGTAATTTTTTAGAAAATTGTAGTCAAAGAAATAATAGTTGACTCCCAAAATATTGATAGTATCATAAACTGTTATTAAGGAGTAACTATTTGAATGAGACTAGTTTTTATAACCATGCATCTTCTGTCTTTACCCCATGAAAGTGCTTGCTGTATTTCTCTTTTTGTTGCTAGCTTTGCCTGTCTGAGTGCTCTATACAAATCTACCTGGACAGATTTACATTTGTTTTTTTATTTGCTATACCTTTTTGCTTCATTATCTTAACCTTTTTCCATTTACCTGTTAGTTGATGCTTTCAAATTTTTGTGTTCTAATCTTGCACTTACTTAGAATTCTTTGAACTTTTGCAGGATTGGAAGCTTAGCACGAACAACAGTTATGAGATTGCTTTATGCGTCATGTCCATCACAGCCATCACAATGGCTATCAATTTGCCGCAACATGGTAATATTTTATCTGTATCACCCTGATATTCGTAATCTGGCTGGCATCTTCCAGAACTAGTTAAGCTATTCTAAAGATTAAAAGAGTGCAGTCATCAGATGAAACCATTTTACTTCTTTAAAATTAAGTTAGAGCAGTTATCATATGACTGCTTGTAATTCACAGCCCTGTGTCAAGCATTTATGCTCTCTGCAATCTATACCTTGCCTGTCTAGCAATTTTGTTTTCTGTCACATGGCTTGTTAAGCTTCCCCTTTCTTGTTCTTTTCTAGTGTTTTATCCTGGTGATCAGAATGCTTCACTGAAATTATTTATTTGTGCGTAGATTCTTTCTTCATCCTCAAGAGTGATCAGCACAAGTGACAGTTCACAAAATGATTCTTCAAGTGGTCTGGATGGTAACACTAGACTGAATACTGGGGATGATGATGAGAACATGGTGTCGAGCTCCCAAAACCGAAACTTTCAAGGTTATGGAAACAATCACTCCATTGTCTATCCTCCTAGGGACAAGCACCTCAGATATCGAACAAGAGTTTTTGCTGCAGAGTGAGTGTTGCTTTCCTGGTGTATTGTGACTGATGTTACACTTATCCCTCTCTCTGAGCAATTTTGGTTTAATGCTCCCCTCTTAGTTTCCTCGCACTGTAGCTATCCTGTATGCCATTTGTAAGCATTTTCTTCTGACATCATCTCGATCTTCCTTGTTCCCTGCAACCCACAATTCAAACTCGCATAATCAGGCAATGAAGTTGTTATGATCAAATATAAAACAATTCCAAAAGGACAATGAAATGCCAAGAACAGAGACGGTAAATCATTAATGCCAAAGAAGCAGATGAAATGAAATAAATGGAATATTGAAGGCATCTATCTTCTGCTATTGTGGTGTCCAATATTACCACTATAGGTTGCTAGTTAGATAGTATTGAAGTTCTTTACATTCAGTGCCCACTTCAATGTATTTTTTTCAGTGGAAGTTGTTGTCGCCTTGTTAAGATTACACGAATTTTAATGTCATCCTGCTGTACCTTGTTATTACCTCATCCTTTGTCTTCCTTGTCTGGATGGATATATGGCTATACTGTTCTTTTGGAAAAGTAGCGCACATGATCTTTTTTTTGGTACACTGAAAGAACTTAACTAAATCATTCAAAAGGTACATTGCTTAAATCTGCTAGGAGCAAAAACTTCATATCCTTCAACGCATCTTCCCAAATTAGCAGCTCTTGTTCATTTCTGTGACCTTCATTCAAATTTTGCACATTGGTTAGTCTCTCTCCAGATGTATATGTATTCGTCTTGGTGGTTTCTAGCAAGAATCTGCAATAATAGCCCTAGAAAGGTGATATTGTATGTCAACTTCTTTTATGAGTTTGACAATAAAAAGGCAGTCTGTTTGGACTTGTAACTCTTGATACCCCAGTTCTTTATGCTGCTACCAAAATGAGGTTAAAGGCAATAGGAATAAGTGTAGTTAACTAGTTCAGTTAACCAAATAAGTGTTTCATCGAATTAGCCTTTCAGAACTGCTTCTGCTCATTTACTTAATGAGTGTATCAAGATCTTGGATTGGTGTATTGATGCAATTGCATACAATGTTCTCCTGATCCGCAAGCTTATCTGCTCTCAAAATTACAGTTAAAATAGAATCCTCTCCTAGTTCCAGTTTTATATATTGCCCTAGTCCCTACTTGTTCTTCTCTTTGGCTCTCGCTTTGTTATCTCTCTTGGAGAGAATCTTTTCCTATATATTAATGCGCATTATTTCTTCAAACTACTGTCTTGTTAAGAAATTTGTTTTGTTTGTTATTCTCTGACATTATGTATCCTTCTGAATAATCTTCTCTGAATTTTAGGTGTTTGAGTCATCTTCCTGCAGCAGTTGGAAAGAATCCAGTGCATTTTGATATAGCATTGGCTAGACAGCAGCCTGCCAGTGGATCGAGCTCTGGAGACTGGCTGGTTCTTCAATTGCAAGAACTAGTTTCCCTTGCTTATCAGGTGCTATACTTGACATCAACCCTTGTTGCACTTATGCTATAATAATCCGCTGTGGTGAGGGAAATAAATTGGTTCTCTCCCGTTACATCTTACAGATCAGCACAATTCAGTTTGAGAACATGCGGCCAGTTGGTGTGACTCTATTGAGTACTATTATTGACAAGGTACTCATTCAGTTATTCGGTTAGACTTTTCCCTTATGGTCATTTCGAATGATATAGCATTATCTATTAGGCAATACCCTGTAAGTTTGGCGTCCAAGTTTTATCATTTGTAAGTCCATATATATAAACTACAACAATGTGATGCCTTTTTATCTCTATAGCTCAGATTTGATAGACCATTGCTAAACAAATTAAAGTAATATTCAGGATAACACCTAAGTTTAAAGAAATCAGATGCCCGCTAGAGGGAACTACTCAAATTGCTAGTTTCGAAACATGGTGTGAAGAATGTGGAGGAGGAATAGAATTGGGAAACGTATTGCTTGATTATTTCCTCAAGCATGATAGGATTTAGAGGTGTTTGGATTGACTTAAAAGTTCGTCAAACCTACTTTTAAGTCATGAAGTGTTTGGCAAATATAAAAATAATTTAAAATAAGCTTGGGGAGTATTTGACAAAGTTAAAAATAACTGAAAATAAGTTTAAAATGTCTGAAAAAAGTTAAAAACCAAAACTAGGCCTCTCCCTACTTTTTATTTTTTTGACTTAAAACCTACTCCCTCCATTCCATTTTATGTGGCACTTTTCAGATTTCGAGATTCAAATAAGTCTATCTTTGACCATAAATTTTTCATAATTTTTTTAAACATTTTAAATTATCAACTATTGTGTCTTATAGTATTTTTTTTATGTAGTTTACAAATAGATAAATTTCATTTCAAAAAAATTGAAGATTCCCCGTCAAACTTAAATTGTTTGATCCTCGAAAAAAACGGAAAGTGTCACAAATACTGGGACATAAGGTATTTTTTTAAGTCAATCCAAACGGGCTCTTAGAAGGTATTTCGATTGACTTATTTCAAGTAGCTCTTGGCTTTTAAAGCTCTTTTTTAATTTTGGAGGTGTTTTCGGAAAGACAGTGCATTTAAGCACTTACTTTTAGGTCAAAAAAGTACAAAAATAAGTTAAATGTCAAAAGTTGGGTATGACAAACTTATGACTTTCAACTTTTAACTTATAAGCTACTTTTAAAAAGCCATCCAAACACCCCCTTAATTAACTTTTTATAAGAGATTGGAAAAGGAAAATAAAATAACTCTTAATCCTTGATTATACAATTACAGGGATTATAAACATTTTTTTTTAGGCTGGTAACATTAGTCTATAAATATCCACAGGTATACTATAAGCAAAGTGTAGTACCCCTTCAAAAAAGTATTACATCTTACAGAATTTGATGCCTATAAACAATCTAGTACATCAAAGACGTCTTCTGGTCTAGCTAAAATATCTTGTTTACACCAAGAATAGAAAAGAGCCAAGCAATTCATTCTTATCTTCTGAAGGCTATTCTGTACATTCTGAAAGCTCCTATTGTTCATCTCTTTCCATTGTCCACCAAATGCATGTTTGGACAAACTTCCATCTCTCCTCCTTTGACGTTCTTAACGCTTGTCTTCATGTTGGAGCATACATATTGTATATGCTCCTAACTTGTCACCAAATGTACTTAATTCTGGACTCACAGTGATTTATTCGAACATCTACAAATTGATCATTGGAGTTGATGAAGCCAGTCATTATGCACCTGATTTTTGGGACTGAATAAAATAACATACTTTTATTTTTTTGGTTCTTTCATGAAACACTGGATTCTAAAAGAAATTTGAATTGCAATCTGTTGTCACATATCAACTTCGTGCTGTTACTATAAATTTCAGTTTGGAACATTGGACCCTGAGCTTCCTGGTCACCTTCTTCTGGAACAGTATCAGGTAAGTCCTTGGATCATTTTTTTTAGTTTTATCCTGCTTAGCAACTATCTTCCTAATTATCTTAAATAACCAAATTTAAAGGCACAATTCAAAATGACGCAAAATCCTTACTGATATTAGCTCAACTAAGCTAGTTATGTCACTACCATTCAGGCCCAATTGGTTTCTGCAGTTCGAACTGCATTGGACTCATCCTCTGGCCCTGTCCTATTGGAAGCAGGCTTGCAGCTCGCCACAAAGGTTGTTGAATACTTAGATAATGCATCTAGTGGTGTAATTTAATTGATGCAAGTTTAAACGGGATCATGTGTGAATATTGCAGATATTGACATGTAAAATTGTTAGTCGAGATCAACTTGCTGTAAAGCGGATATTTTCATTGATTTCACGTCCTCTAAATGAATTCAATGACCTTTACTATCCATCCTTTGCAGAATGGGTCTCGTGCAAGGTTGGTTCTTTCACGTCCAAAATATTTGCGTACGACTGTTTTCTCTTTTCTCTAACATATTTATCAATGTATCTTTCCAGATCAAAGTGAGACTCCTTACAGCACATGCCTCTCTGAAATGTTACACCTTTGCATTCTTGAAAAATCAACAAAAGGAGATTACTGATGAATATTTAGCTTTATTGCCTCTTTTCTCTGAGAGTTCAAAAATTCTTGGAATTTACTGGCTCTGTCTTCTGAAGGACTACAGCTATATTAGGACTCAATCATTTCCTAAAGAAAATGTGAGCTCATAGTTCGGTTTATGTTTTTTGACAAAATTGATTTCATATCGCATGTCCAAATGGCCCTTAAAGTAGTTGCTCTTTCTTTCTCTCTCTCTTCTAATTCTGGCAATTTCTTTCCCATGTTCCTATATGCACTACATGCAGTGGAAACCATTTCTTGATGGGATTCAGTCTACACTAGTATCAACTAAGTTGCTGGCATGTCTGGAAGAAGCTTGGCCACTGATCGTGCAAGCGGTGGCATTAGATGCAGTTCCTTTGAACACTTCCATAAAAGGATCCTCAGAAACTGAAGAACAGTCCATTACAGACTTAATTTCGGGTTATAGCATGGTTGAGTTGGGTTCAGAAGAATTTCAATTTTTGTGGGGCTTTGCTCTTCTTCTTCTATTTCAGGGGCAAGATTCGGTTCTTGGCGAATCTAGGCTACATATTGGCTCTGTCAATACCATATTAAGTGGTGGCTGTGTTAGTGATGAAGTAAAGTCAATTGCTTTGGAGTTGTGCGAAGTTTCTCTGCCTGTGTTTCAAGTCCTGTTAGCGGAGAGATTCTTTAGTGTAGGATTTCTCACTATGGATTCCTGTCAAGAACTGCTGCAGGTACTTTCAGTGTCTTGTTCTTCATGCTAAGTCGCTCTAATGTAGTTTGGTTGTTTGTTCTGTCTGATTCACATTATGGATGTTATATTTCTTGGGTGTGCATTTTAAGGTTCTGTAGACATCATATAGGTAATCAACTATGCAAAGCCTTACATAGATATTGCCAATGATCAATTTGTCCTTCTTAGAGAATAGCAATGTTGTCATTCTTCAGCTTTTGACATTCTAATTCTGAGCCTTGATTATCATCAACTTGAAATGCTAGTTTCAGCGATTGAATCTTGAAATTTTCTGACATGTGTTTTATTTGTGGGTTTGTGCAAATTGCTTACTTGGTAATGAGTAATGAAAGCTATAACCAGTTAGTTACATGGTATTATGGAGTCACCAGAGCTATGATTTGGAGTTCCTGTTACCCATTTTATGAAGCTAGAGAGTATGCATTTTGCACAGTGGATTAGGGAAGTTACCCATTCTTCTAGTATCCCAAATCCTACTTCATTTCCTTCTTATCTTTTCTGATGCAGTTTTTTGGGTGGGTGGGAGAGTCTTAGGGAAGTGCTAAATTATTATTCTAGTGAAAAAGGAGCAGGCAATCGGTGGATTAACATTTTGGTTTCTACACTGGGATGTGTAGGAAGTGTTAGGTTAGATATTCTCATTTGATGTGCCTTTCGCGAAGTTTAATCAAAGCTCAAAATTTAATTGGATGCAGGTTTGCTTTTTCTCCATTTTTGTTGAAGATACATGGGACAATTTTGCTATCTCTATTTTATCACAGGTAACATCCCATTTCATGTCATGATCATGCTATTACATTCAAGATGTAGTTAATGAAGGGTTTCTCCATCAATTTAAATGAAATTAATATGCACCCTGGTTTTATGTTCCTTTAACTTTCTGTGTTGCGTATGATTTCCTTTCATGTACGGCCTTTTGGTTGTTATTTTAAATATTTTTTTGTGTAATCTAAAGGACTTAATTGCAAAGTTCTTTTATGGTTTAATTTGGACGTATTTTCTTATAGTAGATGCAGGCACATATTTCAACTGCTTATTTATATGTGCATAAGAGCCCCATAAAGATCTGTCTTTTTAACTTCTTGTTTCTTTCGGTTTGTTTGATAGATTGCGCAGAAATGTCCCTTGGATTTCCTAAAGACTGAAAGTTTTGTGTATTTAGTATCAGAACTTTATTTGGCGCTCTTTTTAAATCCTTCACAAGGTACCACTTCTTTTCGATGAAGTCAAATTACCTTATTCATGAACAGTAACAAGAAGTAATTTTGAACTAACTTGCTTTCTTTTTGTCAGTGCAACTTCTCAATACCATTTAAGCTGGGACGATACTGTTTCTGCCTTACTTACCACAGCACCAACACTTTTAAAACAATATGAGCCAAAGGTGCGTGTCATGTTTTACAGAGGGTTCCTTTTGGTCTCTAGTAAATATTTTTAAGCTTCTACTGCTTCCCGTCTCAATTTTTTATCTCTTGATAATTAATCATTTTTCTACGGTTTTCATGCAGATGGGTTTGAAATCAATTTTGGCTTTTCTTTTGGTTGGTTACAAGTGCATTGAAAGGGCTTCAACCGAAATTTCTCTTTCAAGAGTTCATGATTTTGTCCAGTGTCTAACTTCTGTAATGAAAACATATGTTACTGGTAAGCAATTCTCAGAAGGTGCATTCAGGTCCTTCCTCTTTAGATTATTTGGCTGCAAAGAAAGCTTTAGAGCTTGTTTTAATTAGCTTCTTGTTCAGTCTAGTACTCAAAATAAACTCTTTCCCCAATGTATGGAGTCAGTTTATTTAATGTTTGTGTTTCTTTTCGCATGAAAAATCAATCAAATATGCCTTAATCTCAAATTGGTCAGGGTCCGCTATACAACTCCTCTATCCATTTCACTCTATTCAGGTTCTTGTCAATCCAGCATTAAATAATTTCAGTTAATGCAAATTAGGCTCCAAACTAGAGATCCTTCAAATCTAGAAATTCTTGGAAACATGAAAAAAATATTCTTGAGCCAAATTGTGAGCTCCAGGTTAGATTGCATAATCTAGAGAGAGTGCAGTTTTCCATTTATTAATTTCCAATCTTGAAGTTGTCCACAATAACTTATTTATCGTACTTGAGTGATGGTTATTTGCTTTAAATACAGATATCTCTGAACTAGGAAATGACAGCATTGGTTATTTGATGACAATAACAAGAACTTGTCTGACTACGAGTGTTATTTGGCTGAGAATTGCACTAAAGGAATTCATCAGCTTGAGAATAAGAGGTCCAACTTGCATAAACTGCTGCTGTTGAAGCTTGCTCTCTCTCTTGAACAGACTACTTCATTTGCTAAACTAGCTTTTGAAATTCAACTTCTCAAAGAAAACCAAGGATGTAAGCCAGTATTTTATGCCATGATATGCAATGCCACCCGGTGCTTCAGGAGTGCTCTTACTGATGCTGACATTCAGGTAAGCAGTTCTTGTTTCAAATGATACTTTTTGTTCACTGGTTAGCGAACATAATTTGTCTACTGCAGGTCCAAGCAATTGGGTTGCAAAACTGAAAGGTGTGCTAACAAGGAAAATCAATTCGGAGTCTTACTCATTCTTCGTATTCTTTGTTGGGGAACTTGTTGAAGACCTTGGATCTGTAATCCAGAAACTCTTTAAGGTAGACAAAGTTCAGTTTTATGTATTTTCCACGTGTAAAGTTAAATTCTTGTATTTGGCGCCAGGGGCTGGGGTGGACAATAGATTTGAATTTCACTTTCTTGCAGAACCTGATAGTTTTCTATTGGATGGCAGACACCTATGAACAGGGAAGTGGTGGCTATTGCTGGGGAGTGTTTGAAGGTTTTAATGCTTCTCCAGACACTCTCAAGAACTAATGAGTGTCAGAAATGCCTAATGAATCTGTTTTTGGAAGCTGTTCTCCTTTTTACAACGTCAGAGAATTCTTCTCAGGTTGTGCTATATATAAAACTTATGTTTGAAGGTTTTAATGCCTTCTTCACTGGCTGATTGTTCTTGTTTACATTGTAGGAAGCACGTGATTTGAAGATCACAGCTATAAAATTGGTTACACAACTGGCTCAACTCCCTGACTCATCTGCTTGTATCAAGGAGGTTTTACTGACAATGCCAATGATGAGAAGACAACAATTGCAGGTTATAACTTTATTATAAATATGTGCTCTTTCTTGATGCTCTCAAGTTCTTCTGATAGCGTAACATTGACACGTGAAGGTAACTGTAGAGGTTAAGAACCTTGTACTCCCTCCGTTTAAAAAAAAATGACTCATTTCCTTTTTAATATGTTTAAAAAAGAATGACCCATTTCCTTTTTTAGCAGCACTTTAACTTGAACTTTCACGTGGCATGTTTAAGACCACAAAATTAAGGGACAATTTAGTAAATTTGACATAACTTTAATTTAGAACCACAAGATTTAAAAGTCTTTTTTCTTTTCTTAAACTCCGTTCCAAATCAAACTAGGACATTCTTTTTGAAACGGAGAGAGTACTACTTCATAACTTGTTTTAGTATTAATTAAATGATATTGTAGTTAGTTTCTTTTTGGGTGGACAAAATTCAGATCATTGTTTAATTTGTTGTCTTAAATGAATTTGAAACTTGATTGGAATACAGTTATATTTGAAAGTGCATCAAAAATTTTCTGATGTTTCAAAACAGTAGTAGCACAGAGATTGTCACAAGGGAGTGCTTCTCTTATGTAGGGTCCACCAGCCCTTTCCCTTCTTTCGGGATTTTGACTGCGAAATCTGGCATTAAGGTTTTAGCTGGAGATATTTTCCTCTCTTAACACTAAAGTCTGGCAGTAAACTATGGCTTTAAAGGATTTTATAGTTTTATGCATGTATTGAGGGCTCAATATGAGTTAATACAGTTTTGGTTAGCAGAAACCAATAAGCTATTCATAGTAATGAATGTTATGCTTGCAGGATATAATACGTGCTTCTGTGATGCAAGACCAGAACCAGAAACAAGTCAATTCCACTGGACCATCTTTTATTATCAAGTTGCCTGCAAAAATAGAGGAATATAGAAAAGAGGAAATTATTGTTTCAGCTCCTTGCAGTGAAGAGGTGGAGGACAATTCCGAGGAAGAGGAAGAAGACGATTGGGATACTTTTCAGTCTTTTCCTTCTACTGACGAAGTTGATCATACTAAAACTGAGTTCCAAGATTCTCGCTCAATTGAAAACACAATTTCAGATGGTGGTTTTAAGGGAGAATCCATTTCTGTACCACAGGATGAGGTAGAAGAAACTACTGCTACAATTTCAGATGGTGGCTTGAAGGGAGAAACTATTTCAATACCTGAGGATGAGGTAGGAGAAATTACTGCTAAAAATCAAATGGCTAGTGATGATGAGACTCTGTCAGGCAATGCAGATAGCAGCAACCAGACACAGGATCTTAATGGTTCCCAAGATGGCCGTGATGACAAGTTATCTGATGCTCACCACATGGAGAAGGATAGAGCAGTGTTACGCCACAGTGATGTGATCTTGCCTGATTCTCAGTCTGAGGTAGGAAAAGGCCCTGAAACATGTGAAAATCTGGAGGTCCAAAAGAGAACAGGCGGCAATTTGTCTTCTGAAGTGGGGGAACATGCTGAAGATGTAAAAGCACATGGTTCCTCTTATGAGGATCATCAGAGAAGTAGAGAGGAATCTAGTGAAACAAATGAAGGTACTTTGCCTAATCATCAACCTGCTGAAATACAAAGCATGCCACTAGATGACCGCAATGAAGACATGAAAGAACAAACTACACTTGATGATCACCATGAGGATGAGGAGATGAGAGACACCACCTCAATCAAGGATCACCAAGAAGGGAAGGATTTGAAAGACACAACCTCACTCGAGGATCACCATGAGGAGAAGGATTTGAAAGACACAACTTCACTAAAGAATCACCATGAGGAGAGAAAAACAGATGAGGAAGACCAATGTTCTAATATAGATTTGTCTGAGCAGTCTCCTAAAAAGTTAGAACAAACTACACTTGATGATCACCATGAGGAGAAGGATATGAGAGACATAACCTCAGTCAAGGATCACCATGGGGAGAAGGATATGAAAGACCCGGCCTCCCCCAAGGATTACCATGAGGAAAGAAAAACAGAAAACGAAGACCTATGTTCCGATACAGATTTGTCTGAGCGGTC
Source organism: Solanum lycopersicoides (assembly GCA_022817965.1). NCBI lineage: Eukaryota > Viridiplantae > Streptophyta > Magnoliopsida > Solanales > Solanaceae > Solanum > Solanum lycopersicoides. The sequence continues at coordinate 76,025,094 of CM040619.1, forward strand.
TCCTAAAGAGATTTAGAACAAACTACACTTGATCACCATAAAGAGAGAAATGCAGAGAACAAAGACCAGCGTTCTAATATAGAATTGGCCAAGCAGTCTCCGAAAAATTTAGAAGGTGACGAACTAGTCAGCCTTGACAAAAAATGATGACCACGTTAAAATTGCCTACAAAAGTCTAGTGTCCCTTTTGACCCAAAATGATTAGCAGGAAACAGTTGAAGCTTATAATGGCACAGTAGGCTGTATATTAAAGTTTAAAATACAGGGACACCAAAATCAGGAAAGGTCTCCACAATTGGTTTATGTAAAGTTAGTATTATTGTTGACAATGTTTGGCAATATTTATTGAAGATAGAAGAACTATTCTAGTGCTGCGTGACGTTTAGGTTTTTCCATTGTAAAGATATTCTTCTCCATGAATGTACTGCAGAGTGCTTAATATTGTGTATCAGCTAATGATTTTTTGATAGAGAGATCAGAGATGCATCTTTAACTTTTCATATGCCATAAAGTCATTTGACAGAGCCATGTTTTTAACACAACGATTATTTCCTCTATGTTTAAGGCAATTTTAAAAAAAAATTATCAACGTAAGACGTAATTATTACTTCATTGTCATTTTGTTTCTTAGATATTTCGCTTTTAAACTTTGAAAAACGTAAGAAGAACACACACCATTATTCGGTTAGGAGTTGAATGAAAACTCAATTTCTTTCAGTGGCTCTTTTGGAAATTAATCAGCTCTTAAGACGTAATTATTACTTGTTTAGTATTTTTGACGTGTTGTTTTTCTATAATTGTTTTTGACGTAATTAAAAAAAATGTTTAAAAATTATTATGACACGGAAAAAAAAATTAAATGAATTTTATAAAGTAAAAATAAATAAAAGCAAAAAACTATTACTCCTTCCATTTAAAAAAGAATGTTCTTATTTTCTTTTTAATTTATTTAAAAAAGAGTGACCCTTTACTTTTTTGACAACAATCGTGATATATTTAAGATCATAAATTAAAAAACACTTTAATATATTTGATATAACTTTAATACTAAAAAAAATGGTTTAACGCGGGTTCTTTGATTAAATAAAAAACAAAAAAGGGTTTCCATTATACAATAGCTCCTCGGAGCATGTGACGGCGCAGCGCCCGTAAAGACTACGCTATCGTTCCGTTAGTATCTTCTTGAATTCCAAAAGACCCTTCAACTGCAGTAACTGATCAATGGTGATGGAGGAGAAGCCAAAGAAGCTATTAATTCTATATGCATCTGAGACTGGTAATGCTATAGACGCCGCTGAGCGTCTTGGCCGTGAAGCAGAGCGTAGAGGATGCCCCGTCTTGTTGCTCTCTGTTGATGATTTTGACCCTGTAATTTTCCTTTCCTCTTCTCATTGCTTCAGAAACAATTACACGTCTAATTAGTTTTTCATTCTTTTTGTTAGAGTTCTCTACCGGACCAAGAAATTGTGATCTTTGTGGTCTCAACTACAGGTCAAGGGGACAACCCAGATTCGATTAAGGTTTGTTTGTTATCATTCTTGTGTGTTTATTAGGTCCTTGGTCTTTCTTGTAGGTGTAACACCGGGAGACACTGTACATAATTGTAACTTCTTTTTTTTTTTTCGTTTTCTTGTCTTTTCTTGTAGGTGTTTTGGAAGTTTCTCTTGCAAAGGAATCTTACCCAGAACTGGCTTAGTAGAGTCAACTATGCTGTGTTTGGTTTGGGTGATTCAGGCTACCAGAAATATAATGTACACACTCGCTCTACCTAATACTACTTTTCATTGTTTATCTGCTATTTTAGCTTAAGATTTTCCAAAAGCAACTCATTCTGATTTGAAGATTTGGATCAACTGGTTCAGTTCGCCCAGAGAATCTTGATGTCTATAATTTCAATTTGATATGTATCACATAGCACAAAGTCCAGATATGGGTTCTTACTGAATCATGTAATCAATATGCAGTTATACCATTCTCTTAAAGAATACAAGACTATGAGTAGAACCAATGTCATTAGCTTTTGTGACTTAACAAGGGGTCAAAAGTTTATTCACTAAAGTAAGGTGAATAATTTAGTTCTAATATTTATAACAGCAAAATGGTTGATGACTAATATCTCAATCCTTCACCAAATTACGAACTGTCACCTGCAATATATTCATTTCAAACAGCTGAAATCCATAACTAATATAAATGGTAAAGCACTGTATGGAACAGAGAAGTCGCAAAAATGATTCGTCAGAAGTTGACTAGGCTTTTATGTTTTAACATGCTTTCATTGTTACTTCATAGGAGGAACAGGGGTATGTAATCTTCTATCTACATCCTTTAAATATTTGCAATGCCCATGCATACAACAAGAATATGCTTTGCCATTTTCATCTCCTCAATGACTGGACATCCATTTTCATCTCCTCAATGACTGGACATCCATTTTCATCTCCTCAATAACTAGGGACAGAACAATCGTATTAGTCATTTGGCGAATCCCGTATTTGAAAACCACTCTGATAAGTGAACAGAGGAAGCCTATCTTCAGATATGCAAGAACTTTAATGTGCTTGAGAGACTTAGAGGTGTCATTGTTTCTTCTAATAATGAATATCCTTCTTGACAGTTCTTATTTAACTGTGCACCACTAGTTTATGTTGACAAAAGTGGAAATTGGGGAAAAAGAAAAAGAAAACATGATATTAGGAGACCTCAACTGCAGTGTTGTGAAAAGCGCAAAAAAGCGCGCTTCAAAGCGAGGCGACCCTCGCGCGCTTTTTTATCTTGAAGCGAGGCGATTTGAAAAAAGCTCTCGCTTCTTCATCTGAAGCGAGAAGCGACCCTAAAGGCAAAAGCGCAATAAAGCGCGCTTTTTATAAAAAAGCGACAATTAGGTTTTTTTTTTAAAAATTAGGTTTTTTTTTTTTTAAAAAAACAAACTTAAATATACAATATAACCTTCTTTCTCTCCTCACGATTCTGTCACCTCCTCACGCTTAAAAAAACAACAACTTAAAGACTGTTCTCACGCTTCTCTCTCCTCACGACTGTTCTCACACTGCTTTCTCTCCTCACCATCGCCGCGACTGCCTCTCTCCTCACGATCGCCGCGACTGCCTCTCTCTTCAACCTCGCCGCGACTGCAGGTAAGTTTCTGTTCTTCTTTCTCTTTTTTCTGTGAGTTTCTTTTCGCCTGTGCTTCATCTCTTCATCTCTCTAAGTTTCGACTGCTCTTGTTTTTTCTTCTTCTTCTCTTCTTCTCTTCATCTTTTTTGCTGCAATCTGCCCTGTTTCTAATTACTTACTGCTGCCTCCTCTGTTTTTTTTTTCAATTCTTTTGCTCTTTTTTTTTAGTTTTTATTTTGTGATCAGTGTATGCTAGCAGCTTTTTTTTAGTTATTTTTTGACACTTATTTTTTGTTTGAAGTATTTAGTGAACTTGTATTTTCTCATTCAAGATGTCACAAAAGAGGGATCCGGCTTGGGCATATGGAACTCCTATGGGTAGTAACACAAAAGTCAAATGTATCTTTTGTGATGTGACATACAATGGCGGAATCTTTCGTCACAAAAGGCATCTCATGGGTGGCTATAGAGATGTAAAAGTATGTCCGAAAGTCCCGGATAAAGTGAGGGAAGAGATCAAAGAATATATGTTGAAGAAAAATGAGTTTAAAACTCAAATGAACCATGAAGCATCCACGGTTAATCTTGTTGATAATGACGAAATGGATGATGATGAATTTGAAGTGAATATGCCAATGCCAATGGGGCCTCCCTCAAAGCATCAAAGGATGCCTTCAAGTAGTGGGAGTGGGTCTTCCATTAATAGCACCGTCAAGGGTCCTTTGAATCTCTATTTCTCGCAAAAATCAAATGAAAAGAGAAAAGGTGGACCTATTGACTTGGAATCTTCTAGAAAGATTTTGAGGGATCGTGCTGTATCTGCTTTTGCTAGGTGGATGTATGATGCAGGACTGCCTTTCAATTGTGTTAACTACACAGATAGTTTTGGTGAATTCATTGAGGCAGTCGGCCAATATGGCCCTGGAATGAAGCCTCCCACCTATCATGAGGTAAGAGTTCCTTTTCTAAAAAAGGAGGTGGAGAAGACAAACAAGATAGTAGAAGAACATAAGGTTCAATGGAAAACGTATGGTTGTTCCATTATGATGGATAAATGGACAGCAAGGAATGGAAAAATGGTCATTAATGTTTTGGTGAACTCTCCAAAAGGGAGTGTATTTCTTGAATCTTATGATGCTAGTAACTCTTCTACCGACTCTAATAAGATGTTTAATTTGTTTGAGAAGACTATCATGAAGGTAGGGCAGGAAAATGTGGTACAAATTGTGACTGATAATGCAAGTGAGAACAAAAAAGCAGGTAACATGTTGAAGGGAGTGTTCCCACATATTTTGTAGACTCCTTGTGCTGCTCACTGTATCAACTTGATGTTTGGTGATATTTTCAAACAAGCCCCGTATTCTACAGGTGAACTTGAGTTTTGATATTTAATTTGCTTGTTTAAACTTCATATTAGATTTCTTTACATTTTAACTGTCATATTTTGACAGTTTTTGGCAAGGCTGTTAAGGTACATGCTTATATCAATCAAAGGGCATTGTTGTTGAATATGATGAGGAGATATACAAAGCAAAGAAATTTGGTAAAACCCGCCAAGACAAGATTCGCAACAGCTTTTTTGACTTTGTATAGTTTTTATAAGCAAAAGAAAAATTTGAGAAATTTGTTTATGTCAACTGAATGGAATGAGAGTATTTATTCAAAGGAACCTCTTGGTAAAGAAGTTGCGAGACATATCATTAGTCCATTTTTTTGGAATGACGTTGTTCAAGCACTTAGAGTTGGTGGTCCTTTAATTCATGTACTTCGTATGGTAGATGGGGAGAAAAAACCACCAACGGGTTACATTTATGAAGCCATGGATAGGGCCAAAGAGAGTATTGAAAAGACATTCAATTATGATACAAGGAAATATCAAAGTGTTTTTGAAATCATTGATGCAAGGTGGACAGATCAACTTCATCAGCCTTTACATGCAGCGGGACACATTTTGAACCCAGGGCTCTATTATAAAAATAATGACATGAAGACTTTAACTGAAGAAGTGTGGCAGGGATATCATAAATGTGTTGAGAGGATGATCCCAGATAAAAATTTGCAAGACAAAATAGGGGAGGAGCTTGGTGTGTACATGAAAGCGGATGGCCTACTTGGAATTGAATCAGCCATTAGAGCTAGAACCTTGAGGTCACCAGGTGAGAATTTCATCTTTAAATTGTTTACAACTTCAACTTTTAAGTTATTACACATCTTTTAAAATAACTCTTCTACAGTTGAATGGTGGATGCAATATGGTCATAATGTCCCAAACTTGCAACAATTTGCTATAAGAGTACAAAGTTTAACTTGTAGCGCATCCGGTTGTGAGAGAAATTGGAGCGTGTATGAACATGTGAGAAACTACATTACATTAATACATTAATACTAATTTAATTGATATCTTAATCATCCCAAGTCCTCCTATTAATTACTTTCTACTATGTGCAGATTCATAGTAAAAAGAGAAATAGGCTTGAGTTGACACGCCTCAATGATCTAGTGTTCATCAAATATAATAGAACATTGGCGCGTCGTTACAAGGCTCGTAATACCATTGATCCAATTTTGTTGGATAGTATTGATGAGGCAAATGAATGGTTAACTGGAGCACCACAAGATCACCAAGATGAAGAAGTGTACGAAGGAGAAAGTCTCACTTATGGTGATGTTTCTATGGCAAGTGGTGTTGAGGAGAATATTTATAGTTTTAGGGGGAGTACATTAAGGGGCAAGGAAAGACAAGTTGGAGGTTCTAGTTCAAGTCGAAACCTTGTTGATGAGCCTTCTGATGATGAAGAAGATGATGACCAAGTAGAACCCTTGGTTATGGCACTTGAAGAGTTTGAGGATCTTGTTGAAGAATAGATGTTTGAGTCTTTGTGATTAATTATGTTTTTGATTTTTTGCTTTATATGTTATGACTTATGAGTATTATTGACTATGTAATTTCTTTCAATCTAAGACTATATTATCTCTATTTAGTTATTTAATATTTTTTTATTTTTATATACTAAATGTCGCTTTTTTTAAAAAAAGCGCGCGCTTCGCTTCACGCTTCTCGCTTCTGTGAAGCAAGCCCTCGTCGCTTTTTTCCGCTTCTCGCTTCCCAAAACACTGCTCAACTGTACTGACAGAACAGCCCAGAACTGTGGAAAGAGAATTGTACTCTAAGGAGAAATGATAATAGCAGAAAGAAAACCCATAAGGTTTAATCTTCATACTTTTCTTTTTGCAACTCTTTCTACTCTTCCAGCTTTTTCGCTTTTTCTGAAATATAACTCTGGCCTGTGTCTTATGGTGTTTTAGGCTTATCAGTTATGTTATTGAAATTACTTTTCAACTTTGTCTTTCCATAAGATATATTCATTCCCTTGATAACAAAGACAGGTAGTGATCCTGGTCAATATCTGTGCTTTGTGTTTCTAGATGACTTTTTTGCTTGTTGACTGATTTGTTGCCCTAGCTAATATTTATTCTAGAAAATCTTAGCTTTATGAAATTATGTATTCCATCTTTGAATGTTGATGTATGGATTTTATTGCTGCAGTTCGTTGCAAAGAAACTTGACAAAAGACTTTCAGATCTTGGTGCGACAGCAGTGGTGGAAAGAGGTCTGGGAGATGATCAGCACCCTTCAGGGTATTGTTAACTTTTAATCTTGTAGAGGAATAGTAGATTTATTTTGCCTGATCATCTGCAGCGATTCCTGCATGAAGATCTGGCCTTCTGCACTGTTAATGCACATGTTATGTTGTAGATTGGTTGAATCAGGAAACAACTCATAATGAAATAGGGTCTGAATTTCATCACGTATCCTGTTTAGCTTGTCCTTTTCTTCTGCTGTTTCATCATCTTTTGTTTTTTTTTGCTCTTCTTTTGCCTCTTTTTGTGTGGAGAATGTAAGGATTATAATGTACTTCCCTAAGATGGTGCTAACAATTCTTTACAGGTATAGCAGAAGGCAAAAGTATTCCCTTCTATTCCTGTAGGAATTACAATTCCATAAATGCTAACAGTGATTCAGCCTCATCTATAAATTCCTTGCACCAAAAGTAAAACAAAATCAGTAAAAATTTAAAAAAAATGCAATTAAACTTGATCATTTGGATTGAGTTGACACTATCTTCAAAGCACCTTTTTGAACTGAAAAATAATTTTTTTGAACTAATCAAAAGCACCTTTCTGTTTCCATCTGTCCAAACAAGCGTGTTGTTTCATTATCTTTTGCAATTGTTAAGAAGGAGAATCCAATGTGATATACAGGATGATTATTTGTCGATTTAATATTTATTCAACTAAACCACAGGGATTGAATGGCATTAAACTTCTTCAATCTAACTCTTCAGGAGACAGATCTAAAAGAATTTGCATGTTAGGATCTTGAGTCTTCCTAGTTTTGTAGGTAATGGAATTTAAGAATGCAGAAGTTTTTGCTCTCTAGGTGATTGAAGTTGATTACATGTGCTGAAGCTTCTTTACTTTAGGAATACAATGGCTTTACTGCTTTGGAGAGCCTGCTCACCTGCTTATGTTGAGTGCTCCTCTTTCTTCGTTCCTTCTGAAATTTTTTCAAATACTCTAGCAGAATTTCAGGTTAGAGGGGCAGGGATGTTGGAGAGGGTAGAGGGGAGGCTCATTATCCACTGAGTTTCAAAGATGAAAAGACTGGATTTCTCAGTTACCATAAAATAGAATTTTAGGAACTGCTCTTTGTCTATCACCTTATGTCTGTTCACTCTATCATGTCATTCATCTGGTTATCATGGGCGCCCTGAAGAATGTCTTCTAATTTAGCCGCTGTTCTATTCAAAGGTTGAATTGATGCATCAAATTTCCTTTTGCAGGTATGAAGGTGCTCTGGATCCTTGGATGTCCACCTTGTGGAAAGCATTATACCAAAAAGATCCGAAATTATTTCCTAAAGGTCCAGAATTGATGACTTCAAATATGAGTTTGATGGATCAACCTAAAGTGCAGATTACTTATCATGATGTTGCTGAAGGGACTTCAAACTTTTCATCCATCCCAGGTAACTTGCTAAATTTTACTTGAGGAATCAACATCTTCTTTAAACTTCAGGTCATTGTAGGTTCAGAGTTCTGGCTGACAGTCTATAAAATTTCAGTGCATGAAAGCATATATAAGCCTGGATTTATGGAGAAATTATCCCCTACAAGGAAAGATATATATAAAAAAACCTTTAATGATACAAAAGAGAACTCATACATAATTTTTCTGTTTTTTTGATAAGTAGAACTCATACATAAGTTTTTGTAGTTTGTTCTGCACCTTCAGGACTATCAGGAATTTTTTACTTGTTATCTTCTCACTAATGAGCTTTGGAAAATCATTTTCTTTCTATTATTTTGATGCCTGAGTGCATCTAATTATTGTTTCTTGTGCTTTTTGCTAATTGTTTTTCTGAATAAGCTGGAGTGTTTCTTATTTATTGTATGGATTTCTTGGCCTAAAGGCTTCTGTTAGTTGTCTTTCAACAAGTAGTAGTGATAAAACCTGTGAATTTGCAGATGTCAAGCTTCTCGAAATGCAGATTGAGAGCACGCGCTTCATACTGCCAGGAAAACTTTCTGGAAAGTACAGTCCCGAGTGCTTCTTAAAAATGGTACACGATCTCTATATACATTTCTTTAGATATGTGTCAATGCATGCAGTGGAGCTGTCACATGTGGAAGTTGAATAGCTCCTGCTCCTGAAACAGGGATTTTTTTTGTGGATTCACGTGTGATTCTTACCAAGAGAAAGTGATTGTAACAAATTGCTAGTGTCTCTCTAGAAGAGTTGCATATATTCTGAGCATCTCTGAGCTCAAACAGAAATGACATATAATTGATATCATCCTTGAACATATCATAATTAGTGTCATTAAGTTGAGGAATTTTATTTTTTTCATTAAGATAGAATTCTGAACCACTTCATCAACAAGATATATAACTGTTTTTGCGAGAAGTGCTTATTGCAGAAATATGTCACCAAAAACCCACTAAAAAGATGTTGCCAACACTTGTTTGAATATATAACTCTCTGTATCTATCTATCTCTATATCTCTCTCTTCAATGGTGATGGTTGTGATGTAGGCATTGATATATTCTTTTTTTATTCACCTTATTGATGTAGGTTAAAAATGATCCATTAAGTAAGGCTGGCTCTGGGAAAGATGTCCGCCATTTTGAATTTGAAGCTGTTTCATCTGTAAGTGCTGGTACATTCTAATCTCTCTTTTACTCCTTTCACCTCATATGATCCTTTTGATGATTTCCTTTGTGATCTCAGAGTATTCAGTATGAGGTTGGTGATGTTCTTCATATTCTCCCTGGCCAAGATGCTGCAGCTGTAGATGCTTTCATAAAGCGCTGTAATTTGAACCCTACATCATATATCCGAGTATGTACTGTCTACTTTCTTGACTCTCTTGCTGCCACTAGGACCCTACTCCTTCAAATCTTCCTCCTAGACATAATTTAGTATTCATGCATCTGTGAAGGTGTTTATTGTGTAAATTTTCATGGAATGTGATTTGCATGATTTACCTATGTTAATATGGGTCTATTATCACATGGATTGTAAGTACTCGGAAATGTTAAGTGCAACTCAAAGGAAAAGCGTACAAGTATTGCAAAGGATTTGGTATATGGTAGACAAGGGAGCATTACCTAGTGGTAAAGACCCTGAACCTCTAATTTGGGATTTAACTAATCAAGGGAGCAAGTGAGAAAGGACCATTACTGGGCTCCTGAGTAGCGCATTTGGGGACTGCAGTTTACCAAATTAAAAAGAACAAAAAAAGGAGTTCAAACTTCAATTAACTAAAGAGATACAATTAAAGGAAAAGGCATTAGTACACCCCTGAACTAAGGTCGAATTTCCAGTTACACACCAACTTTCTGGGGGTCCTATTCTGAACTTTCTTAAATTGAATAAATAACAGTATATTCTGTGGATCACTGTGCCAGCATGTATTCTGTGGGCTGTGTGGGAAGGAAGGAAGGAGTTTTAGGTGTTTGAAGATGAGTCGGCAGCTGTGCATAGACTAAAATACACTGTCCAAGTATTTTAGCTTTAGGGGTTATATGAAGATTGTATATGACTGGTACTTTACTCGACTTCCTAAGCTCCTTATGAGTATCTGTCCCTTTCTTGTGCTACTTTTGCTAATAAAATTTAACTTCAAAAATTTCAGTGGGATGGAACCTTTTCGAAGTTGAAGAGGTCAGAAATAGATAGGTAAGCAGCAGCACAAACTATTACTATACAGGCACCACCAAAACCTCCTTGTAGGAGAGTTAAGAGGGTTGGGGGGGATGGGGGGAATGTATTAGCACTTCTTGTGAGGGGATCATATACAAAAATAGGTTAGATCACTTTAATTTCTAGGATAAGTTCCTGAGGTCTTGTTAATAAAAGCATTGAAGTAGCTGAAGTTCATCTGCTTTGGATAAGTTAATGAGAACATGTCTCTACCTCCACGAGGTAAGGTCTGCGTACACTCTACCCTACTTAGACGACCACACTTGTGGAATTTCGCTGGATATGTTGTTGCTGTTGAAGTTAATGAGACCATGTATATAAATCTGTTCTACAATGAGGAATTTGGGATTTATCATCTCTTTTCTTTTCTTCCTTCTTTATGGTAAGATTGGGGTTTGCAAATGTTAGCAATTTAGCAATTGAAAGGCAGATTATCAATGTATGAACTCTTCTATTATTTTATTTATTTATTTATTTGTGGGGGGTGGGGGGGGGTAGTTAAACGGATTTTTGTTACGAAAGTAATAGTTAAAACTCAAAGAAAGGAACTCTTCAATTCTGATAATACTATATGAACATTTTTTCAGGTTCAGGCTAATGATAATAAAGAAAATGAACAAAGTTATGATTTGAGAAATACATTGAAGGTCCCTGTAAGATTAAAAACTTTTGTGGAACTGGCAATGGATGTTGCATCAGCTTCCCCAAGACGATATTTCTTTGAGGTAAGACATGGAATGTCTGAATTTCTTATTTGTTCTTATGAGTATATCCCATGACATTGTTTAATTAAAATCTTCTGCTGTTGTCTTTGTTATGTGCCTAGACTTCACTGATGTATCTTGTGTTCATCTATTTTTTGCTGCTTGGGGAATAGCATGTTATGCATGATCACCACATATCATAGTAATTTGATAAGCCATTCGGATCGTTGACTTCTTCAGGTTATGAGTTATTTTGCTACTGCCGAACATGAGAAGGAGAGGCTTCATTACTTTGCCTCACCAGAAGGAAGAGATGATCTTTATGAGTACAATCAGAAGGAACGAAGAACTGTACTGGAGGTAATGAAAATATTTCCACTCTTTGTATAGATTAATGAAGTTGCCTTGGAGTGGTCATTGACATTTTTCCCCTACTGTTGGGTTCTTCAATAATATGGTTTCTCTTATGGTAGATTTTTGTTTCATGGAATGTATAGGTACTATAGTTTAAGAAGACATACTAAGAAGCAAGAAGTTGGCCCAGTTCTTTTGGAAGCGAAACTGGTTAGCCAACATTAACCCTGTCATACATGCACATTACAGCATCTTGATTGTCAAATTAGAAAATAGCTCGAGTTGTTATTTGGTCTAGTAAAATCAATCAGACTCTAAATGTGAAATCTGGAATCAGCACATCTTCCACTAGTCCCTTTACTTGCAAGCAATGAAAGCTTGATATGTTAGTTAGGTAGCCAACACTATTTTTAGTTGAAGTATGGGACAAAAAGCTAACAGACTCCGCGTTTTTGTTTTGGAAAACATGTAGGCACTTGATCTTTCTCCTATAGAATGTTCCTTCTTCTAAATAATAATGCCATCTCATGCAAGCTGACCCACCTTTTTAAAAAAAAATGCCCATTTGTGGTTAACTTATCGATTAACAGGAGATAATTTTTTGATTTGGAAGTAAATTTTAAAAATGTGATAATGCCTCATTTTCTTACTGTTTGATATTTTTCTATTTTCCATATTGTATTGCAGGTATTGGATGATTTTCCATCCGTTCAGATGCCTTTTGAATGGTTGGTTCAGTTGGTACCTCCACTAAAAACTAGGGCTTTTTCCATCTCTTCTTCTCACTCAGCTCATCCAAACCAAGTGCATTTAACTGTTAGTGTGGTATCGTGGACAACACCTTATAAGAGGAAGCGCACGGGTCTTTGCTCGTCATGGTTAGCTGAACTTGATCCTCAGAAAAGTATGGTTATTGGAGTAATTTATTCCTAATTCATTTACCTCTTGTAACTCTTTGATGATGGTTTTTGGATTATGTCAAACAGGTGTCCTCATACCGGCATGGTTTCAAAAAGGTTCTCTTCCTTCCCCTCCACCTTCACTTCCTCTTATTCTAATTGGACCTGGCACAGGGTGTGCACCTTTTCGTGGATTTGTGGAGGAAAGAGCTCTTCAGAGTCAATCCGGTCCTACTGCTCCCATTCTTTTCTTCTTTGGTTGTAGAAATGAAGAAAATGATTTCTTATACCAAGATTTTTGGTTGTTCCATTCACAAAAGGGTGGAGTCCTTTCTGAAGAAAAAGGTGGCGGCTTTTTTGCTGCCTTTTCCAGAGACCAGCAACAGAAGGTTTATGTGCAGCATAAAATGAGAGAAGAAAGCTTTAAGATATGGAATCTATTAACCGAAGGGGCAGCTGTGTATGTCGCAGGCTCTGCCAATAAAATGCCTTCTGATGTGCTGTTGGCATTTGAAGAAATTGTATCTAAAGAAGGCGGAGTTCCAAAGGAAGCGGCAGTGAAGTGGCTTAGGGCATTGGAAAAGGCAGGCAAGTATCATGTCGAAGCATGGTCTTAACCGCTGCTTGTATTTTTCCATCTTCACCTAAAAACTTTGGGATGAGAAGCCAAAAATCTGTGCCCTTTTCAGCCAAGTTATCTCTACATTGATTCTTATTTACCCTATTCATACGCGGAATTCGTGTTTCCTGTCCACGAAAAAAACTGGTTTTATCGAGAGAACAGAGTACATCAGAAGGAATAGTCGCTTGATCATTGCCTAGGATAGGGGTTCTATCTCATTTGGAGAGGACTTTTGTCTGCTTGTCAGAAAAAAGTACAATTGGAGCTGTAAATCCAGAGTAATCCTATTATAGTGCGAGGGAAAATAGTATTTATGTTTCGACTTTTGAGAATTGAATTCATGCGAGGTTAAGGATTATTGAGATGTAGCATTTGTCATTATGTAATCCCAAATAAACAGATAAAAAACAAGGTTGGACCTACAAAAGTATATTAATGTTTTCAAGCAGCATGGAATGAAATTTAGACGTATTTTGGCTATATTACTGATTGATTAAGCTTATGTACCTTGAAAGACTTTCTTTGAAGATAGATTTAAAAGCAAAGTGCGGTGAAGTGATTAAGGCGTATTCCTTTTTAATAATCAGCATGGTGATTGATGATCAAGAAGTTAAAATTAGAGGGTAATGCAACAAGATCAGATTTAGTGACTTGTTACCCAATTGAGTTCCTGTTAGCTATGCAAAATAAAAGTGTAAATGCACACCTAGCAAAGAGTATAGCTCACTATTAACTATAGAGATCTTGATTTGAACTGCGGGGATAAAAATGGCAGAGAGCACTAAATATCATGGAATAAGAAAATCCTATTCCTGGAGATCTCGTAATTACTCCAAAAATGAATTTTTTTGACACAGTTGGATTTTTTTTTTTCGAAATTGGAAGGAAAAAAAATCAAATCTTAAAGAATTGTAGGGAACATAAGTTATTTATTATTGGGGATGTAATAAATGTACTACTCTCATGTTTTCTGCAGAACATATGTAATTGTTTACTGATCTACATATACCTGTATATTTCTGTCTACGCTAAGAGTTCAACAACCCCCACTCCCCAACATACACACAAGCAAATTCCTAGCTAAGAACACAGAATATGAAGGTAGCAGTGTCCATCCCTGAATAGCTTCTGTCACATGCAGCTGCTCTATCGTTGTGAATGTGTTATGGTTACATGATTTCAAGGATGCATGTCAGTAAACCATGCCTTAATCCTTTCCCTTAGTAGACTTGGATGGATCCAAACAAGTCTTGCTAGTAGTGCTGCTGCTGTTAGGAGAAGCATCAGTTCTTATGTACTATCTGACTACCCTTCAATATGACAACTGAATCTGCTTTTATGCCTTGTTAAGAGTTAAGACCCCTCCTCACCTGTAATGGTAAAAAAAGTAATGTCATGTCATTTGAATTCCAATCTTCTTTTTTTATGAAGTAAGCTTCACTCATAAATAGTGATTGTCATTAAAAATAGTCAAGAAAATACCTTTAGCACATTCATTTTCACTGTTAACCTCTGGATTTGATTGTGATATGTGACAAGTCTCATCCTCTACACACAGAGTGATGCCACAATCAGCAGCAATATCATTAAGCATATCGCGTCTTTTCCCTGACCCTGTGTGACGTCTTGATAGCTTGGGTACCATCTGAAGAAATTTTCATGATCAGATTAGTTCAATCACAAGTCTATCTCCTATAGATTTTAGGGACGAGAGAATAAATTCAGCTGTCCTACCTTTGGCTGCACGCTACAATTATTTCTTAATTCAACACATTGAGCTGCAAATTCATTCCCATATCTTGAGGTGAAAACCTCACGAAGTTCATGCAGCTCTGGGAATTCTCCCCATCTTGAAGCTGCATAAATCAAGCTTGAGATTGCCTCTGCTAGCTCCTCAGGACATTCCCTGTGTAAACATTCGTGGGCATATTGTCAGAGAGATGCCCCAATCTAGCTAGTTGCAGATTTCGATATGATATATACAGGTAAGTAATACTCACCCTTTAGTTTTTATGAGCACTCTTTTTTCTATTAGGAGATGGCAGTATTTTTCCATCATTGTAAGTGCATCTACAGTGTTCTGTTCCTTGATAACAAGTTCGACCTGAAAATAGTGAAAATGATCATAAGTTGAATTGCTTGAGTTAAGAAGAGGAATGTAATGGGGTATATTCTGGGAACTTACTCGATGAAGAGCATCTCCTTGGCGACCAAGATGTAGTAGTTGAGTGACATCAGAACGAGCAAGTGAGCACCTAACTTGGTGTTGCTTTTTGAGAATGGAAATCCTTGAGATGGCAAGGTTAGCCAGTGTTGTAACTTTTGATGCCTTGAATTTTCCTCCAAAGAATCCCATGTTTGTTTTCTGTTTATCAAGTGTCTTGGGAGCTTTGCTACTTAATAGTAACTGGAGTGAAATGTTGTTTATTTATATACACACACACGCGCACGTACATGCAATTGAAGAAGTCGTCAAGTTGAACTAGACAAATTGATTTCTTAATTCCCTTTTGTTTGATAACGTATTGAGACTCAATTATTTCAACCTTTGAACTTGTCAACAACTATATTCAATTCATGAATGGTTGATGGCTGTCTTGGAACAAGTCACTTTCCATTTTAACTAATACTTTGAATCGCTGATGTTCAATTTGCCAAATTGTTAAAGGACTAATAGTGTTGAAAGAGACCTAGCAGTCTTTTTACACTTTCTCCTGTTCACTATTCGATATATAGACGTTTTCCTGTTTATTAACAAGTCCAACAGCTATTTTGTACCGACTCTTTCAACATGATTTTTCACTTTTTTCTTGATTCACTTGACAAATGAATATAGTAAGAAATATATTTATGGTTCCGACTTCCAACATAGTTGATTGAGTTGACGCTTCTAGATCAACCAAATAAATTGTAAAACTCTTCCTCTATTGTGAAGTTTTTGAAGAACCATGTAAAAAGAAACCAACGGAACTTCCAGCATTTGAGGCATGAGACGAGGGACTTTTTTCAACTAGGATTATTAAGTTCACATACTGTAAACTAAACACAAAAGATACCTAGTACAAGGCAAGAAATCGACTTGGCAACTACGTGGTCATAGGCCATAGCCGCCACCCAAATTAAAGAAAAGAAAAAGGATACAATATGATCCATTATACAAGGACAAAAGAGCTTGCAGGATGATTTAACTGATATAATATGATCCATTATACAAAAGGGGCAGAGTATCCAAGGCTAGCTGCTGCGAATGAGTAAATAAAATGTACTCCACATTGCAAGATATATAGGAAGTCGCGCAGATTTAAAATGAAGAGCAGCAAAACAACTAATAATCGAAACTATAACAGTTCAATAGCACTATGTTATATCCATGTCACTCGTCAAACTCATGCAAGTGATCTAATAGATAGTTAGCGGCCAGCTCCTCATTTTTGTTGCAGGCAAAGTATACTTCCAATACTAAAGCTCGATCAAACCCCATAGCTTCAAGCTGCCAAAACAATAGCACCAACCACAGTGGACAAGTACAAGAAAATGATGTTAGCTGACTTAAAAACACTTGCAAAGCAACCCATCAGCATTTTCAGATATCAAAGTAAAGGCATTCACAGTAAACCATCGATAATTGCAACTACATAAAACTTTATTTGATGCAAGCTAAAGGACAAATAAATAACTTACACGTTCAATAGCCTCCCGCTCTTCAGGTGTAACAGTCACAGCTTGTGGTATTGCTCCTGCTGTCTGCCCTAACACATTCCTGATACACCATATAATGAGAAAATCAGTCTCGCATTCAGACACAAGATGGTAAAGAAAGGATCTAGAATAGATAGAACACATAAAACCAGCTATTAAATGCAGTCCATTCAAAGCTCTTTTAGTAGAAAAATAGATCCATCCCAAATCAAAAGAAGAAGAATAGCAAATGTTTATACCCCTCCCCTTCAACAGGTTCATTAATGAGGCGCAGGAAGTCCGGTTGATGTTCTTGAATAAGCCGCATCAAATGTGGATTTTGCTTACCCAACTCCTGGAGCATAGGCTGTAGATAACAAACATCATGGTTCAAGCATGTCTGAAAATGCTAGGAGCAAACAAACTGATCATAGCGTATAATATCCCATACCTGCAATATCTGCGGATTGGCTTGCACCATTGCTCGAAGGGCCTGGAACTGTTAACGGAGAATGATATGAAATTGTGATTTCAAACTAATAAAATATAACTTGCAGAAAGCGTATAACCCACCTGTGGACTATTGCGTAGAAAATCCAAATTTCCAGCACCGGCATTTGAACCAGCATTTGTTAAGCCCTGATTGCGTAAATAAAAATTTAGGATAACGTCACAACAAATGACTATGCAAATTCAAATTTCTGGTATATTTACTACCTGAGGGAACAGATCTAGAGGATTAGCATTCGGTCCACTGGAAGGAACTGCTAGTTGTGAA
Organism: Solanum lycopersicoides; assembly: GCA_022817965.1. Lineage (NCBI taxonomy): Eukaryota > Viridiplantae > Streptophyta > Magnoliopsida > Solanales > Solanaceae > Solanum > Solanum lycopersicoides. Next base: position 76,042,513 of record CM040619.1, read on the forward strand.
GCATCCTGAGCTGCAGGGTTTATAGCCTGACCACTGGCAGGAGCAGTAACGGCAGGAGCAGCAGGTGTACGGGCAACAGGAGGAATTTCGGTTTGTTCAGGAATACCCTGAAAGAAATCGATATTGATGTGTTTCCAGTATAGATCAAAGATGCAAGCACGGAAAATAAAATGCATACCATGTCTGCCTTAATAAGACTACAAACAGGGATCATATAATTATATTTTCTTACTTCATGAATTCAGTACCATTTCCTAAGAAAACTGGTTTAAATGGATATGAAGCTCTAGGGATGAATAAACTATAAATGCAATGCAATGCACAAGGTTTAAGAGTCCATGTTTTGGGTGACCTGGAAAAAACGTAATGGAAGGGCATTTGAGGAGCAGGAAAAAATTCAATGCTACACAATAAGAACAATTTGCCATTTTATGTGTATGATTGGCACAAGCAAGCAACCCTTGTTTATACAGATGACTGGATGGGAATTTTAGAAGCTGTTTTTTTGCAGTGAACTTCCTCTCTAGTAGAGAGATGACACTACTATTTTCCTCCACTGCGACTAATATACATTACATAAATCAAATGAATATTTTAAATTCCGTGTCCAATCAAACACCGTTATGTAAATCAAATAGAGGGAATAACTCATTATCAAAAATCAACGAACAAATTGAAGAAAAAGGAGAGAAGGTTCTCTCCAAGGTACTAGCATGAAGGTGAATCAATCCTGCATCACTCTCACATTAACCAGACAACTGGATTCATCATTTAACCTATAAACTGGGAAATATTGGAAGAAAAATATGCTCAATTGTTTGGAAGACAGAAGCCAGGAAAAGAGAAGGATAACAAAGATAGCAAAGACAGCAAAGGGAAGTGGTCATGCAGAAAGGGGAATAAATCAAACACTGAACTACATGATATGCCAATTCTCTTCCACCACCAGTAGCATAAATTTGAATGTACCTCTTAGCAAAATCTAACCAGGAATGAGGTGCAAAAAAGGAACACGGAGAAAGATCTCAAAAGCAAAGATAGCTGCAGACTCACAGAATACAAGTAATCAACAGCTCTCTCTGGATTGTTATATGCAGCACGCAAAGCACGCACAACTGTTTCCCTATCCCAGCTTCCCCCACCCATATCAAGAATCTGTTGAACTGTGGTCTCCAAGTTACTTCCAGCAACAAGGTTTGATGCTGCTTGGTCATACACGTCTGTTACAGAACTGTTTGACAGAAAGGAACAATAGTCAAATAAAGACGAGACTAATCACACAGTAAGGACGAATATAATCAAAGCCAATTCCCTAAACCAAGCATGTAGTATGTATTCACCTAGCAGCAGCAGGCACAGGGGCAGGAGTAGGAGCAGACTCAGAAGCAGATTGTGGACTGCAGAGCAAGCAAATCTCAATACTAAACCAACAAAAATTCAAGTACAGCCGACCAGTGAGTCAAATCAAAGATACCAGGAGGAGAAACTTACGGTGCAGCAGTAGCTTGAGGTGTTGTTATCGTCTGTCTAGCTTGGTCAGTGGAACCAGCATGTTGTGCCTAGTCATTCAGATTGATATCAGCTCTCAAAATCTAGATTAACATAACTATCTTTCAATTGTTCAAATAAAATATTGTTACACTTGCTACACGGGAATGGCATGTGAAATGATACTTTACAAGAGAAAGAAAATATGGCCATTCTGCAAGGCACTAATGCCCTGATTCTCTTTCTGCAATAAATTATGTTACAAAAGTGACTTAAAACCTTATTCTAAAAAAAAGACTTAAATGTAGTCTCAACTCTCAAGCATAAAACCAGGGGTGAACATCGCCATACCAGCCAATGGATAAAAGTGCATAAATGCATCTTAAACGAAGACATATTTTATTTTGAAAGCAAAGAGGAAGGAGGCAGTGATGCAAGCTATCAAGAAAAACCTGAACCCATGAAGGTAATGAAGCTCTCACCGTATTTGAAGGAGCTGCTGGTATAGATGAGGTTCCAGTTGATGAGACCTTATTCTACAATTACCACAAAAAATATGGACAGTACCAGCATTAGACAAGATGTAAATAGACACATTCACACAACTCACAGCCAAACAATAGAAAAGCTTATTGCTCAACACATGCTAGTACAGTCACTACCTTGGAAAGCATAATGACCACAAAAGTATTTTCAGCAACTTTGTTTTCCTCAAGCGTCGTAGTGTCCTTGAGAACTTTACCCTGATGGATAAGCATCTGTTGTGCAGCAGGGTAGACATCTTGCCCCTGAACTGATTCTATGTTTATCTTCACATCCGCAACCTGAATAATTAGCCATATTGGTACATCAGCTTCTGCAAAAAGGAAAAAAGAAAAAGCATGGGGAGAAGGAAGCGAAGGGGAGAGGGACCCAATTTATTGATATAGAAACCCTAAATAAAATAATTGAGTTCAAAACAAATTAGGAAACCCAAACCCAATTGAATTAGATTCGCAGGCGTAGAAAAAAAAACTGCACCACCTTATTCTGTTGCTGCCGCTGATGTGGTGTCTTTATGACATGTGACAGCTGAAAAAGATTTACGAAGAACTTAGCTTTGCCGCCAAGCAACAGAGAGGCGCCCTTTTTGTTAATGCGAGAGGAGATAGGGGATGAGGGTCATCAATCCTAAGAAGGGGTGATTATTCTTTATGGTGACCTTATTCAACGAACGGTAATCAATACACATCCTAAAGGAACCATCCTAAAAAAACTGCACCGCCTTATTTTGTTGCTGCCGCTGATCTGGTATCTTTATGACATGTGACAGCTGAAAAAGATTTACGAAGAACTTAGCTTTGCCGCCAAGCAACAGAGACGTGCCCTTTTTGTTAATGCGAGAGGAGATAGGGGATGAGGGTCATCAATCCTAAGAAGGGGTAATTATTCATTATGGTGACCTTATTCAACGAACGGTAATCTATACACATCCTAAAGGAACCATCCTAAAAAAAACTGCACCGCCTTATTTTGTTGCTGTTGCTGATGTGGTGTCTTTATGACGCGTGGCAGCTGAAAAAGATTTACGAAGAACTTCGCTTTCCCGCCAAGCAACAGAGAGGCGCCCTTTTTGTTAATGCGAGAGGAGATAGGGGATGAGGGTCATCAATTCTAAGAAGGGGTAATTATTCTTTATGGTGACCTTATTCAACGAACGGTAATCAACACACATCCTAAAGGAACCATCCTAAAAAAACTGCACCGCCTTATTTTGTTGCTGCCGCTGATCTGGTATCTTTATGACATGTGACAGCTGAAAAAGATTTACGAAGAACTTAGCTTTGCCGCCAAGCAACAGAGACGTGCCCTTTTTGTTAATGCGAGAGGAGATAGGGGATGAGGGTCATCAATCCTAAGAAGGGGTAATTATTCTTTATGGTGACCTTATTCAACGAACGGTAATCTATACACATCCTAAAGGAACCATCCTAAAAAAAACTGCACCGCCTTATTTTGTTGCTGTTGCTGATGTGGTGTCTTTATGACGCGTGGCAGCTGAAAAAGATTTACGAAGAACTTCGCTTTCCCGCCAAGCAACAGAGAGGCGCCCTTTTTGTTAATGCGAGAGGAGATAGGGGATGAGGGTCATCAATTCTAAGAAGGGGTAATTATTCTTTATGGTGACCTTATTCAACGAACGGTAATCAACACACATCCTAAAGGAACCATCCTAAAAAAACTGCACCGCCTTATTTTGTTGCTGCCGCTGATGTGGTGTCTTTATGACACGTGGCAGCTGAAAAAGATTTACGAAGAACTTCGCTTTGCTTCCAAGCAACAGAGAGGCGCCCTTTTTGTTAATGCGAGAGAAGGTAGGGGATGAGGGTCATCAATTCTAACAAGGGGTAATTATTCTTTGTCAGACCTTATTCAACTAAAGGTAATCAACACACTCCCTAAAGGAACCATCTTTGAATAATGCAGCTTCTCATGCATTGGATGATGAAGAACTATTTTATGATCACCTCCCCCCGAAAAAAAGGAAGATAAACTATACCCAAGCTTGCACCTCTTGAACAAACAACAACTTGAAGTTCTTTTTTGCAACCTAACTTGTGTGCAACTAGTTCAATTAACAGTGGCCATTATGCAAAATCTCATAGAAAGTATTCTTATAACACCAGAAGCAAGTAATTGACACTTATAGTTGAGAACTGTAATGCTTCCAGTGCAGCAATTAAATTAAACTACTAACTGGCAAACAATTATCCGTGTAACACCAAATTGAGTACTAGTCCAAGCAGTCACATAAGGATGTCCCCAGAAAAATTAATAAGCAGCATTAACGCGTACACTGGAGAGCATAACTTGGAGTCGAAGAAAAACAGATATACATTCAGAATTACTAATGTAACGCCCTAAAACCACATGAGCTGCCACTCAAAACCTAATCAGACCTCAATGCCGCTAAAGACATTCAATTTGATACACACATTAGATTGCGCGTGAATAAGCATATCCAAGAAGCATATACAATTGAAAAATTAGAGAAAAAGGTTGTTAATTACGCTATCTTCCGGTTTCACTTCGATCTCGAAGTGAGTGCCTTTCAAAGTCTTCACGAAAATCTTCATCTTCAAGCTCTTGTTTACCCGTTACTCTTCTTATTTTGAAACCGGCACGTGAAATTACCGGCCGTCGCCGGCGGAATGTTCGGAGAGAGCAAAAAAATCTGAAGTCGGAGTCACAGTGAAAATCGTAGCTGATGTGTCTGACGTAATTTATATAACCTTAGAAAGGCAATTATTTGGTGACTCGACAGTCTTTGACAGCCCATATTCTACCAATAATATGATGCCACGTAAGGGAAAATTTCCGCACGTTCTTCGTTGACAGCCGTATTATAGCTCCTGTCTAATCATATCGAAGTTAAAAATTGAGTTTTTTAAAAGATTTTATCAAATTTCATTAGTAAATGAATATTTGAAAATAATTTTTGAAAATGTATAGTGAAATACTAAAATAAATTTTACCTTAAATTTTATTACTTTCCCGTCCCAATTTAGTGTGAAATGTATCATTTTGAATAAGAATAAATTAGAAAATATGAAAATTCGCATATTTTTTTTCGACATTTTTAAGAATATTTATATATGAAAAATCTAACCATTAAATAGTAGAACTAAGACGAAGCTTTGATGATTTTTCTAATTAACGTTGATCACTGTTTTAAATTTTAAATATTCACCGCGCATTAAATATGAATGTATTTTATTTTTTTTCCGTCAGTAATTCATTTGCGCTTCGCGCGATTATAGAAAAACAATTAAAATATCATTATATATACAGATATATTATTGATTTCATAAAAAAAACATGTGTTTGTAGTTAGATGACTTCCAATAAAGTCATAAGTTACTCTTTTAAACAAAAATATATATATATACAATTAAACTTACAATAATAAATTTTCTATATAAAATTAAAAAAAATGAAGAGAAATTACAAGAAATCTAAAAAAAAAGAAAAAAAAAAGAAAGAATGAAACATTATTTACCCTGCTTACAATCTTAATACCTAAAACTAAAAAGAAAAAATATGAAATCAATACATTATCTTTCGAACTCTTGCCGACATCTATTTTCATAAATCGATCACACCATTCAATGGGTTTCATTTATTCTTCGAGTCAAATTAAAGAATGAATAATTTAGTTAGTATCGAAAACATAACAATTTAAAATGCTAATGTGATCATTTATCTAAAGTCTTGCAATATTTTATTTGTAGGACTATAATATGAATAACAAATAATATAAAAAATATGACTATAAATTATTTAGAGTTTTGTCATTAAGTTTTTGTATTAAAGAATATAAATGAATAGTTAATTGACATATTTATTGTCGCCAAAGATTATAATAAAGATGAAAAACTTAAGAGACTCAAAGATATTACGGTGTGGATTTTAATGTTATTTAAAACTTGTAATGAAGTATTTGCAATTGAAGATTCATGGGCAAAAAAAATTACTATATTTGGATATTTTTTAGAAACTAAAGGGAAAAAAAAAAAGAAGAGAGGAGATAATAATGTCCAACAAAGTCATAAGTTACAATGTTGAATCAAATAAAATTATAAATTTATGGCAATTAAAACTTTATATAAAATACAAAATAAAGAGAAATCATGAGAGGACTAAAATAAATAATACAAACATCATTAGTACGATCATAATTATTATATTAAAAAATTATGAAATAAACCAAATAAAATTATAAATTTATGGCAATCAAAACTTTATATAAAGTACAAAATAAAGAGAAAACATGAGAGGACTAAAATAAATAAATAATACAAACATCATTTGTACAATCTTAATTATTATATTAAAAAAATTATGAAATAAATGTACAATCTTTTGAGGTGAGCTCTTACCGATATCCACTTCCACAAGCCATAATCATCAAGCAATAGTCTTCGTCTAATTCTTCAAAAACCAAAGAATCAATACATTAAACACTAAAAACATAACAACTTAAAATGTTGATGTTCATCAACAAAGCCTTACAATATCTCTATTATAGGATTACAATATAGAATATCAAATAATATCATGAATGAGACTATTAATTATTTTAAAGGTTATAATAATACCAACACATATAATTAAATATGGAAAAAGACTCACAAGATATGAACATATGAATTAGACATGAGAATTGATTCAAAATAAAATTAAATTCAAGGATGGTCAAGTACGTACTCTCTCGATATGAGAATAAAATTAGTCAGATAAAGTTATTGAGAGGATGATTTGTAGACCTTGATTGTCATTTCAAATCGAGTATTGATGATTTATTAGTAAAAAAAATTCAATACAACATTTGTTAAGATAAAAATTAAAATTACATGTAAAATGAATTTATTTATCAATCAGTTGATTTTGAAGGTATTACAAAACAATATTTTTAAAAAAATAAATAAATATAAATACTCTCATAAAATTTAACAAGGCACTTAAAAACTTATCAAAGTAATTTGTATGTGAAAATCAAGTTTCATTCGATTGGAATTTATTGGCTTAGAATAAGTACTAACAAGACATAATGTTTGGAAGATTAATTGTAAATAAAAAAAACATAAGTACTATAATATCTAACAGACAATTTTAACCCACATCTTCAAAGTATTTGTTATAAGAAAAAAAGATAAAACACAAAAACAAATATTGGACTTATATTTTGAAATTGAGGTTTTCATTCTTATTATTCTTATTTTTGTTCTTTCGAAGTTTGAACAATGTTCTAATTGTTTTTTAAACTAAATATCTCATATAAGTTGACAAATTTCCTAATGGACTATTTTTAACAAAAGAAACCCAACTAATTCTACATCACCTGCAATCTAAAAAGTAAATCATAATGAACTTGTAAAATATATATTTCAATTATTATTAAATTATCAATTAATCAGTTTTAAGAAAAATCTAAACCATTACTATATCAATAATTCGATATAAAAATTAAATCTAGACCATTACTAAATTATTAAACTAATAATAATTTGAATAATTAATAGCACCTTTTTTAGTTTACATTATCAATTTTCATTTATTTTTGAACAACCCTAATATAGACCCCCCCTCTAATTTTAGGAAATTTATTCCTAAACAAATTAGAAGATTATAGCATAGGAAAAAATGGAATAGAAATGATATATAATGGTGAAACTTGTTTCATACAAAAAATATAAATGCCAAAAGAAACAATTTTCAAAGTATCAGTTTTCATAGAAATAACTTTCTATGATACCAAATTAACAACTTGTTGTCAAATAGACAATGGATCTGAAGCAAGTCTAGCAAAATCTTTTTTAATAAAAGATTGGGACATAAATAAATCTAATATCTCTATGATAGGAATCACAGGAGATAAAGAAAAACTTTCAAAATCTAAAGAAAAAATAGAAATAATTTTAGGATCAAAAATTGTTTCTATAAATAAATTATTTGCTTATGATAAACTGGAAACAGATTTATTATTAGGAAATGATTTTATACAACAATTTCAAAATTATCAACAAACCTTATATATGATAAATCTAAAAACTCCTTGTGGACATTACATCAAAATCCCAAGAATACAAAATTCGTATAATCTTGAAAAAGATAATGGAAATTTTAAACGAAAATATTTAAAAATCTAAGAAAAATCACTTGTAAATGTCTTAATCTAGAAAAGATTAAAGAAAATTTAGAGAAGTCATATGGAGAAAACCCATTAGAAAAATGGGAACAATATCATGAAAGAGCAAATTTGACTCTAAAAGATCCTAGTATAATCATTAGAGTAAGACCCATGCTCTACAATGAAGAAGACAAAATGGAATTTCATGGCCTAAAAGGAGAACTACTGCGGTAGTGATAAAGACTATTCATCGACAAAAAAGAAGAAAGGTATAAACGCAAACTTTTTATTACATGTTATTAATTTTACAAATATACTATATGTACTTATACTTAACTTAAACATTAAGAAAAATTACTTAGTACCTATAGGGAATCAATAAATATTTGAATATCTCATGTTAATATCTGCTATTAGCATATCATGCTATTTGCATAATACATGCATATCTTAGCATAAAAATGAAATTTCTACAAAAATCATTGCATAGCATAAGAAAAAGAGCTTGGAAGCATAAAAGGACTTTATTTCATATGGATAAAGCAATTTTCGAAATGGAACAAGTATATAGGCATACTGGTCATCAATATGATGTATTAATAATTTCTATACATGAAATGAAATTGTATAGAATACAAGAATACTTTGAGTATAAAAATGTTTTAGCAATTTTAAAAAACTATATAGTTTTTACTGCTTAAAAACAACATTCAATTTTCATAAAGCAATATCAATTTTTATTTTCAAATTTCAACGTCAATTAATCTACTTGCAATTCAAAGTTTCTTGCATTTTTCAATGTAGTTGGCGACAAAGTTCATTTTTTCAAGAATTCTCACTTCTCTCTAAAGAGTGGATGATACACTATATTTATTTTAAAGATTCTAGAGAATTTTTTTGTCAAACTCATCATGGTCAACAATGACTTTATTACAAAATCTAGTGCAAATATTGATTGGTTGATGGAGATTTAATCAACATTTAAAATACATTATTAATTAAATTATTTAATGATTAATTTTATTTATTCTTTTATAAATGATATGTGAAAATCTATATTGCATTATTTTGTGAGATATAAAGTATAAAGCAAAACTAATAATGCATAAATTAAAATTTAAAACCACTAAGATGAAAAAAGTAATAATGCATATACTAATTTGTTTATACAAAACTTAACTTTTACGTAGTAGTGTTTTTATTTTAAAAGATTAATTTTGCAGTATATTAAACTAAACTTGTAATAAAATATTATAATCCAGCATGACATTATTGACATGTCTTTAAGCCCAAAATTCAATTATAGGAGCAGCCCGAATTCCTTGCGGGTTGAATTGGATTTTTCCCCCGCCGTGAACTGATTGCGACCCCGCGTCCACCGGAATTGAGTTCCCGTTTTTGTTTCCGGTGAAATTTCCGTGACTCAAATGGAGAAGAAGACGAAGAAGGCAACGAAGCCATCGCGCGATGGTTCAGAATCTAACATCTGGTCATTTCTGACTCAAAAGGGCACTACAGCTTCCTTCATTTGCATCACTCTCTTTGCTATTTTGGTGCGAATTGCAGTATCAATCCACCCCTATTCAGGCGCCGGAACTCCGCCTAAGTATGGAGATTACGAGGCTCAGAGGCATTGGATGGAGATCACTCTTAATCTCCCTGTTAAAGAATGGTACCGAAATAGCACTGTCAATGATCTGAAATACTGGGGTCTAGATTATCCTCCTCTTACAGCGTATCAGAGCTATATTCATGGCCTTCTCCTCAGATATTTTGATCCACAGTCAGTTGAACTCTACACTTCCCGCGGCTACGAGTCTTATATTGGGTATGCTGTGGCAGATCAATTTCAAAATTTTGATATTTTGGGAGTATCTACTGGAAGATGAGATGATAAACGAATTGATCTGTGTTGGTTGTTTGATGCAGAAAATTGTTGATGCGGTGGACAGTGTTATTGTCCGATGTCCTAATATTTTTTCCTGCTGTTATTTATTTTATAATTGTATATTACTCCGGTATTCACGAGGGATCGAAAAGTGGTAGGCTGTGGCACTTTGCCATGATTTTGTTGAACCCATGTCTCATCTTGATTGATCACGGTCATTTTCAGGTACTATATCTCTCCTGGTCTTGGATTTGCCCGTTGGATTTTAAGTGTTTTTTCATTTGTTTGAATGGTTTGGTCTTTGATTCAATTTATTTGTTGACAGTATAATTGTATTAGCTTGGGGCTTACTGTTGCTGCGGTTTCTGCAATCCTATCTGATAGAGACATTGTTGGTTCAATCTTGTTCTCTTTTGCTCTTAACCATAAACAGGTACCATTCTTTCTATACATATGGATATCCCAATTAGAAAAGCAAATTTGAACATGTAATTCGTACATATATGTGCTTGGATATACAAATACCAAATTGTGAACTTGCAAGTTAACTTTTCATTTCTTGGTGGAAAAACTAAAATATACAATAATATTAATGTCACAAACCTAGTATCTCATGGCAATCAGTTAGCTTGATTTCTGATTAGTAACTGAGTATCTATGCTAATTTGTACGTATTTGGTAGTACTCCTAATGCCCTAAGAAAAATTGAAGCCAATTTCAAGTGATGAAAAGGATATAATTTCTAAAGAGACGAAGTAGAGTCATTCTGGAGAGATGAAAAGGAATGAATTTCTAAGGAGAAGAAGTGGAGTTTATGCCTACATAAAGAAATTGTCAATGACCAAAGTAGCTTACAGAAGGGGAAAGGAAGTGCAAATATCTAAGGCTCTAATGTTGTCTACTAGCCATGTATGCGAGAGTGTAGTTAGACGTGTTGGACTAAGTGATAAGATTAAGCCTTTAGGGTTTGCTATGACCTACCCATGTAAATTCTACTACACACATGAGAAATTTTATGAGGTAACTTCTTGTTGAACTAATGTAGGACATATGGCTGTGTTCCGAAGCCCTTGAATCAAGATCAGTAGGAGCAAGTATATTTCTCTTTGGGTAAAAGATCATAGCTTTGTTCAGGTGCCAAATAGTTGATAGTGAATTCTTTTTTTTTTTTTTTTTTTTTGATAAAGAAGTTGATAGTGAAATCATTTCTTTTTGAAATCTTGAATGGCTCTCAAGTTTGCTGAAAGCCTGAAACAAGGATCAAATAAGTTTTTACTAGAAACTGGTGATCCACTCAAGTTTGCTGAAACAAGGATCAAATAAGTCTTAACTAAAAATTGATGATCCACTCCTATGTGATAAAACATGCAAGTCACAAGAGGTGCTTAAATCACCTAAACTTGTCCAGTATCGTCAAATGAAATGAGGGGAAGATAGCGTCATATATTTTATATGACACTCTTTTCATTTTTAGTTCATTCCAAAAAGATTGATACCTTTTTGTAATTGAAAATGTCTTGTTCTAATATTTCCATTTTACCCTTTATAACACTTTCTTATAGGAATGACATAGCATATTTTAGACTAGTAGATTCCGTGGGTATTGTTGGTAACTTGGTACGTTGTGCATATTTGGCTTATTTTTAGGTCTTTCTTTTTTAAACTCTGCCCCCAGTCAATTATTATCATATAAAATCAAATGAGGGGAACAATGACTACCTGGATTAATGTTTATCTAGGTGATTTTAAGTCGATACTGAAGTTATGATATCTTACTTGAGTAACTTGATGTTATTATAAACCTATGCCAAAAGTTTATTATTGTTCTTGACTATCTTCTAGATTTACTAGGAGTTATTCTTTAAAGTTATTGGTGTTTGGTCCCTTGCTCCATTGTATTATTAAGTATTACTTACTGATCTTGATTTATGCAGATGAGTGCCTATTTTGCACCTGCATTTTTTGGCTATCTCTTTGGCAAGTGCTTAAAACGCCATAATCCTTTTCTTGAGGTCTTGAAATTGGGCTTGGCGGTGTTAGGAACGTTCACTTTTCTTTGGTGGCCGTATCTTTATTCTGTGGAAGCACCTTTCGAGGTAAAAGACTGGTGCCTTAAATTGCAAGTACATTGAATCAGGATTTACATGCTTTAGGTTACTGGTAGTGGTAGTTACCAATTTCAAAAAAAAAAAAAAAGGTTACTGGTAGTGGTTCCGTTGTTTTGAAGATGATAACCAATATCCTAAAATCTCCTCAGCTAATAGTCGGAGGAGTTACATTGTTATATTTGTTTTGTGAAATACAGTTTCAGAAGTCATGCTAAGGCTTGCCTTGGGGAAGGGCGAGCTGAAATTGCTTGAGGTAAATTAAACTACATTGGGCTATTTTTGTTTGTTCAAATACCTAAGCAAGTAGGATACTCTTTGAGCCTCAATTTTGATAAAGATATAAGAAAAACAGATGATATACTTATGTTAAAATATTTCTGAGAAATAAGCAAAATGGAAAAGAATTGAGAGAGCACATTATTTCAAATGTCTTACGACATCTTTTTATAGGCACAGTGTACAATCTATATAGCTATATTTACGATGTTGGATATTAACATTACATGATGGAAGTATGATTATATTACGTGTGGACTATCTAGTAATTGTACCATAAGCATTTGCTTTATGGTAAAAATGGGGAGTGCAAAAGAAAGTCAAATGCCAATATTAGGTTTTAGGTTCATTTGAAAATGGATCTTTTCTTTCTAAGATTGATAATTTTGTCACCATTTAATTGATTTCTATAAGAAAAGAACAATTTCATATCATAGGTTATTTAATCTAACAAATATTTTTTGCCCCTCTAGGGTTTTGGTCTAGTGGTGAGAGCACAGCATGTGATGTGTGGATTAGGCACACGTCACGGCTTCGAACTCCGACACAAACAAAAGTTTGATATAAGTGGAGAAGGGTAAGGATTGGGGCCATTATGCGTCGAGTTTCGAATCGTGCACCATGTGTCCTCTGGGATTTCTCAGTTATAATAGCAACAAAATTTTAACAAAGATTCTTTTAGCAAAGATGAACATTCCCTCATTCCTAACCTTTTCAGTATTTTTTTCTGATTCAAATAGTATGTCATCGCACTAATGTATACATTTTAAAACTGGTTGTCACTCCTCTCTCCTTGGGGTTTCTATCCTGCCAGATAGAGGTAAAATGTCATGTCATACCTTTGCCTTTAAAATAATGATTCTACCTTATTTTCTTGATATTGCATATCGCATCTGTAAATTGTGCCTATAGTGATGGACAGTTTAGGATATTTCCTATTAATTACATTAGAATTTCTTAATAACATACTTAAGATGTTAGTTTCTCACAGTGGCGTTAGAATGGCAATTGCAGATGTTACCACACTGCTCAGAAGGATTGGGATGAGACTGACATATGCTGGGAGGGGTAATTTCGTGGTGGAATTTTAATATAAATAAGAACAATTGATTTCTAGTCATATCTAATGAATGAATAAGGAAGAATGAGCTAGTAGTGTAAGGTGAGTATACTTGAAAACATGTGTTCTCATTACTAGTTCTATAGAAGAATGAGAATGACTGCAAGAGCATGTAGCGGGCTTTCTTATATTAGATATATGAGCAACACCCTATTAGTAGTAAGGTACAGGAGAAAAATTCCACTAAGAAGTCAGGTTTATGCATGGATGATGGGAGATGTTTTGAGTAAATGAGTATACTAGTAAGATGATCATATTCTGGGGCTACTGATTTGAGGTTTTACTTGTCTATGGAATGAGAAATCCTGCTGATTGTTTCTTCTTTCTTTGTTTTGGATTTCTCATGAAAGTTCACCTAGTTAGTGAGTTTCTCTGTGTGTAGGTGTATTTCTTGAGGTTCTCCAGGAGGATTTGGTGGATAACACATGGAAAGAGTAAAGAACTAAAAGGGTAAATTGAAACTGTGATTACTAAGAGCAAGGATGCCTCTGTTGTAACTCGGTAGTTATCCCATTCCACATCCTCTCGACCCACTTAGGTGTTAGCCTGTTAGGTCATATCAATCAAATGCATAGAAGTCTCAAAGGTCAAGAGAATGTACCATGATATGATTTTCTACTTAACCAGCCAACAGATTTCTCTAAGGTTTCATGATTTTCACCCTACTTTATTGATTGCTAGGTGGCATCCTTTGGCTATCCAACTTTTACTATGACCATTGAATAATTAAACATCAGGAATTTTGAGCTATACCTTATAGTTTTCAAAATGTAGTTTGGGAGATTGTTAAAAGTGCTTATACACCCTCATAATAACAACATCACGAAAGTTGTAACCTGATTTTATTTTCAGATGTGTCAGAAACCCTTTACCTTAGCCCACCTCTTTTACATTTATGTCTTCTTTTCTAAATGGAAATAGACGACCTGATTGAGGATTGAGTTTTGTCCATCCTGTTTGGCAAATATTTCCATCACAATATGTGAGATTATTGACTCAGTTTCTTTTGATGCTTGATACAGGTTCTTTCCCGCCTAGCTCCTTTTGAGAGGGGCATATATGAGGATTATGTGGCTAACTTCTGGTGTACCACTTCAGTCATTGTGAAGTGGAAGAGGTTGTTCAGTACTCAAGCATTAAGGATTCTAAGTCTTGTTTCAACTGTTTCCACGTGTCTGCCCTCAATGCTGCTGCTAATATTGGCACCGAGCAGAAGAAACTTCCTCTTTGGACTGCTCAGCAGTGCTTTATCATTCTACTTCTTCTCATTTCAAGGTACAAAAATGCCTATTTCATTCCCTTATCTGGCCATGCACCTCTACTTATGTGATTGTGCTTCTCTCATCTCAGTATAACTCTAATTGATACTTTTGTGCTGAATTACAGTTCATGAGAAATCTATTCTGCTGCCTCTTCTTCCAGCAAGCTTCTTGGCGATTGATGAACCTCTTATTTTTCGCTGGCTAACATATTTTGCCTTGCTCTCTATGTTCCCTCTTCTAAGGCGTGATGGATTGATTCTTCCATACATTGCTTTATATGGTCTCTTTGTCCTCCTGTACAATGCACCTGTTCAAAGAGAAGACACAAGGGAGACTCACTCTCCTTTTACAACTTTAAAATATTTTGGCATCGCCTGCTCTCTTCTTCTGCATATTGTTTACTTGATGGTAACTCCACCAAGCAGGTACCCCTTCCTCTTTGAGGCAGTAATGATGCTTTTCTGCTTCTCTCAGTTCTTTTTTATTTTTATGTACACAAACATGAAACAATGGGAGCTTTTGAAGCTTTCCAGTCAAACAGTTGGAGAAAAGAAAAATATTTAGTACTTCTGGTGATTTCTTGCCAGAGAATTTGTAAAAGAAATTTTTTAGTTTCATTTCCAAATAGGAAAAGATGCTTATACTTTCAAGTGCCTGGAACACTTCTGATTTAACTTGTATGACTGAGCTTAGCTGAACTATTTGGAGACGACTTTCCTATTTTAGCCCATTTCGTGTGCATTTGATTGGCCTAATCTCAATTTTCATTGTTTTCTGCGTTACGTTTATTTCTTTGACCCCTACCCCTGTTCAGCTGCTCTCTCTGATTCCACCATCTTTGTGTGGGTTTGGATGTTAGCTACATATCATAAGAGAGATGGATATCCAATACATAGTTCTCTTATGTGTGACGTGGTTAACCTTGTTTTGTACATTATTCTTCTACATCTAAAATGAATGCCTGGTGATGAATGTTCTACACTCAAGGAAATCAAATACTTGGTAGTAGAAAGAAATTAGTAAATCAATACCCCTTAACTGAGCTAAACTTTTCGTAATGCATTGATTATGCCTATAGATACGCTGGTCTTTCCTTCATTACTTGTGGAACTAAGACGAGAACAAGTAGAATAGTTAGAGTGATGGATATCAAGTTTGTAGTTCATTTTCCCCCCTTTCTTGGCGGATTTGCCTAACTCTATCTAACTCTTTGATTTCTGTGACCAACCGAGTCTTGTGCTATCGGTTCAGATTGATATCTAATAATACAACATAATAGAGATATAGATCTTTGAAGAATTTGGAACATTACCATCACAACTCACAAGCAAGAGATATTTTTTTTGTGTATATTCAGTTGGTTTATTGCTGTAGTCGTTGTAGTTGTATGTGTGAACGTGTGTAGTCCAGTTTGGTTTAGGTCATTTTCAATTTTATATCATTCAAAACAGCAACTTATCAAAATGAGTACCTAATCAAGTTAATTAATGTTCCTAGCTGTATTATTTGAAAAAAGTTGATAACTTAGGGGCTTTAAAGAGGAAACTGACTTCAACTCTTCGTCTTAATCAAGCATTTCAGTTGGGAAGATTGTGTCTACTCATTGATTATTTCTTTAAATATATTTTAGGTATATTTTGTATGGAAACATGCACAGTGAAACTTATATTTTAACATGATTGTGGGGTCTAGGGTTGTTTGATGTAGCAAAGAAAACGCAGTAGAAGTTGTTTAGATCTTGTTTTGACTCATTTGTTTTTTTTTTAAAGCTTTTACTAGTGGTGGTAAATTTATGTAGACTTAAGGGTTGACTTGTTTTATGTACCAAATGAACCCCGTGGGGTGCAGGAGTAATAAATATGACTAGCTATTAGCAGAATTATTGAAAGTGATCACATTTGTGTTGTACAGAAAGGGATATATACAATAAATAAACAATGACGATCACGTTAAGTGGTTGGGGGTTGGATACAACTATAGTAACTCCACTTTTGCTCTTAATTTGATGTGTATCGTTGACATGTTAAATCTCATAGCTCTACCCCACATCTCGTCTACGAGTGACAAATGTGGAGGGGAGATAGAGACGGATTCAGAATTGTAAAATGAACACTTTTGAATGCCTAAGGTACTTTTAGTGTTACCCTTTTTTGCAATTTATACAAATTTAGCATAAACATGTATATTAAAAATTATACATACATTTGAAGGTGATTATTGATTATAGAGTACCCCAAAAGTAGGGGTAAGGCAACGACGTTGAGAGTGAAATTTGAGTCACCCAGTTTGGTTGGCAGCCTATATAGCATGCATTTATTGGCCAGCAAAATTTGTTTGTAATTCATTCATTTGCTTTTATGTATATATAGATATATATAAATATATAACAATATTTATGTGGCAATATATGGTGAGACTGCCATTAAATGGTAGCTTCTACAGCCATACTGGTAAGTTTAGTTGCTTTTTTCTTTTTCTATCTTTAGGCCATTATTGCCGGACCACAACATTTGTGTATTTGTTGTCTTCCAAGTGTACATGTTAATTACTATATGTTGATAGGAATTAACAACTAACAGGTTGTAGAAAACTTGATAATCGTAACAAAAGTAGTGTATGTGGAAGAGAGGACAATGACCACATCCAAGGAGTGTTGTGTGACGGGACGCATGATATCTATCCATCCTTCATTCATGTTTCGAGTTCGAGTTCAGAGTAGGCCTACTTATCCTTCAGACAGTTGTATCGTGATAAACTTTTAGTACAATATTTCAAGTAGTTGGTATTTAGTTGTTGATTTTGCCTTAAAAGGAAAATAAAGATGTTATCGACACAAGAATTAGGAAACGGAATAAAGATATTATCGACGCAAGATTTTGCACTTCAAAATTTTAAAATTTTGGATTGTAAGATATATTTAAGGTGTTCCCGAGTAGCATGGGCACATGGAACCCGTATAAATCTACAACCACCTTGTCAGGTTAAATACTCCCGAGTGTATAGAAGATAGTACGATTTGTCTTCAACTTTCTAAAAAGGTTTCTTAAAGTAGAGGAACGCAAAAAGGAAAAATAGAAAAAAAAAACATTTTAGCATAATGCCAAAATAATTAATTATGAGAACTCCTATAGGCTAATTCTACTTTTCTTTTTGTCAATATAATTAAAGGTATGTTCGGTGCGAAGATAGTGTTATAGATTTTTCCTTTTTTCACTTTATCAAAAATATTTTCTTTACAAATACAAATTTTTTTAAAAAAAATTCATAATAATAGATTACCCTCCAACACTTATCTCCACCCTTACACACCGTAGCCTCCGTCCTAATTCTCATTCATCATCATATTTATCTAGATTATCTATAACTAGTTAAAATAATATTAATATTTCTTATTTATATACTAAACATCAAAAAATAAATAAATTTTTATAAAAAATATTTTTTTATCGTACTAAACACATCCTACAATAGCAATACATCCTCAATATTAAATATTTTTTTATAGTACTGCAGGGATTATTTATTTAGCTGTGTACTTATCTAGTTGAGTAGTAATAGTAACTAGAATTGATCCCTGTATGGGTGGATAAATTTAAATGGTCAATTGTGGCGGGGTAGTATTGAATATTGATGGTTCAAATTCAATATGCATGGTTGGGACAGACTCCTAACCCATAGCATATACTGACAAAATGGACTTAATTTTCAGTGGGGGTATTTGAAGTCCGTTTGGATTAACTTTAAAAAAAATAGCTTTTAAATTAAAATTGACTCAATAAAGATTTAGTCAACTTTAAGTTAATCCAAATACCCTCTTGGTATATATAAATAATATTGTCTATCAGGTCAAGCAGGGGCGTAGGCACATGTATGTTAGGGTGTCCAATTAGTTGGAAACAATACCGCATATACAAGTAAAATAATAAATGAAATGATTTAATAATATATTTTGAATACCCTTGACATAATAGATTGTTGTAAACTAATAATTTAAGATGTTTTGAGTGTGTATTTAGACGTCTTTAATAAACTAGTGCTTCTTAGCTCTGCCACTGAGGTCGAGACTAATTTAAATTAACGTTGCTCTCAAATTTGACTACGTATTCTTTAGATTGGAGACATGATAGTACGTAGAAGTTAAAAACTACACCTAAAAGTTTGACTCCTTAAGCAAGAAATTAAAGGGCTATTAATTTAATATTAATATTACATGCATAGATTATCAGATTTCGTGTAATCAAATATGTTCTACATATGTCTAATGAGTAATCTAATAGAAAAATCCACGCAAAAGTGATATTCAAGTAGATACATGCACCTTTCAGTATATATACCAAATCTAAATTCTGAAGAATTTAACCTTATTTTATCATATTATTATCAAGTATATACTATTTATTTTCAAATATAAATTACTTTTACTAGTATTTAATAATAGTGAACAATAAAGTTATAATTATTTTCTAAGAAATATATCAAATCAAACCAGAACAAAGTGAATATGGAGAGTAACACTTTTGTATACGTGTAACATTAAGTCATGTGTGTAAAAGATGTGACATTAATAAAAGTAGGCAAATTTAATTACTATATAGTACTATTTCAATACTTTCTCGCTTGTATTTAATGAAAATGAAAAATGATACATCCTTCATAAACTTTTATTCTTTTTTCCTATTGGTTGATTTTTTTTGTTTTTTTCAGCTCCTGTCATTTTCCAAATTTACTTCTGCAACCCTAAAAATTGAAAAAAAAATCGGTACATTTATCTTTTATTTATTTATTATTTATTATTTTAATAATAATAATAATAATAATAATAATAATAATTATTATTATTATTATTATTATTATTATATGCATGTCTTCTAGAAGCTGATAAAATAAAATACTGAAGAAAAAAAAACAATGAATTATTTTTAGCAACTTGTGTTTATTGTGGGGTAAAAATATTAAATAAAAAGGGGGAAGAAAGCTGATGAATTAATAAGGATAAGGAATTTAATAACTCTGAGTTGAATATTGATTAGGGTTGGCGATCAGTACCTAGCGCATTCAAAGTTTCACAACAGAAAGAAGCAAATATGGTAACTTATTCGATCTGTACCCAAAAAAGATATTACTTCACTCATTTCAAATTATTTGTCGGTTTACAAAAATAGTTGCCTCAAATTATCTTTCATTTTACCCTTAAAGTAATAGTTCTCGAAGACTAGGTGCACTTTAACTATGGAGTGATGATACGTAAATAGAGTAAATATTCAATAAAAAGATTATATCTTAAGATAAAAATAAAAATAAAATAGTTAAAATTCATATTATTTTATCCTTGACATTAATTATTTATCCTGAATAATTTCTAAGATTAATACTAAATATCAATTCATAAGAATATGGTGAAATTTTTGTATAGATTAAATAAAAATAAGTTTTTTTAAGAAGCGTGTAAAAGATACTCGTAGAGAGAGTAATTAGCTTCTCAGAGCTCAGAAAAATTATGCTATCATAAATATTCCACCAATTAAGTCAACGGTAGAGAGTTGATAACTTATTCGTAGCAATAATATATATTTACCACTTGTACGAAAGTAGTTGTTGGTCAAAATAATTACTACTCCTATAACAATGGAAGACAAATTTTTTTATTTTGAGAAAAATTATTTTATGTTTCAATTTGGTAATTATAAGCTTTTTAAGCAAGTATTATTTTAATCCAAAAACCATACTACCATAGGGTATTGACAAGTGTTTTAAGTAAAAAAAAAATATTTTTTTCAGCAGTGAATATTATGGCCAGCTTTTATATATATGGTCCAATTTTTGCAATTTGAAACTTTATCACAACAAAAATACAGAAATAGGAATATTAAAATTAGAAACACTATTGTGGACCCCGACAAGTAAACATGGTAATTAAATGAAACCACTTAATTAGTCATCTCTATATACAGTTTTTTTCTTTAATTCTTTCTTTTGATTCACTGGTTCAAATCTGAATATACGTTTTTCTAAAATTTAATCAAATAGTATCGGAAAATGGAAATGGAAGGAATAAAACGAAATTAAGGTTGGACCAGTACTAAGAGTTTAGGTAAATTTATTTTGCTAAATTTTGAAGAGCAAATAATTAAGTTAATCAAAACCCAATAATATCTTTCACTAATGTTCACCACTTATCTGATACATAAACGTGTAACACAAACATATGCGCCACTAATATTTGTACTTAAAAAACAAAATACTTTATAGATAGTACTTTTTTAAGTAAAGAGGAGCTACTTTTTAACCAAATAATTACTCAAACGAAGTGTTTTATTTAGGTATCATATTACCACCAACGGAAGTTGCGGCTTCCCCTTTAATCAAAGGTCACAGAATGAAGTTATGGATATAAAATTCTTTTTTAGTAGAAAATACTTTCACGGATGAGATCCTAACACAAATTTAAAATAATCTAATTTCTATATAAGTATCAAATATCAAATGAAAATTCAAAAAAGAAAAGGTACCATATTCTTAATTAGAAGCAACCATAAAGCTATTTAGGTACTTAAATTGTTTTTTCTTTTTCTCGACTTTTATTACCAAATGACGTCCAAAATAGATAAATCATATCCACCAAAAAGTGCTACTATTTGTATTGTACCAACTAATAAAAGCAAAACAAAATCTTTTTTTTTTAAAAAGGATCTGAGTTTTATTTTTGTAACTATATGCTCCAAACACAAATAATTGTCACTAATCATTGCATTTATTTTTTTAATAAAACCCAAGTTTAAAAGAAAGTATTAACAATTACTACAAAGGATCTGAGTTTTATTTTTGTACCATATATACCATGGGAACTATATGCTCCAAAAACAATTAATTGTAACAAATCATTGCAATTTTTTTTAAATAAAAAAGATGGATATTATATTGTTAGCTCAATAGATTAATGGGTAGCTGTAGAGAATTAAATACTGGGAGGGTAGTGGTCACAACCCCAACTTACAACTACCCCAACTGTCTACATTTTGCTTCAATATGTAATTAACCTTGATTGCAATTAATGGTAATATGTCATTATCAAAACCTTGACATATAATTTAGTCTTACTTGAGGGACAAAATGCTATTAATATCAATTTTTAATAGGAAAGTAACTTGACGTTATCTCCTCCAATATACTGAAAACTCAATAATTTTTTATAAGTATATATTTGTACTAATTTTTGGACCGTATTTCAATAGTGAAAAATAATAAATAAATAAATAAATACAGTACATAAAAAAACATACCAGATCATGTATGGTTATGCATGTCTGGAATTTCTAAGGGTGTGTTTGGTATGAAGGAAAATGTTTTTCATGGAAAATGTTTTCCTAGAAAATGTTTTCCAGGAAAACAAGTAGATTTTGGACTTATTTTCTCATGTTTGGTTGGTGAGCAGAAAATATTTTCCGAAAATGATTTTTGGTGTTTGATTTATGAATGAAAAATGTTTTTGAGAGACATCTTTTATTTTTACTAGAGTAAAAATAATTTATGAAATCGAAAATATTTTTTAAAATTAAAATTATTATTTTTTGGGTGTGGGGTGGGGGTAGTGGGTTAATTCTTTGGGGAGGGGTTGGGGGGGCTGGCCGGTGAGGGGGGGTCAGTGATCGGTGAAAAAATAAACTTTTGAAATTGAAAATATTTTTTTAAAATCGATGTTTTTTAAAAAAAGAAATGTAATTTGAAATTGGAGGAGAGTTTTGGAAAATGTTTTCCTTAATTTTTGAAGGGAAATCATTTTCCTTAATTTTGAGGAAAATGAGTTGATTTGGAAAACATTTTCCATAACTTTTGTCCCAACCAAACATGGAAAAATTGGAAAACATTTTCCAGAAAATGTTTTCCTTCGTACCAAACACACTCTAAAGCTTTGATAATTAGAGAGTTAATGCTACATATTATATTTATACGGGCCAGCAATTTGTTCACTTGCTCATTTTGCAATGGTGATAGCATTCATAACTGTATTTTCCAATGTTTTCGCTTATAGCAAGGGGTAATAACAAAATTAGCTAAAAACAAATATGATCCATCTAATCTGTTTAAATTTGAGTTGATTATCAACCTACTTAATTATTAGCTTAAGCCATAAAATTTTAGGTTTATATAAAGCTCCAATTGAACTATGAGAAATTTTGACAAAATATTAAGTATTTTTTTAATTGATATGTTATAAATAAAGGATATATATATATATATATATATATATATATATATATATATATATATATATATATATATATATATATTTTAGTTTTATTAGGTATTAAAAAAATATACTATAATAGAATAAATAAACAAACTACAACTGGGTTTAGGTTATAACCCGCTTTTAGCCTATTTCCGTTTTAAGTATTTTTTGAGCGGATCAATAACATATTCATTTATTAATTTAGTTCATTTTAATCGGTTCAAATTCAATTCAAGTGGCTTATTCGAGATTTCTAGACTTCTAGTCCGTAAGGGACGAGTTTTTTTATTAAATAAGAAAGTAGAAAAAAGGAAAAAGGAAGAAGAAGAAGGTTGAAGTTAGAGCATCTAACCTTGAAATACAAGATTATGAATATGATTGTGGTTCATTCCTTCAGCTTCAAGCCAGTCTTATTAATTCACATTTTATTTATAATAGAATTAAAAAGAAACTATTCTGGCCAAATTATTTAGTACTAATTTTATCTTCTTTCTTGAGTTTACTAATTGATTAAGTCATGTGATCTTGTCATTTTCACTTTAAAATAATCACAAGCACATCTTCCTTCTATTTCGTGCTTAAGAATAGATTAAACAATGACTCAATATATATATGACAAGGTCGGTACTCTAAAGCTCCTGCTATGTGCAAGTTTCAGAGAAAAATCTGTTCATAAAGGCCTATTTCACGCAACCTTACATTGCATTTCTGTAATGTATATAAAATAATACGCAAAAGAATCAGACATTTAAATTAAGTATTTATCCGTTTTTTAATTAAAAAATTCTTGCACACCCTTTATATGAGACACTCAATATTCTTTGATCATAAAAGTACTTGTCTAAACTATACGTACCTATTATCTCCTTTTACTTAATTGACACTACACTAATTCGAACAACAACGATAGAATTAGGGGAGAAACTACTATAATTTATTTTTTCTATAACGACAAATATTTCAATATAAATAGATTCTTGAAACCAGGAGTATAATGAACTCATTTTTATCTCAAACTACAAATCAAACATAATGTGTAAATTAAAGTTCGTGATGTATGTCACAAACTTTAATTTTATTCTCAGTATCAGTAAGTTTCATTAATTTTCATTATTTAAGATGATATATCGATCAGAATACTCTAGTAGCAATTGAAACTTGAAACACAAACCTTTCTTTAATTAATCAATTACACACGATAGAGTAAACTTTTGGTCCTCAAAGCACAGGTTTACCAATTTTAACAAAAAATTACGAAAATGACTAATATTATTTCTTTTAAAAAAAAAAAGATTATCAAAGAATGTGATGTAGTGAATAAGGTTAATCGGAAAATTCTTTGATCAAAGAATGTGATACAGTGAATAAAGTTAATCGGAAAATTATTTAATAGTAACACGCTGCGGAAAAAAAAAAGACAAAGACAAATGAAAAAACTCCAGCTAAGAGGAAGTTGTGTGACATGATATTTGTTCATTAATTCCTCTCATCTGCCCCTCCATTCATTTAATTTCTTTGCTCCTCACATTTTACTCTTTAAATTCTCACCAATCTTCCTTTCTATTGTCTTAGCTACAATCAAACATTTTCCATTTCTCACTTTCTAAAAAAAAAATAAAAAAAATTGAGAGAATTTTTTTTTTTTTTTTGTTTGTGAAAATGCCAGAACCAGTCCCAAATTTTTCTAACTCTGTTAAGCTGAAATATGTGAAACTTGGTTACCAATACCTTGTTAATAATTTTCTTACTTTCTTGATTGTTCCCATAATGGCTGCTCTTATTATTCAGTTACTAAAATTAGGCCCTGAAGAGTTTCTAAGTATTTGGAATTCACTTCACTTTGATCTTCTCCAAATCCTCTGTTCTTCTTTTCTCATCATTTTCATATCCACAGTTTACTTCATGTCGAAACCAAGATCCATTTACTTAGTAGATTACTCATGTTACAAAGCCCCTGTTACGTGCAGAGTACCTTTTTCAACTTTCATGGAACATTCGCGTTTAATCTTGAAAGATAATCCAAAAAGTGTTGAATTTCAAATGCGTATTCTTGAAAGGTCAGGTCTTGGTGAAGAAACATGTTTGCCACCAGCAATTCATTATATCCCTCCAACACCAACCATGGAAACTGCTAGAAATGAAGCTGAAGTTGTTATATTCTCTGCTATTGATGACTTGATGAAGAAAACAGGACTTAAGCCTAAAGATATCGATATTCTTATCGTTAACTGTAGCTTGTTTTCTCCAACTCCATCTTTATCGGCTATGGTGGTCAATAAGTACAAGTTGAGAAGTAACATAAAAAGTTACAATCTTTCTGGTATGGGATGTAGTGCTGGTTTAATCTCAATTGATTTGGCTAGAGATCTTCTTCAAGTTTTACCAAATTCATCTGCTTTAGTTGTAAGTACGGAAATCATCACTCCTAATTATTATCAAGGCTCAGAAAGAGCAATGTTACTTCCAAATTGTTTGTTCAGAATGGGTGGTGCTGCTATACTTTTGTCTAACAAGAGAAAAGATAGTAGACGAGCTAAATACAGATTAATGCATGTGGTCAGAACACATAAAGGTGCTGATGATAAGGCATTTCAATGTGTTTTTCAACAAGAAGATCCACAAGGAAAAGTTGGTATTAATCTATCGAAAGATCTTATGGTTATAGCAGGGGAAGCTTTGAAATCAAATATTACTACTATCGGTCCGTTGGTTCTTCCAGCTTCAGAGCAGCTTCTCTTCTTGTTCACTCTTATTGGAAGGAAGATTTTTAATCCCAAATGGAAAGCTTATATTCCTGATTTCAAACAAGCCTTCGAACATTTCTGCATCCATGCTGGTGGAAGAGCTGTTATTGATGAGCTTCAGAAGAATCTTCAGTTATCTGCTGAACATGTGGAGGCTTCAAGAATGACTCTGCACAAATTTGGTAATTAAACACAAGTTTCACTTTATTATATTATGTTTCAACACGCTTGAGTTTATTAGTTTTGGATACTTAAAAACACAACTTAAAAGTATATAGGATAAAGTTACTGAAATCTGTCAAATCTGTAAGCAGAACTGTAACTCTGCTCCTTATATGTGTTCTTTTTTTTCAAGGGCCAACTGTCAGACTTTGAGCAATGTGTTTAATTATATTATGTCTAAACAGGTAACACATCATCGTCTTCACTATGGTATGAGATGAGTTACATCGAGGCGAAAGGAAGGATGAAAAAAGGTGATAGAATTTGGCAAATAGCATTTGGAAGTGGATTCAAATGTAACAGTGCAGTTTGGAAGTGTAACCGCACAATCAAGACACCAACTGATGGACCATGGGATGATTGCATTGATAGGTACCCAGTGTTCATACCAGAGATTGTGAAGCTGTAACAATTTTACAGCTTACAAAATTATATATTAAAAAAAAAAACAATAATAAAAGAGGATATTAGGGGTGTTGTTAAATTGAACAAGTTCGAGACTTTTGTTAATTAAACTTCATTAGAAATTAAATGTGTGAGCTCTTAGACGCATGGATAATTCAATGTGATCATCGGTTTTTCTTCTTTGTGGACAGCTGGAAAATGGTAGTTGGTCAAATGTCTGCAACATATATACCATTTGCATTTTAGTTGTTAGGGTATTTATTACTGTACGTCCAATGGAAAAACTGTATAATTATTTATTTTTCTCAACTACTTCGAATTTATATCATGTACTCTACCCCTCCTTTTTAGATCAACAGTTATAAATTCATGAATCGTATACACGAAAATAGAAAGATAACTGTTTAATGAATTCATTGAAAGTTGTGCCCTTCTGCATTATCGAAATTAGTCTTTTATACCACTCATGCTAGCTAATTTAATTTTGATTCAATCAAAATAATGAATTCAGTTGAATCTATCGTTACATCGCAGGGGCAAATAGATTAGCTGACTAATAGACCATTGTATTAGATTAGCTGGCTAATAGACCATTGTATTCTACTTGCGCTCCATGCAACTAGCATAGTGTAATAGTAGTAATAAATAGGAGCCATATTTGATTATGTAGTTTTGTTTTTTTATATATTATTAAAGATGAGCTAAGTGATGGATAGGACCACGTAACTCTACTGAATTATTATCGTTAATTAATTAACAAATGCTCTCACACGTAGTGAATGGCGCCGGCTAATTAACAAGTAGCTAGGCCAGGTGGCGGTGGAAATGTCATGTGTTTTAATTGATGAGAATTAGTTACGAACAGACAAGTAGAAGCTGCTAAATTATTTGCTAAAATTAAGTTTCCACAATATATATGATGATATTCCTAGAATGTTTTTTTATGACGTATTGTTTGGATCTAATTTATTTGTATTTCTCTTCTCTATATTGTTTCCATGTTCTTGTTTGGATCAAGGATATATGACGTATTGTTAATATTAACGAATAAGATTTAATTGACTAATTTTTATTTAATCATGATTTAGATAATTATAATATGTTATATATTTGTTTCCAAGAATTTTAGTAACCTCAATAAGAGTTAGTATATTATCGTGTTCATAAATATATTTTAAATTCTTTCCCCTATTCATACTTTTTTTCCTTACTCTATATATATCTTTCATTTTTATTTTTGTTTTTGAATTAATAACTTATAGTCTATCTTTCTATTTCCTTGTAAGTTAATAGTTTGAAATGGGGAAAAGAAAAGATAAGAAAAATGTTAAGAAAGAAGTTCATTGTTGATATATGAAAAAAAGTGGTATCGTATAGATTAAGTCAATTAAATTTTGATCATTCATTTAACTTATCCCATGTGTTTTCAATCTAAATAAAAATTTGGGCAAAATAAAGAGAAGCTCCACCAATCCATGTTTTCGACTGTATTATATGTTTTGTTCGTGATAGGAAAAATCACTATAATACTCGTCTTAATTATCGTTCGTATGATATACTACTTCCACCATTCATGTTTGACACATTTCTTAAACCTCAATAACAAAAGATAAACAAAAATAATCATATATTTATTTTTAAATGGTAGGGAAATAAAATTGAATGAGGAGAGTATTCATCATGTCTTATTTCAACTTTATGGACACTTTTATTTTGTAGAAAACAGTTGTTTGTAAGGATGAAATGGCTATTTATATCGTCTGATTTGCTAAAAGATACTAAAGTGGCTATTTACTAAATTTATGTCTCTTTTTATGGTAAATCAAATCTCAAATGGTTCTTACTTAAGGCTGTTAGCCTGCTGAATGGCCCAATTCCAAACTCTTGATGAACTGACCCAAGCTTATTACAGGCCCAATATATTTGCTATCAGAATACACAATTTTGAAGAATATGGTCCGTACAGATTCACCTGAATTAATCCTTCGGCTGATTTGGCTCCGGACGTCATTTTTACTTCTTTATTTTGAACTTCTATGATTTCTTAAGAAATAATAATTAATATAAATATTTTATTAAAATATCATATTAATTGATGTATAATCTTAGATCATGAACAATGGGTTGAGGAATAATTAATTAATGTTAAAGGGTAAAAAAAAAAAAAGAAAAATTATCTTTCATTTCTTGATATGTTAAAAGGTAACAAGAAAAAATAATTTTAACATATTGGACAAAAAAAATAAATGAAAAATGAATATTTAATAGTAAGCTGAATTGAACTCATATATTATGAATATTTCATTGGATTATTATTTTAGGGAAAATTACGCGGTTAAGCAAATTTATATTACTTAATTACTCATCATAGCTATAGTTTGCTATAATTACCAACCACGACTAACATTGTACATTAATTAAGTGGGCTGACTTCGAGTTTGTATAATTAACTATGTATCATTCGCCAGAATATACAAATACATATGTATAGTATACAATCATTTAATCAGTATACATATACAATTCACCTCTCTCCCACTCTCTGACTTCTCTCTCGCGCCTCTCTCCTCCCTCTCCCAATCTCGCGCGCCTCTCTCCTCTCTCTCCCAATCTCTCTTGCTTTTTATTTTGCATATATATAATATAAAATTATCTAACCAATATACATATAAAGTTCACCTCTCTCCCACTCTCTGCCCTCTCTAGCTCGCCTCTCTCCTCCCTCTCCAATCTTGCTCGCCTCTCTCCCCTCTCTCCCAATCCCGCTTGCCATATATACATATACATATGTATAATATATAATTATCTAACCAATATACATATACAATTCACCTCTCTCACACTTTTTGCCCTCTCTCTCTCAGCCTCTCTCATCTCTCTCCCAATCTCGCTCGCCTCTCTCCTCCCTATAACATAAGCTACGAATTGTAATTATCAAACTATAGCTATGGAGAGTAATTAAGCTATTTTTAGTGGCTATATGTGAACGTTTCCTATTATTTTATTAATAGAGAAAAGTCAAATATTTTATTAATTTGTTATAATAGATAGTCCATCCGTTTCTCGATAAATCTACTCTAATTCCTTTTTATATGCTTTTGAAAATGTGTATCATAACATTGAAAAACATCTTAATTAACGACTCTTTTCAATCCCTCTTTCCGTTTTTGATGACATCTTTTCACCATCTTAACTTTCTTAACCCCAAAAAATCTTCAGTATCCATCATGCATTTCTACATCTATAATTCTTTTTATCACTAAAGTTTAACTCTTCTTTTACTTTTACTCTTAGTGTCATAAAAAAAAAAGTTTGTTCAATACAATAATTTTTTGATCGAATCACAAGGATCTATTATAATTTGTATAAAATTTGAGTTTGTAACTTCCTAATTACATCATGCA
Organism: Solanum lycopersicoides; assembly: GCA_022817965.1. NCBI lineage: Eukaryota > Viridiplantae > Streptophyta > Magnoliopsida > Solanales > Solanaceae > Solanum > Solanum lycopersicoides. The sequence continues at coordinate 76,072,330 of CM040619.1, forward strand.
ACTTTACCTGTTATTATGCACCATATAAAGTTAATAAATAAAAAAAAGGTCCATTCCCCCAACTCACTTTTTTTTCTTAATTATTCAAAGAGTAGAAAGTTCATTGATATATATCGAAAAACATAAATCGCTTTCTATCTAAAGAAATTTCATTTTCAAAGCTTCAATTAGATTATCATCAAAGGCTTTATTAAAAGTGTATTAGAAGTACTTTCGATTATATATCCTGTTGGGTTATCCCACATCGGAAGTGGAAGGGGCTGGTGGTCAATTTATAAGTGTGAGGGAAAGCCTCAACCTTTGAGCTAGCTTTTGGGTTGAGAAGGCCCAAGACCACCCAACACATTGGTATCAGAGCTCAGGTTGTCAACAAGTCTCAGCCCACCGGGAGAAACTGGGTTGTCGCTCTCTCCAACCCAAGGCCCGATGTGTGAAGGGGGAGATTGTTGGGTTATCCCACATCGGAAGTGGAAGGGGCTGGTGGTCAATTTATAAGTGTGAGGGAAAGCCTCAACCTTTGAGCTAGCTTTTGGGTTGAGAAGGCCCAAGACCACCCAACATTGGTATCAGAGCCCAGGTTGTCAACAAGTCTCAGCCCATCGGGAGAAACTGGGTTGTCGCTCTCTCCAGCCCAAGGCCCGATGTGTGAAGGGGGAGATTGTTGGGTTATCCCACATCGGAAGTGGAAGGGGCTGGTGGTCAATTTATAAGTGTGAGGGAAAGCCTCAACCTTTGAGCTAGCTTTTGGGTTGAGAAGGCCCAAGACCACCCAACATTGGTATCAGAGCCCAGGTTGTCAACAAGTCTCAGCCCATCGGGAGAAACTGGGTTGTCGCTCTCTCTAGCCCAAGGCCCGATGTGTGAAGGGGGAGATTGTTGGGTTATCCCACATCGGAAGTGGAAGGGGCTGGTGGTCAATTTATAAGTGTGAGGGAAAGCCTCAACCTTAGAGCTAGCTTTTGGGTTGAGAAGGCCCAAGATCACCCAACATTGGTATCAGAGCTCAGGTTGTCAACAAGTCTCAGCCTACCGGGAGAAACTGGGTTGTCGCTCTCTCCAACCCAAGGCCCGATGTGTGAAGGGGGAGATTGTTGGGTTATCCCACATCGGAAGTGGAAGGGGCTGGTGGTCAATTTATAAGGGAAAAACCACAGGCGAAGAGGAGCAACTGATATTACTTTTACCATATATATTTTTGTGCTTGTCCGCGTTTTCCCAACATATCCTACCATCAGATTATCAAAAATTTTAATTAAAAATGTATTAGAAGTACTTTGGATTATATATCCTACCATCAGATTATCAAAAGTTTTAATTAAAAGTGCATTAAAAATACTTTCGGCGATATATCCTATTACAACCTTTTACGTACAATCTACGATATGCATTTATGCATATGTGAAACATATTCAGAATTATTGCATGAACTAACTTGTAAAGTGTGAACCTATCTAAATTAATTTTGACTCTTGTGCTAACTTATCAATGTGTTTTGCATGGTTTAACTTTAAATAATTAATTAAGGTCTAGAGGTGATGGTCTGAATTTTCGTTGAACCTTTAGGCTTTCGGTTATCCTTTAAATAAATAGTTTAATTCATTTTATTCATAAATCTAATCTTTCAAAGATTTTGGATATAATCATGTAGTTTCTCATTTGACTCCTTTCCAAGATTTAGTAACCTTTAATTTAGAGCACATATTCAAATATAGTATTCCACATTGATACGGTGCATGGAATTTAGATATTTACTTTGTTAGAAAGTTAAAAAAAAAGTAATTACACTTTTTTGTTGGGTTTGAAATATCGAATAATTGCTCTTTCGAAATAAACAAGAAGATAAGTGACAAATACATATTTATATTATTCTTTTTTTTTAAGTTTCACTTTTAAATTATTGAAAGTGTGAGTTTCATATCTAAAGTATCACTTTTTAGTTTGAGAAAACATACTTCAATAATATGTGTAATGCACTTTCTCTTATATTTGAAAAAAAAAATTGACACATGACATTCCATATTAATAAAATATTCCACCTTCACAAAAATTAAATACCTCACTCCCCACCTCCTCCACGTAAACCCCCCCCCCTCCCACCCGACAAATCTCCCATCCTCCTTTTTTTTTTAAAAAAAATCTTCTATAAAATATTTTTAAAAAAAATCATACTTCACCTTCTCCTTACCAAAAAAAAAAAAAAAAAAAAAACTCACTCATCCCCGCCCCCATTTAATATTATTTTATTTTTAGAAAAATAAAAATTTACCCCATCCTATTTAACCCTTTACTTCTAATTTTTTTTTTCTTTTTTACATTTTTCCCTTTTTATGTTAGATTTGTACGTACATATATTATTAGGAAAAAAAATCTACGTCTAGTATACCAAATATAACATAAATAAATAAATAAATAAAATAGAAAAAATCTTGCGATAGCGAGTAAAAAATATTTTCGATATGTATATATCTAATACAAAATGTGAGAAAAATTGAAAGTGTAGGATAAGGTGGGCTGGGTAGAATTATTTTTTTAAAAATAAAATAATATCTAAATTATATTTGAGGGGGGGGGGGAAAATAAAAACTAAATAAATACGTTTATAAAAGAAATTTAAACAAGAAAATATTTACATTTTATTTATAAAAGAAATATTACTTTTTTGGATAATAATTTTTAATTTTTAATTTTAGATAAAACTAATAATTTATTTAATTTTCGTCGAATTGGATGTTTTGTCCATGTGGAGTGTGATGAGGATAATTTTTTTAAAAAAAGAGAATGTATTACACACACAATGATGAGAATTGTATAAAAAAAAGAGGTGCATTTCTCAAACGAAAAAGTGATAGTTTAGGTATAAAACTAAACTCTCAATAGTTTAGGTATAAAACTCAGTTGTTCGGATGGTAAGCACCCCTCACTTTCTACCAGAAGGTTGCAAATTCAAGTCACCAAGAGAGCAAAAAGGGGTAGGAGCTCCTAGGGGAGAGTGAAAAAATCATAGTTTAGGTGTGTTTATGACATTTATCTCAAGGAACAAGTCATATATATGTTTGTACGTAGTGATGAAATTGTTTCACCCTTAATTAGAGGTTTCGGGTGAGAAATTTTGAAAAACATCATATATGAACTCGTAAAATTGATCATGAGACTCTTTATATGGTTTAAGTAATCGTCCTTCCTATAAACTAATGTAATTTTGGCTTGTAAATTAGATCAAAATCTATTTAATAAGCTTACTATATTTCTCCTTTCCTTTTTATTCCGTTTAAAAAAGAATGATATCTTTCTTTTTTTGTAACATTTTAATTTCAATTTTCCACATGACATGTTTAAGACCACAAAATTAAAGTACAATTTTGTATATTTGACATAACTTTAATTTAGGACCACAAAATTAAAGTACAATTTTGTATATTTGACATAACTTTAATTTAGGACCACAAGATTCAAAGGTCTTTTTTATTTTCTTAAACTTCGTATCAAGTCAAACCAGGTTATTCTTTATAAAATGGAGGGAGTATATATTATTGACCTAGTTGTTCAAATTCAATTTAGCAAATAACATTTGGAATATAGTACTTTGGTTAATTATTTTTTCTTTCTTGGTATCAAAATGAATAATTGTGGGGGTAATGATGACGAATATGTCATAATAGACACTGCATGCGATCTGATTCGATTTGAATCTATGTTCAAAATTATTTTATTTCAATTAATTAGAACTATTTTATTTCAATTAATTAGAATCCTGTACTGGTGGACAAAATAAAATTATTTTTGAGGGCAAGTTGCAAAATGGTGATATATTAAAAAAAATTGTGCCTCAAGCCCAAAAGTATCATGACAATGAACAAGAAGATATCTTTAATTAATAGGAGTCAAATCTTAGACGCCTATTGAAGTCAAAGGGCATTTCTCTTTCCGCCAAAAGCTTATTTAAACTTTAACGATAAATTAGGTGTGCAAATAAAGACACATTAATATATAGAGTTATGTAAAAGATTATATGATTGTGTGTAGATTTATTTTAATTATGTGTGATTATTTGAAATAGTCGTATATAATGATTTGTTTGTGAATTTTGAAAGTCGATATATTCAAAACGATGTAGGAGACACACAATTAACTATTCAGTAGTGTATTGTAGCTGCCTTATTAGATAGTTGTTACTTGTTATTATCAACAACAACAAAAAAAAGTAGGCATTACAGGTTTAATTTGGCTTGTAAAAACATCTGCCAAATTCTTTTAAATTTAATCCAAAAGTGAAGAAGGATTCCAGCCAAAATTATGGGATGGGTCAAATCTTCAGAGCACTTAAGCTTAAATAATGAATATTTACTCAATCAACATAGCAATTAAACATATAATTTTTTTGATATAATAAAAGTAGAGAATGCACTAAAGGGCCAATGAAAGGGATATGTGAGAACCTTCCAAAATATACTTTAGAGGACGAGGTATTAATATGGGAAATTATGGCCCACTAATTAAATTACAATATTTTAGCACTAAGATGAGAAACAAACCAAAGACGAAAAGTATGTTTAGATATTTGTTTTCAGTATGAAGCAAAGAAAACTGCAATTATAAATAGTAAAATTAACTCACGAAAATATAAGTAAAAATTATATAATTAGATATATTTCATTATTATAATAATAATAATTATATATATATATATATATATATATATATATATATATATATATATATATATATATTACGTATCTTGCCATTAATAAGAATTTCTTACGTATCTTACACTCAGGTACATATATTTTGCTACCAGATTCAAAAATATAGGTAGAGACGCGAGTGAGATTGATATATATCTTAGATACATGCGAATCAAACTAGATACATGTATTTGTATGTACCTAGAGTGATTCAAAGGTCTCTCCGATACCAGATACATGGAGAATGGTGAGCATAAAATGGGAGAGAGGCGAGGAAGGTTAGCAAGATTTACTATATATCTCAGATACATGCGAGTTCATTTGAGAATATAATGTATCTAAAATAAATTACATTAAATTTGATCTCATATATCTGAGATACATATATGTAGACGTAAACAAGGCATCAAAATCTAGTAACATACGTAATATTTCAAACTACAATGTATCTAAATACTTAATTTCTAAACTAACGAGATTTATATAAGTTCCTCCAAATATAACCCATCAATTCATTTATGTTTGAACGGTTATTGACCTACTTCAAGCCAATTCCTCAGTCCATTAAAAAATAATGTTAAAATATTTTTTTATTTTGCTATATATATATATAAGAAAAAAATCATAATAATTATTTTTTCCTAATTAGACACTAAATATTTGTATAAGAACAAATAAAGCACGTAGAACTTATTAACAATTAGCCGGGTTAAGTTATAACTTGCATTTTGACTCATTTTAGCTCAAACAATTTTTGAGAATATCACCAATTTAATTCAATTTACTCAATTGACATCTCTAACTTTAATTATGAGCATTACACTTCTTTTTATTAAATTAATAAATTAAATACTTAGAAATTAATCAGAAAACAACTCAAAAGAGGTGTTTCCATCAAATGACATCACAATTCACTCACTTTACTTTTTGCACCATTTTGTGCGCATGGAGGTTTTTTAGGCCATATCTTCCCATCTTTCTTTTTTCATTTTCTTCTTTTAGCCAATACGTTAAATAATTCTTCATAAGTCTAATTTTAATTAACAGAAAATATTTTTTTTTTTTTAAACATCGAATAGAAAAATAAAATAAAAAAAGAGGGGGAAAAACGTAAATTCACGTTCTAGAGATCCTTTTTATTACCTTAATAAAATTCTTTTTGGTCAGATTTACTATTAACATTCGATGCATGTATCAAAATAATAAATAAATAGACACATGTTTTTACATATGGTTATCTCATATAGTTAATAAATTTGTATTTGTACTTCAACTTATCACTTGTTTATAATTAAAAATTAACATTGTTCAGTACAAACACGGTATTCAAGTTAATTTTTCTCGTTTTTAGGTGTATTAAGTTATATTTTTGTTTTGTTTCAGGAATCAATTTCGAACACGATTTTTTCCTCTTAAAAAATTGAATCAATTAATATATCATATTTGTAAGCGTCTATGGATCAAATATTTAACAACTCCATTTTATTTCTAATAAAACATAACGGAAGGAAAAAAATAATAAAATATCTAAAACAAACAATAATTTAATATTTCTTTTCTTTTATTTAAAGTTATATCCTCGTTAAGCCGATATAAGTATCCGGCCATTACATTCCCTAAAGTAGATAAAGAAAATCTTTTTTTTTGCTTTCCGTTTTTGGAAGGCTCACATTAACTGATAAAGTAGTTTATGAGTAATATTATTTTTTAATTTATTTTCAGAGAATCTCATTAGTTAATTAATTAGTAGTTAATTAGTTGTCTTACTGAATTTTGTGTTCCCGAGCCAGAATTTGACCCTTCGCAAAACACAAGAGGCCACGTTCTACATTTGGGGCCGTCGCTCTTTTTATTTTTGTTTTCCAAATCCAAAATATTACAGCTCATTAATTAATTAATTAATTAAAAGATTTTCTTAATCACAACTAAACAAATGGATAAAAATCCGGTCAAAGTATAATTAGGTCAAGTAATGTTCAATGACCTTATAGATTCATGCTATGTGTACTATATAATAATTTATGGTTGAGATTCATTTAATTATATATTCATTTTAATAATAAATTTAAATTATATGCTCATCTTAATAATACAAAAAACAAAGCTGTCAACTATTTTTATTTTTTAAAAAAACTATCAAATAAAGCATTAAGTCTACCCAAGCTAATATTTTCAAGAAAAAAAGAATTAAGATTGGCGGGTATGCGGATCGAGAGTTGATGATAACACTCAATTTAATAATGCAAATAATTTCAATCAAGTATATTAAATTTTCTTTTTCAATCTTAATTTTTTTTTGAAAATATTAGCTTGGGTATACACTTAATTGTTTTATTCGATAGTTTTAAAAAATAAAAAGTTAATAATTTTATTATTTTTATTATTAAGATGAGTATATAATTTAAATGAATCTCAACCATAAATAATCATATAATACACATGGCATAAATTTATAAGGTTATTAAACATTACTTAACCTAATTATACATGACCAGATCCTTATCCTAAACAAATTATCTTTAAAGTCTGCAAATAAAGATTATTTAGTCATCTTTACACTCTCCTCACTAAAAATAAATGTACACTGTTGGAAAACTTCTATGGAATTCAACCAAGATCACAAACAGTAAAAATGAAAAAGAAAATTAACTTTGTTCCATTGCAATAATTTGATTCAAGATGATATAATCTTCTACGTAATTCTTTTAGTTGTTATTTTTTGAAACGGAAAAAGAAGAGAAAAAACACTGTTTCTTCTGATTTAGGAATCATGTTTATTTAAGGATTCAAAGGTACTTTTTTTTACCTTCAAAATATATCTTTTTTATAAGTCTTTGTTAAACTTAAAGAAAAAGCTCATGTATCACATTAATAAGTATTTACTTTTAAGGCTCAAAATTTTAATACTTTATTAGATCATATAATATGATACTTCAATGATATATAACATATCTATGTATAATATATTAATACGTAAGTCCACAAAATATAAATTACTAACAATCTCCCACTTGAACCACATATATTTATGAAGAATAACATTCATTACTAAATGTACCGTCACAATATTATTTGCGTGCATTACTAAATTTATCATATATTCATGATTATTCATAATTAGGTCGATTTTTTTTTTTTTTGGAATAATTATTTCACATAGATAATTATATCTATATATTCGAAGTAAAAAGAATTTGTCGTAAAACAAGAGAAAAATATAAGAATACTAAACAATATAGGAAGACAAGTAGTGATGGAAAATAAAATCTCTTCAAGTGTATTTCTTAAGGGTGAAAGGATACCCTTTTATAGGAGATAGAATTCATCTATTTACAATGTTAAACAAAACATGCTAGAAGTTTTTTAACTGTACATTAAATGGGATATCACGTTAGGTGTATATTGAAAGAAACATCTACACAAAATTCAATGGATTTGTAACATTCTTTCTTGGATGTTTATAGATAACGTGTCTCGTTAAAATCTTACTAGGAAAGACCCTGTGGGATAAAGCCTAGTGAAGGAAAAAGAGTACACACATTCTATAATACTCCTTGAGTGCTGCCTCATTAAAAACCTTATCAGGAAAACCCAATGGGACAAAACCTTGGTTAAGGAAAAATAGTACAACGCGTATTTTTTACTCCCCCTGATGAAGAACTTATTTGATATCTTAGAGATGACACATTTCAATCATATATCTTAGTTTCTCAAATATTAATGTTGGCAGTGCCTTAGTAAATAAATCTGCAATATTATCACTCGAACGGATCTATTGAACATTTATCTCATCATTTTGTTGAAGATCATGTGTGAAAAAGAACTTAGGTGAAATATACTTTGTTAGATCTCCTTTGATATATCCTCCCTTTAATTGAGCTATGCAAGAAACATTATCTTCATACAATATTGTTGGAATCTTTGTTTGCATAGAAAGATCGCATAATTGCAAAATGTGTTGACTCATTGATCTTAACCATACACACTCTTGACTAACTTCATGAATGACTATTATCTCTATATGATTTGAAGAAGTAGAAATTATTGTTTGTTTCATCGAACGCCATGATATAGTTGTACCTCCATATGTGAATAAATAGCTTGTCTGAGATCGGGCTTTATGTGGGTCAGACAAATAACCAGCATCTACATAACCGATCAATTCTGAATTGGATGCATTATACAACAAGCTCATACCAATTGTTTCTTGAAGATATCTGAATATATAATTAACACCTTTCCAATGTCTTTTTGTTAGACATGAGCTGAATCTCGCTAATAAACTTACTGCGAAACAAATATCTGGTCGGATATTGTTGAAAAGGTACATTAGTGCCCCAATAGCACTAAGATATGGTGTTCATCACAAAGAATCTCTTCATCATTTTCTTCAGGTCGAAATGCATCTTTATTTATATCAAGATATCTCACAACCATCGGGATACTCAATGGGTGTGATTTATCATGCAAAATCGCTTTAAAACCTTTTCAGTATATGTTGATGGATGGATAAATATTCCATTTGTCATATGTTCAATCTGAAGGCCAAGATAAAATTTTGTCTTACCAAGATGATTCATTTCAAATTCTTTTTTCAAATACTCAACGACTTTTGAAAGCGCTTTAGGAGTTCGAATGATGTTCAAGTCATCAACATAAACAGATATTATTACAAATTCAGATTTTGACCTTCGTATAAAATATAAGGACAAATAGGGTCATTCTTATACCCTTCATTTAGCAAGTATTCGCTAAGACGACTATACCACATTCGCCCTGATTGTTTTAATCCATACAAAGATTTTTATTTTTATAGAATAACTTTCTTTTGAATTTTTATAGGCTTCAGGCACTTTGAGTGCTTCAGAGATTTTCATAAAAATATTGTGATCTAGTAAGCCATATAAATAGGATTGTGACAACGTCCATTAGATGCATTTCAAGTTTTTCATGAACTGTCATATTTATTAGATCCCTGAAGATAATTGAATCTACCACGGGAGAATATGTCTCCTCATAATCAATGTCAGGCCTTTGCGGAAATTCTTGTGCAACAAGTCGTGCTTTATATCTTACGACTTTACCATTTTCATTGCGTTTTCGCACAAACATTTGAGTCCCACTGGCTTGACACCTACAAGTGTTCGGACTATTGGTCCAAAAACTTCACGTTTTTCAAGTGAAGCCAATTATGTTTGAATTGCTTCCTTCCATTTTAACCAATCATTTCTCTGTCTACATTCATTGACAGATCTTGGTTCTAAATCCTTATCTTGTTGCATTATTTCAACTGCAACATTATAGGCAAAAATGTTATCCACCACAATATTATTTTGATTTCACCTTTTTCTCGTCGAGACATAATTTATAGAGATTTTCTCATTCTTATTATTTTTAGGTACATCGACCTCCTCTGTGGTGTCATCAAATCAGAGGGTTATATTATAATATCGGTGGAAAGGTATTTATTATGTCTCGGGGCTCTTCATGAGCAATTACCTCCATATGATAATCATCTCGATCATTTATTTCATTCCTTTTCCGAGGATTTTTATCCTTGGATGGTCTACCACGTTTTAAGAGTGGTCCAGACTCATTCGCCTTGACATTTTGTCCTATAGGGACATCAACTCGAACTTGAGCATTAGCAGCTGGGATATATGTTTTAGTAACCCGTTGAAGGTTAGTAAATAAATTATTTTTTGAACTTCTTGCTCACATTGATTTGTTCGAGGGTCTAAATGAGACAGTGAAAGTGATTATTCCAATCTATCTCATTTCCCAACTGCTTTTGTTCTCCCCCTAATGTTGGGTATACTTATTCATCAAAATGACAATCAGCAAACCTTACCGTAAATAAATCTCCAGTTCATAGTTTCAAATATTTTATAATAGAACAAGATTCATACCCAACATATATCTCCAACCTTCTTTGGGGACCCACCTTTGTGCGTTGTGGTGGAGCAATTGGAATATATACCGCACAACCAAAGATTCTAAGATGGGAAATGTTTGGCTCCTGACCAAAAATCAATTGTAATGGAGAGATGTCATGATAATTGGTTGGCTTTATGCGCACAAGTGTTGTTGCATGCAAAATAGCATGCCCCCAAATCGAAACAGACAACTTTGTTTTCATAAACAAAGGTTTAGCTATCAATTGAAGATGTTTAATCAATGACTCTGCTAAACCATTTTGAGTATGAACATGTGCAATCGGATGTTCCATTGTTATTCTAGTGGACAAACAATAGTTATTAAATGCTTGAGATGTAAACTTACCAGCATTATCAAGACGAATTGTTTTTATTGCCTAATCTGAAAATTGTTCTTTTAACCTTATTATTTGAGCCAACAACCTCGCAAAAGTCATATTGTGAGTTGATAATAAGCACACATGAGACCATCTTGTAGATGCATCTACCAAGACCATATAAATATTTAAATAGTCCACATGTAGGGTGAATATTCACATATATCATCTCCGTTTCAGAAATGCAGGGGATTCCACCCCAACCTTAGCCACTAATGGTTTGATAACCAATTTTCCTTGTGAACAAGCAATACAAGAGAATTTCTTTGATTGAAGAACATTTTGGTTCTTCAAAGTATGCCCACGTGAATTCTCAATTACTTTGTGAATCATATTATAAATAGGATGGCTCAACCGGTCATGTCATATGATAAAATCATTAGAATCAGTAAACCTTTTGTTTACCACGACATGTGATTCAATTGTACCAATTTATGTATGGTACAACCCAGAAGAAAGTGCTGGCAATTTTTCATGCACAATTTTCTTAGGGAAACTTTCACATATAGCCACTTAAAAATAATTAATTACTCTTTATAGTTATAGTTTGATAATTACAATTTGTAGCTACATGTTATATGGAGGAGAGAGGCGAGCGAGACTGGGAGAGAGAGGAGAGAGAGAGGGGGAAAAGAGTGGAGAAAGGTGAATTGTATATGTATATTGGTTAGATAATTGTATATTATACATATATATTTGTATATATGGCAAGAGAGATTGGGAGAGAGAGGAGAGAGGCGAGCGAGATCGAGAGAGGCGAGAGAGAGAGGGCAGATAATGGGAGAGAGGTGAATTGTAAATGTATATAATTGTATATAACTGTATATTATACATATACATTTGTATAAATGGCAAGCGAGATTGGGAGAGGGAGGAGAGAGGCGAGCGAGATTGAGAGAGGGAGGAGAGAGAGGGAGGAGAGAGGCAAGCGAGAGAGGGTAGAGAGTGGGAGAGAGGTGAATTATATATGTATATAGGTAAAAGAAATTGTATATTATACATATGTATTTGTATATCTTGGTGAATTATACATATACAAACATGACTAATTATACAAACTCGAAGTCAGCCCACGTAATTAATGTATAATGTTAGTCGCGAGTGATAATTATAGCAAACTATAGCTATGATGAGTAATTAAATAGTATAAGTTTGCTTAGCCGCGTAATTTTCCCATTTTCTTATCCGCATTTATTGTAGTAATATAAAGATATTCCATCTTTCCTTCATTCGCAGTCTCAACATGATAGCCATTTTGGCGAATAAGCTTAAAACTTAACAAGTTTCTATGAGACTTACTACAATACAATGTATTATCAATTATCAATAATGTTCCTCCAGGTAGTAGTAAGGCCGCTCTTCCAGAGCCCTCAATCAATTTTATACTAGCGGATATTGTATTAACATATGCCTTTTTCATTACCAAATGAGAGAAATATTTTTTTTCTCTTAGTATCGTATGAGTTGTGGCACTGTCTAGAAGACACATATCTCCACTACTCATCTTGGATTCAACTGAAGATTGGAAGATTTTATTTATCTGGCTCGAAAAGAAAAATGATTGACTTTTAGAAAAAAAGTTAATTCCGAATTAAGTAGGTCTTAATTGGTTAGAGACTCGTGCTGATAATGTGTCGTAAAACAAGAGAAAAATATAAGAATACTAAACAATATAGGAAGACAAGTAGTGATGGAAAATAAAATCTCTTCAAGTGTATTTTTTAAGGGTGAAAGGATACTATTTTATAGGATGTAGAATTCATCCGTTTACCAAACAAAACATGTTAGAAGCTCTTTAAGTGTACATTAAATGGAACATTACGTTAGGTGTATATTGAAAGAAACATCCGCACAAAATTTAATGAATTTGTAATAGAATTTACCTTATAGAGATTACTTTAACAATATATTATTTTTTAATTTATTTACTTATGAATTAAAATATAAATAAAACAATGAAACAAAAGTACGAAAAAGAAAAAAACTTTCTTCTTTAATATGGAGTATTTTTCTTTTATCAAGCTACTGATTTGAAGTAAACTGCCTTGAAGTAAATTATTTTGTGCATATAAAATGAAACGGAGGGAGTAATAAATTATTTCTATTGATCCAACCAATTAGTGTGTAACACCGCTTTGTAAATTAACTTGTATAGAATTCACTCAAAATTAGAAGTAAAGCATTAAACAAAGATTTGAATTCATAAGAATGGAAAGGCAACTAACCTTATTTCATTGCAATACTTTGACTAGATTTTCTAAACTTTGAAGACGACATTTTTTTAGATGTTTCTCTGGGATAGAGAGAGAAGAGAAAAAATAAACATCGTTCCTTTCTTTTAGGGATTATGTTTATTTAAAAGTTTCGAGGTGTCCGTTTAAGTTGTGAAAACATATTTTCAATCAGTCTTTATCAAACTTAAGAAAAAGAGCCACAAAATTTTTTAAATTATCTATAATAAATTCATGTTAATAAATATTTAATTTTAAGACCCAAAAATACTTAATTATATTAAATATTAAAATAATTAGAATTTAAAAAGAAAAGAGAGAGAGAAAAATAACTTGAGAAAAAACAAGAATGAAAGAGCGCGAAAATAATGGAAGAAAATGACGTAAAGGAAGAAAAAAATGACCAAAGAAAAGACAAGAATAAAAGAGAAACAAAATGATCGAAGAAAATAGAAAGAGAAAGAAAATGACGTAAAGAAAAAAAAAATTGACGGAAGAAAAGACAAAGAGAGAGAAAATGATAGAAGAAAAGACAAACAGGATAAGAAAATATATTACTCATAGAAGAGAAAATGTGTTTTGTTATTTCTGATAACAAAATTAATGCTATTTTGAGTAAGAATTCATCTTACACCATAATCCATAATTTATGTATTATATTATATTATTTCTAGTAAATGACCTTTAAGTTTTGACCCTTCACTGTCACTCTATTAGTTATAAAACTATAAGGGAGGGGTATATCCCAAAAATATGGAATGATATATTTAAGCCATTTTCATTAGTACAAAATAAATTTGAACATTTTCCAATAAATTAATTTCCATATATAATATAACATTTATCTTTGACCAACATAATTATCACTTTAATATTTTTCTTAATTAGCTCAACATATTAATTAGTACTTACCATGATTAGTTAAAGAGATTTGGGAGTAAATACAGGATAAGAATTTGACTAGATATGATTAAAAATTTTCACTTAACAAATATTAAACTTAATTATATCACTAGAAGTGTTAAATGCCATTAATTAAAAATAAAATATCCTTAATAGGGATAATTAAGAACCATTCAAAGGTGTTAGATCATATCTTACCAATTCATGATAGTCACCTAATAGTGTAATTTGAGATCTAGATTTAGTAACCAAAAAAAAAGAAGGATTGTCTCTAATTTAATTTATGTCCAAAATAGACCATAGAAATTCATGATTAACTTTTTTTTTTTTTTTTAAATCCTATAAATAGCCCTCAAAATCTCACAAAAAAAAATTCAAACACATAAATCTTAGCTAGTAAGTTTTATATATTATTTTTCAGTCTCCATTGGAATAAGAGTAATAGTTGTATGCTAAAAGTAAGCATCATGGCTATGGTGGTAATGATACTTTTGATTTGCATCATTTTGATGTCAGTAAAAATTGCCTATGAAACTCTCTCATTTTACTATTTTATTCCCAAACGTATCACTAAAATCATGGAAAAACAAGGTGTGCGAGGTCCTAAACCTCGATTTCTTGTTGGAAATATCTTTGATATGGCTTCTCTTGTCTCCAAATCAACTTCCAATGACATGGATTACATTCACCATGATATCGTCGCTCGCCTTTTGCCCCATTATGTCGCTTGGTCTAAGATTTATGGTATGAATTGGTAAACGCTCTTTTATTTTTAGTCCGTTTTAAAAATAATGATATACTTAATAACAATTTAATTTATAGGGAAAAGATTCATTTTTTGGAACGGGACAGAGCCAAGAATGTGCTTATCAGAAGCAGATTTAATCAAAGAGCTTTTTTCAAAGTACAACAGTGTTTCTGGAAAATCTTGGCTACAACAACAAGGTTCTAAACATTTTATCGGGCGCGGACTTTTGATGGCCAACGGTGACGATTGGTACCATCAACGCCACATTGTTGCTCCTGCTTTCATCGGAGATAAATTAAAGGTAAAAAACGTATATATATTTTTTTATATGTTAGTACATAAATTTTTTTTATAGAGTAATTTATATTTACGTATGGGCAACAGAGTTATGCAGGATATATGGTGAAATGTACTAGTGGGATGCTGCGATCACTAGTGAATGCGGTTAAATCAGGCCAAGTGGAGTTCGAGATGGGAGAGTACATGACTCGACTCACTGCTGAAATAATTTCGAGAACAGAATTTGACAGTAGCTATGAGAAGGGAAAACAAATATTCCATTTATTAACCATTCTACAGCAAAAGTGCGCCCAAGCTAGCCGGCACCTGTGCTTTCCCGGAAGCAGGTAAATTTTTGAAATCCCAAATATAATCCGTATTCATTATAATATCTGCATTTTTTTTTCTCTTAAAAGTTTTAGCAAATTCAAAATATTTGAAAGTGCATTAAGAAAAAGCCAAAATTCAATTTCGATTATCGGAATGGATTATTGTGACTCTATTGTCGAGTAATCTTATCAATGTGATATTATTAATTTTTTATATTCAGAACTTTTAATTTTTTTAGTTTCTATTCATATCAACTCAATTTTATTTTATTTTGTGTTCAGGTTTTTTCCGAGTAAATATAATAGAAACATAAAAACATTAAAAATGGAAGTGGAGAGGCTACTAATGGAAATAATACAAAGTCGAAAAGATCGTGTAGAAATTGGACGAAGCAGTTCATATGGGAATGATTTATTAGGAATGTTACTAAATGAGATGCAAAAGAAAAAATCAAGCAATGGATTCAGCTTGAATTTGCAGCTTATTATGGATGAATGCAAGACTTTTTTCTTTGCCGGACATGAAACCACTGCCCTTTTGTTAACTTGGACGGTTATGTTGTTAGCAAGTAATCCCTCTTGGCAGGATAAAGTTCGTGAAGAAATTAACCAAGTTTGCAAAGGAGATTCACCTACTGTTGATCACCTTCCAAAGCTTACTTTGGTAAGTGTTTATAGTAATTTTCATTTTAAATGTGACTTTTTTGGGGACTCAAAAGCTTAAAAAAAAATAGTTTGTTCGGCGAAACTTTAGTGGTGACAAAGGTCCACAAAAGTGTATGCTCACTTCATGAATTAGAGTATTTAATGAATTAGTCTAAATCAAGTATTCCACATTTTGAGATTTATTTTCTATTTTTTATTTATTAAAATTAGTTATTTAGTTAGGTAAAATACGAAAAAAAAAAAATGAGTACTTATTATCATTCTTTGAGGGTCGATCTGTCAACTTAGAACTTGTCTTGTCAATAAATTCCACAAAATCTCTAGATTCTACTGACAACTTTGCTATCATTGGGGCAATATTTTGAAAGTCACTGAAACTTAGAATGATTTAAATATTCCTAAGATCCTATTCACTCTTCTTTTTTCTGTGTAACATAATTTTTATATACTAACAGTATTATAAATGATTTTTATTTTTTGTAGTTGAGCATGATAATTAACGAATCGTTACGATTATATCCACCAGCTACTGTACTTCCAAGAATGGCATTTGAGGATTTTAAATTAGGTGATCTTAATATACCTAAAGGATTATCAATATGGATTCCAGTACTTGCCATACATCATAGTGAAGAAATTTGGGGAAAAGATGCAAATGAATTTAGGCCTGATCGTTTTGCCTCTAAGCCCTTTACTGCCGGACGGAATTTTCTTCCGTTCGCCGCGGTCCTCGGAATTGTGTTGGACAATCATTTGCCCTAATGGAAGCTAAGATTATATTAGCAATGTTAATATCCAAATTTCGATTCACCATTTCGGAGAATTATCGTCATGCACCTGTAATTGTCCTCACAATTAAGCCTAAATATGGGGTTCAAGTCAAACTAACACCTTTGACTACTTAGAGAAATTAATTTTTGGTCAATAGAGGATTAGTTTTCCTCTTTTTGCCAAAATATTTTTTTTCTTTTTTTGTTTAAGAAGAGTTTTTGAGGAGGATGTTGGAGAATGGTACTAATGATATGAATAGCTTTATTATATAATATCGAAATTGAGATGAGTTTAAATGAAGTGACAGAGTTAGTGATGATTTATGTATACCTATAATTCATCTCAATTTATTTGAAATTGAAGTATATAAATGTTATTATATTTTTTTGTTTCGTCTTTTGATAACTTAAGTAGGCTACTTGTGATTTTTTTTGTTACGAGATCGATGGAGTTATCCGGTTGTGCTTGTGCTTCTTTTTTTAAAAAACAAAAAAAACAAAAGATAAATGAAGATATACTGTGACTATGGCTTTTGAGGTTGATTAATTATCAGTTAAATGAGTGGGTTCAGAAATAGATGGTTTTAGATATTAATGATTAGAATAAGAAGTCCAAACAAGGAAGATATGATTAAGTTGATGTGAGTCTCTTTATTTTAAAAGATAATAAACACCCAGAAATATATTTAATTAAGTAATCACAACACAAAATTAGTTTATTATTATTTTAAAAAGGTTTTCCTCTTCCCTTTGATACCTCCATAACCCTTTCATCATATTATGATTCTTTCTTTTTGCCCAACTCAATTGGTTTAACATAGTGCTTACTTTTCAAGTTAGAAAATTAATGATTAACTTGAATTATTTTATTTAAAAAATTGATGACATGGCCAATTATGATTCAGCTATATTATCAATTTATTTAATAAAACAAATCAAAAAAAAAATTAATTTTTTTTATTAAAATAATTAATGACGTGATCGAATTATAATTGACCACGTGTCGAAAATGGTTTTACAAAATCATTGTTAAAAAATAATGGCATGAATGAGCCTTTTCTTTAACGGTAATGTCATAAAGGGGAAACGACACTTTTAGTTCCTATGTTAAGGATAATTTCTTATTTTAGTCCTTGTGTTATTTAACTTAGCACTATTAACCTTTAATTATATCAAGTGAGTTATTTTAATCTTTCAACTAACAAACCCAAAAAAATTAACAGAGAGTTCACTGCTAAAAAGGGTAATTCGGATATTTTAAAGTAATTGCTTGAGAAAACAAAAAACTTTTTTTGAAAAAATCATTCGTTCCATAATTTATCGTTCGTCGGTGTGAAAGGGAGGGTTAATGCCTATCAAGTTGGTTTTTGAAATTGTAGCTCAAATCGACGGGCTTGTTCTTCTAGATAAAGATAGGGAAGACTTAGCTTGTTCTTCAAAAAGAGAGAATTAAAAAGGAAATACCCGAACTATCCCTTTTAGCGGTGAACTCTCTGTGAATCTGTAAGTTGAAGGACTAAAATCACTTACTTGATATAATTGAAGGTTAATAATGCTAAGTTAGATAACACGAGGACTAAAATAAGAATATAGTCTTAACACAGGGACTAAAAATGCCATTTTTCCTGTCATAAATAAGCCAAACTTTTAACTGATGACATAAATTAGCCTTTTCTGAAAGTTTGATGACATATTTGAGTCTTTTCCTTTAAATATACACCCATAGTACTAAATAAAGGTGTCTTCAATTCTCCACTTCTCCAAATAAAAGGAAATTGTTCTATAAAAATACTTGAATTTTGAGGTTAATAAAGTACCTCACTTTAAAGTTTGAATATTTTAGATCTCGTTTGAAGTATAGTTAAAATAAGCTAAGACACAACCAAAAAAATTGAGGAGGCAGGTAAATATATATGCATTGGAAAGGATTGTGTAGGCCAGACATATATTAATATATAGATCTTGAGGTCCAGTGATAACATTTTTTTGTTTTTCGTTTATTTCAAAATAATAAAATTTCACATTATGATGATTGAACATAATTTAATTTTAAAGTATTTTGTTTCTTCTTAATAACATGTTATCGACTACATAGATATCAGTATTGTTTTAAATAAAAAAATTCAAAAAAGATTTATTTTCTTAATATCACACCATATTTAATAATATCATATAAAATACGACATAAGAAAATAGTATACGAATAAAAATAAAGAAGCTTGTTAACGGTCTTTTTTTTTAATTTCTATAAAATACAAATGAAAAGGAGAAACGCACTCACATTCATAAAACAAATTTTTTATCGTATGATAATGATTAGATGATAACACTTCACTACTTATTTTATTCATTTCCTTGCACGAGTGTGCCTTTAACTTGATGGCTACAACAATAACCACTTCCTTTTTCTTTTTTAAAAAAATCATTTCTTTTTCTCCATTATTTTATATATTTATTACTGATTCTTGTTACATTTTATTTGAATTGAAAATCTAATAATAAAATATTTTTTTGATAGAAATTAAACTGCACACGTACAGCCCTCCCCCTACTCCCTCCAAACTCCGCTTTAAAATTACAGGAAATATATCATAGCTTGTTGCTAAGCTTTATATTGAGACATAAAAGTATAGATACATAAAAATTAAATTATATTTGAATATGCATTTTAAATATTTTCGCTACCTATATTTCAAGTAATAACTCCGATGGAAATGTAATTATGTCTATTAAGTTTAGAATAGAGCCAGATAATATTCAAAACGAAACCAACAAAATAAAGTCAGTCTATCACTATTAAAATTTCCAAAATCTTATCATTTCTAAGTTCCTTATTTTAGTTATTTTTTAAGGAAAGTGATCGTTGGAGAAGATCACAAAGACAATTATATTTATTTATATACTTAATGAGCCAGAAAGACTCAATTGTTTTGACTCTTCAAATTAAATTATTAGTTGTTAAGTCTAATTCTCATCCCTAATCCCATGATTAGACAGCTAATTTTGGAGTCAAATTAGGGCCCTTAATGTTAATCCCCTTGATTAAATATGTTTCAACTCATGAATAATTTTTAAGGAAAAATTTGTGCTCCACCCATCATCTTCACTTTAACCACCTCCCTCCCCCCCCCACCTCCACCAAGCCTTGCTCCCATAACTTTAATTATTTTTTAATACTCCTACTAATTAAATTATTTTTTTGGGGGGGGGAGGGCGGGGGGTGATAATAATGATGAATATTTTTTTCTCCATTATAATATACTTCATTCTAAAGACAACCTTGCCTTTTGACAAAAAATCGTAACTTGAAATTCTCTAATCTTTATCTTCCAATTTTCTGCATAAATGTAAAGTCAAGTGTATACTACATAATTACAACCTGATTTTCTATATATGTATGCATAATTCCAACGGAAATAAATAAAATTAATTGAATTCATTTTAAATTAATTTTTGACTGATTTATATGACTTATTCTTTTTATTTTTCTTTTATGTCTATGAATTAGTAAGATCCGACCCGTTCCTCACAAAGGCGAAGTGTCTTTTTGAAGTGGCCAACAGGTCAAGGTCGGTCAAGGCAAAGGGCGAATCCAGGTTGAGTGAAGGAGCGTCATACTTGCTTTGTTTGAAATTTTTATTATATATATATAAAAAAAGATTTATTTGTGATTTCTACAAATCATTTTACCTTTACTTTTAGATCCCAATATCCCCTCTAAGCAAAGTTAAAAAAAAATATTTCAATTACTCCATTTGTTTATATCTTGTCTATTATTGATAATTAGTACATACCTCAAGAATTATTAATAATAGGAATAATATTATCATGTTATTTTTTGAATATATTAAAAATGCTTTGGGAAATGTATTAATACACTATTAACTATAGTATCAAAAAGGTAATTATATCTTTGTACATATAGATGTGGTTTAACAGAAGGGAAGAACATTTAATATTTGAAATTGACAAACATACACTCTTGTAAAGTGTATTGAGATAATTAATGAGTGGAAATCTTACCAAAATCCACTCAATCTAATTCTAGACTAATGTGTTGACTCTCACATGGCGGCAATAAGTGCGATATCAAAAAATTGATCTTATTACTTTAACTAGTGGCAATAAGTGCGATATCAAAAAATTGGTCAATCAAAATTTACCTTCTTTAATGTGATCACATTTCTATTTGCTTTGCTTTAAAAGGACGATGAGCTTCCTAGAAATTTCTGTCTAGAGATTGAAATTGAGATTTTCAAATTAAATCTGATATTGGATTGGGTAAATTTCGACTAATTTTACATAATACTAGTTATCTTTTATCTATAATAAGTATAAAATAATTTTATTCATCAAAACTAATACATATGAGAAGAAATCACGAAGTATTTTTTCTCGTAAACTAAAGAAGAACTCTTTAAAATGCAATTATTATGGTAAGTTTATGTAGTATGTACTATGTATGACAAGATGTCAACTATTGTGTTTCTGTAAAAAAAAAAAGATCTTTACTTTAATTCATGTCCAAAATAACCTGTAGAAATTAATGATTGGCCAATATTTTTTTCCATCCTATAAATAGCCCTCAAAATCTCATTGGCATCAAACACACAAATCTGAGTGAGTTTTGTATATTTTTTTTTTCTCTCTCCATGAACAAGAGGGATAGTTGTACACTAAATATAGCCATCATTTGCATCAAAATCTCACAGACATCAAACACACAAATCTTAGTGAGTTTTATAACTTTTTTTTCTCTTTCCATTGGAACAAGAGTGTTAGTTGTATACTAAAAGTAACCATCATGGCTATGATGGCAGTGGTACTATTGATTTGCATCATTTTGATGTCACTAAAAATTGCCTATGAAACTCTCTCATTTTACTATTTGATTCCCAGACGTATCACTAAAATTATGAAAAAACAAGGTGTGTGTGGTCCTAAACCTCGATTTCTTGTTGGAAATATCTTTGATATGACTTCTCTTGTCTCCAAATCAACTTCCAATGACATGGATTGCATTCACCATGATATCGTCGCTCGCCTTTTGCCCCATTATGTCGCTTGGTCTAAGATTTATGGTATGGATTGGTAAATGCTCTTTTATTTTTAGTCTGTTTTAAAAAAAATGATATACTTAATTGAAAATTTAATTTATAGGGAAAAGATTCATTTTTTGGAACGGTACAGAGCCGAGAATGTGCTTATCAGAAGCAGATTTAATCAAAGAACTTTTTTCAAAGTATAGCACTGTTTCTGGAAAATCATGGTTACAACAACAAGGTTCTAAACATTTTATCGGGCGCGGACTTTTGATGGCTAACGGCGACGATTGGTACCATCAACGTCACATTGTTGCTCCTGCTTTCATTGGTGACAAATTGAAGGTACTAAATATATACTTTACACTGTTTGTACATAACAATCATATAGATAGACTGATTTATATTTATACATGGGTAGAGTTATGCGGGATATATGGTGGAATGTACTAGTGGGTTGCTCCAATCACTCGAAAATGCGGTCAAATCAGGTCAAATGGAGTTCGAGATCGGAGAGTACATGACTCGACTCACTGCTGAAATAATTTCGAGAACAGAGTTTGACAGTAGCTATGAGAAGGGAAAACAAATATTCCATTTATTAACAATTCTACAGAAAAAGTGCGCCCAAGCTAGTCGACACTTGTGCTTTCCTGGAAGCAGGTAAATTTTTGGAACCCATTATAATACGTAATTATTATAATTTTTGTCACAGTCTCTATCTTATCCTATGGATACTGATAAATATAAGATAGTTTATAAGATAGAAAATGCCCACTTTCCTATTAAAACTAATTAATTCCAAAACATTTTAAAATGTTACTTAAAAGATTAAGAAAAAGCCAAAATTCAATTTCGATTCATGGAATTGACTGGTACGACTCTGTTTTCGAGTAATCTCATTAATGTGATATATACATTGGTGGATTGGACTGTTTATTCAACTCAACATTATTAAACTTCCAAAAAAATTTAAATTCTGAACTTATAATTTTGGAGTTTAGATTCATATTGATTCTTTTTTTTTTATACAGGTTTTTTCCGAGTAAATATAATAGAGACATAAAAACATTAAAAATGGAAGTGGAGAGGCTACTAATGGAAATAATACAAAGTCGAAAAGATCGTGTAGAAATTGGACGAAGCAGTTCGTATGGGAATGATATGTTAGGAATGTTACTCAATGAAATGCAAAAGAAAAGATCAAGCAATGGATTCAGCTTGAATTTGCAGCTTATTATGGATGAATGCAAGACTTTTTTCTTTGCTGGACATGAAACCACTGCCCTTTTGTTAACTTGGACCGTTATGTTGTTAGCAAGTAATCCGTCTTGGCAGGATAAAGTTCGTGAAGAAATTAACCAAGTTTGCAAAGGAGATTCACCTACTGTTGATCACCTTCCAAAGCTTACTTTGGTAAGTGTTTATAGTAATTTTAATTTTAAATATAACTTTTTTTGATAATTCGAAAGCTTAAAAAAAAAAATTGTTCGGCGAAACTTTAGTGGTCACAAAAGTGTATGGTCACTTCATGAATTAGAGTATTTAATGAATTAGTCTAAATCAAGTATTCCACATTTTGAGATTTATTTTCTATTTTTTATTTATTAAAATTAGTTATTTAGTTAGGTAAAATACGAAAAAAAATAAAAATGAGTACTTATTATCATTCTTTGAGGGTCGATCTGTCAACTTAGAACTTGTCTTGTCAATAAATTCCACAAAATCTGTAGATTCTACTGACAACTTTGCTATCATTGGGGCAATATTTTTAAAGTCACTGAAACTTAGAATGATTTAAATATTCCTAAGATCCTATTCACTCTTCTTTCTTCTGTGTAACTTAATTTTTATATATTGACAGTATTATAAATGATTATTTTTTTTCAGTTGAGCATGATAATTAACGAGTCGTTACGATTATATCCACCCGCTACTGTACTACCAAGAATGGCATTTGAGGATTTTAAATTAGGTGATCTTAATATACCTAAAGGTTTATCAATATGGATTCCAGTACTTGCCATACATCATAGTGAAGAAATTTGGGGAAAAGATGCAAATGAATTTAGGCCTGATCGTTTTGCCTCTAAGCCCTTTACTGCCGGACGGAATTTTCTTCCGTTCGCCGCGGGTCCTCGGAATTGTGTTGGACAATCATTTGCCCTAATGGAAGCTAAGATTATATTAGCAATGTTAATATCGAAATTTCGATTCACCATTTCGGAGAATTATCGTCATGCACCTGTAATTGTCCTCACAATTAAGCCTAAATATGGGGTTCAAGTCAAACTAACACCTTTGACTACTTAAAGAAATTAATTTTTGGTCTTTAGAGGATTAGTTTTCCTCTTTTTTGCCTTTTTGCCTCTTTTTTTTTTGCTTTTTTGCTTAAGAAGAGTTTTCGAGGAGGATGTTGGAGAATAGTACCAATGATATGAGTAGGTTTATTATGTAATATTGGATTGAGATGAGTTTAAATCAACGAACAGATTCAAGGATGATTTTATATATACATATAATTTATCTTAATTTATTTGGTACTGAAGCATATAATTGTTATTGTATTTTTTATTTTGTCTTTTTGATAACTTAAGTAGGCTGAAGAGATATTTTGACTATATCTTTTGATGTTGATTAATTATCAATTAATTGAGTGGGTTCAAAAAATGATGATTTTTGAGATTAATGATTAGAATAAGAAGTTAGACAAGGAAGATATGATTAAGTTGATGAGGCTCTTTTATTTTTAGATAAGCACTCAGAAATATATTTAACTAAGTGATCATAACACGAAATTAGTTTATTATTGTTAAAAAGGTATTCCTCTTTCCTTTGATACCTTTGTTCAGATTGATAATATTGTGATTTTTTCTTTTTGCCCAACTCTACTGGTTTAACATAGTGCTTACTTTTTAACTTGAAAATTAATGATCAACTTGGATCATTTTTTAACACAAAGTCTGGTTAAGTCAAAAAAAAATAAAAAGCTTTGTAAATTGTAACTCTTTTCCTCTATAAAATTGCACGTTTTGTTTTTCAAATGAATTAGTATATTTTAAATTTTTTATTTTTTAAACAGATTAATATATAATATATATATTTTTAGTAAAAATCAAACCTATGCCTAATCAAACATAAATCCCTTAGAAATTATAATCATGCTTTAATCATCATAATTTTTGGGATATTATAATATTAAAATAATATATTAATGAAAAAAATTTATTATAAGGGATAAAAATTAAAATAAAATAGGAAGTAAATTAACCCCTACCCCATCCATCATCTGCCTACGAAAATATTTTTTCTAAAATAACAAGTCCTCTAAAATGAGGAAAGTGACTTCTTGATGATCTCATCTTCATCCTTTCATAGACATATTATCACTTTCGTCGTCCTTATCAATTATCATACCACCCCACACTCCTACTTCCTCGACCTTTCATAATATTAATTTAGATGATATATAAATAATTTTAAAATAATATTTTATATAAATATATTTAAAAAGTTTACTTAGTTTGTTAAAAATACTTTGCTTTTTATCATATATATACACCATTAGTACCAAAAAAAAGGTGACTTCTCCTAATAAAAGGAAATCGTACTCTGAAAATATTTGAATTTTGAGGTTAATAAAGCGCCCCACTTTGAATATTTTGAGTTCCATTTGAAGTGTAGCTAAAATAAGCTAAACACAAACAAAAAAAATTGAGGTGGCAGGTCAATATATATGCATTGGAAAGGATCGTTTAGGCCAGACAAATATTTTAATATATAGATCCTGAGGTCCATTAATAAAACAGGACTCCTTTTTACTTTTTTTTTCCGCCTGAAGTCGAGAGTTAATATTAGAGCTTTGATTAAATTTGAATCGTCTATTACAGAGTTCGTTGGGATGTAACTCTTCCAGCAAAATTTTCTCCATATATAAGGTTCGAACTTGAGATTTTTGATTAAGAATAAAGCACTTCAATTAAAAATAATTTAATTTTCAAATATTTCTTTTATACTTGGTGAAATTATTTCAACCATACAAGTATAGAAGAATTATCTTGAATCACAATTTCTTTTAAAAAATATTATATCAAATCAAATAATATCACGTAAAATAAGATAAAAAATATATATGAAGAAAAATGAAAGAAATGTCACAAAGTACAAGACCCTTTTTAAATTTCTATAAAATAATAATGAAATGGGAGTAATGCACTCACATTCATATAACATTTTTTATAGTATGATTAGATGATAACACTTCACCATTTATTTTATTCATTTCTTTGCACGAGTGTGCCTTTAACTTGATGGCTACAACAATAACCACTCCCTCTTTCTTTTTAACAAAATGATTTCTTTCTTTCTTCACTATTTTTATATGATTTCTTTATTGTTGTATTTTTTTATTATATTAGTTGTTATTATATTTTATTTAAAAAGAGAATCTGTAGAAATACCCCTCCCCCCCCCTTTTCCCCCTCCAAACAATAATATTTTAGAAAACAAAGATATTTAAAAATTAGACAAGTATTTTCAAAAAAAGATATTTAAAAATTAAATTGTGTTTGTATATGTATTTAAAATTTTGTGAGACCTATTTTTAAAGTAGTAACTCCAATGAAAATGTAATTATGTCTATTAAGCTTAGAATGAAGCCAAATAATATTATGAAACCAACAAAATAAAGTCCATCATTACTAAAATTTCCTAAATTTATCATTCCTAAGTTCTTTTTTAGGGAAAGAGAAAAGAGATAGGCTGAGAAGATCACAAAGATGATATTTATTAATATACCTAATGAGCCACAAAGACTCAATTGTTTTGACTCTTCAAATTAAATTAATACTTTGTTAAGTCTAATTCTCATCCCTAATCCCATGATTAGACAGCTAATTTTGGAGCCAAACTAGGGCCCTTAATGATAATCCCCTTGATTAAATATGTTTCAACTCATGCTTACTTTTTAAGATTTGTGCTCTACCCATCATCTTCACTTTAAACCACCTTCCCCCTCCACCAAGCCTTGCTCCCATAACTTTAATTATTTTTTAATACTCCTACTAATTTTTTATTTTTTTTTTTTGAGGTGTGTGTGTGTGATAATAATGATGAATGGTTTTTTCTCCATTATAATATGCTTAATTCTAAAGAAAATCTTGCCTTTTGACAAAAAATCGTGACTTGAAATTCTCTAACCTTTATCTTCCAATTTTCTGCATAAATGTAAAGTCAAGTGTGGCATATACTACTTATAACTTGATTTGTTATATATGTACGCATAGTTCGAATTTAAACTAAATAAAATTGATAGAATTCATTTTGAATTTATTTTTGATCGATTTATATGACTTGATATTTTATTCCTTTTATTTTTCTTTTATCTTTCTCAATTAGTAAGATTAGAACCCTTTTCTACAAGGGCGAAGTGAGGCCAGGGACGGATTCATGTTGAGTGAAGCAGTGTCTGCTTCATTGAAAATTTTAATATAAATATATATATATATATATATATATATATATATATATATATATATATTGTTATTATTATTATTATATATATTATAAGAGGGAGTTTGAGATTTGTACAAATCATTGTACATTTACTTTTAGACCCCAATATCCCCTCTAAGCAAAGTAAAAAAATATTTCAATTGCTCTATTTATTCAATAATAGTTATTCATTATTGATTTGACATATATTTTTTTAAAAACAAGAAATAATAAGGATAATATTATTATATTACTCTTTGAATATATTAAAAATGCTTTGAGAAATGTAGATACTATTGAATAATAGTTAATACCAAAGATAAAATAAACATAAAAAAATAATTATCTCTTGATTTTCTACCCTAAACATGTATTTGTTTGAATAACTATTTTTAATGTAATATACTAGTAAAGATGGACAAATGAAGTAACTTTTATGTAGTAGTTGCATTTTAAAATTATTTTTTGTACATAAAGATGTGGTTTAACAGTAGGGAAGAGCATTGAGTATTTGAAATTGACAAAACATACACTCTTGTAAAGTGTATTGAGATAATTAATGAGTGGAAATCTTACCAAAATCCACTCAATCTAATTCTAGACTAATGTGTTGACTCTCACATGGCGGCAATAAGTGCCATATGAAAAAAATTGATCTTATTATTAACTAGTGGCAATACCCATTGGTCAATCAAGATTTACCTTCTTTAATGTCATCACATATATATTTGCTTTGCTTAATAAAGGATGATGAGCTTCTCAAAAGTTTCCGACTAGAGATTGAGATTGAGATTTTTATATTAAATCTGATATTCGTGGTGTTGGGTTGTTTGTGTAAATTTTGACTAATATAACATAATATTAGCTACCTTCTATCTATAATAAGTATAAGGCAATTTTGTTCATCGAAATAAAATAGATGAGAAAAAATCACTTAGTATTTTTTATTACGTGAAAATTAAAGAAGAACTCTTTGAAAGGCAATCATGGTAAGTTTATATAGTATGTACTTGTAGTATGTATGACAAGATGTCAAGTACTATTGTGTTTGTGTAACTTCTAAACGCTATATAAATAATACAAATAGCATTGGAGGCAGGTTTTTATTATCTTTTCATTTCATTGAAATAATAAGTTCAAAGACAAAAAAGTACAAGCTATAAATAAATCGCACTGAAAGTTGTTTAGTTCGATATAGAAGTCAATGATAAATTAGTGTCCGACATCCTTCTGTGGTTTAAAGATATAGTCTCCTCCATTTTGGAATATTTTTAAAATAATTTAATTGATAAAGTTAATTAATCAGGTATATAATAATAGTAGTAAACAAATTGAAATCAGCAATATGAATTTAAGTTGTTTCATATATGATGGTGGAGTAAAAAGAAAGACTGATAAATTGTTTTAGAAAACGATACTTTGAGTGAATCCCAAATTAAAATGAGATAAATTTGAGATGGACATATAATTGCATAACCTAAAAACAAATTATTACAGTCTATTAAGCCAACGCGAACGATACGTACCCACTCGATATTTGTAAACATCCTGTTTAGCGTTTGGACGACCGGCAAACCATGCCAATCACTATGAGCAAGTCAAACTAGTAATTGATTTCATCAAAACGAAAAATCCCCATGCAATACGTGTGGAAGATCCTTGACATTGACCTCCTATTTATTTTTTAAATTGAGATTAAATAAATGTTTGATCATGAAAAATTACAAAAAAATCAAAATTTTATTAAAATTGAAGTTAAGCATAATTTTTACGATAAATATATATAATTTAAATGTATTATTTTTTTTAATAAAAAAAGCATGAAATATATTTAAATATTGTTATCGTATAATTAAAAAAATTAGGGGTAAATCTATATAAAATAAAATAAAATTGTACATTGTGTTTTTAGTGATCATTTGCTAATTTTCAAATAAAAAAATGCAAGTCAACGAGGTCCTAAGGCACTCATAGACCAGTTGACTAATGCAATTGAACGATTCTCTCTATTGGAAGGCATGTCAGACACCAAAAATATAAAGCTTCTAAAATAGGATTTTTGGTAAAACACTACAACCTAACCTATTAATTAGCGTCTAATTTATCAATAAAGACACAAATTAAAATAGTATTTCTAAGATAAAACTCTAGAGAATATTTTCACCGAGGAATAGGTAAACGCCCAATCATGATTTATTTTTACCCTTTCTCTTTTTCCTTTTTAATCGTTTGGTAATTGGTTATGAGATAAATTAACCCTGTATTGATCTTGTGGTTTTAAATTAAAATTATAGCAAATGTACAAAATGTCCTTTAATCTTGTGGCCTTAAATATGCCAGATGAAAATGTTAAAGTTAAAGTTTTACAAAAAAAAGAAATTAAACATTCTTTTTTAAACATATTAAAAAGGAAATAAGATTCTTCTTATTGAAATAGAGAGATACCATATTTGATAGCATACTAAATAAAACAATTTGCTTGTAATTTTAAAATTTATATAATGAATGTATTTATAAGTTATGAGAAATTTTATATAAAATAAAAAAAATGAATTAATCAATACATGCACTATATAATACTTAAATAGTTTTGACCAGCTATCGAACGCAACTTATTGAGTCGATAGCCACAAACGAAAATGGAAATATATTCTGACACAAATGTTACCTGAAGTTGAGTGGTTCTGTGATGGTGTCTTTTCTTATTCACATGGAACATTATACGAGATTTGAACCATCACATCTACGATATTCTTTCAGATTGCCGGCCATGAAACCATAATGTGAGGGGTCGATTGATAGCTAGTTTGAGTTATGTTTATCTTAATAATTAAAGAGATTAATATTAATTATGTATAATTTAGTTTTAACTTGTAAATTATTCTATTTTTATTCTGTATAAATAAAATAATGTACATAAATTTTCTCATAATTTATTAGTTAACCAGGTTTCAAAAGTTGCAAACTAAATATCATATTTCAAATATTATTAAATGACTATCTATTCAAAGTGTTATTTATACATAATTTAATACCTACATAACTAGCTAACAAACAAAACTTGATTCTCTTTGGTATGCCTAACTTCATTAATGATCACGCTTATTCATAGCAAAGGCATGATTATCTGATGTATGTGTCAATTATTAATAGTGAAAAGAGTCTATTGACATAGTAATTAATTCATGCCTAACGAATTGTTTATGATATAAATGAAATGTGAGTATTATATCATCCAAGATTAGTGATAGTCTCTGTAGAGATGCAAAACAAACTAATTAATGCCATGAAATGACAAGAAGATCTTAACATGCGGGATATGCAATCATATGGGGGCGCATTTGGTATTCGATTCGATAATTCAATATCCGTTGCTAATTTTTATAGCTAAACAACAAAATTAGTTGCTAATCCTATTTAGCGGCGGACAAATTTTACAAGCTAAACATCAGTTTCAAAGAATTAAATTTATTGACAGATAAATTTTATAACTAAATAACAAAATCCGTTGCTATTCCTACTTGACGATGAATTAGCAACAAATTTTCGCTAGCTGCAAATAAAATAGTGATGGACCAGCAACAAAGTTTGAAACTAAATCCAATCTTTTTAGTAGTGATGTAATTGATAACTAAAAGAAAATATCAAATAGAGATTTTAAAATTCGGTACAACATGATGAATTAAAATATAATACAATAGTTTGATAATTATGTATTTTGACAAGATATTCTCATACTTTTCCAATATATATATAAGCACATATCTTGTCAATCAAAACAATCAAATCACTCACTAATGTTTATCTATTTATAAATATGGTAAACAATTCATACTCACATACTTAAAAGTAAATAGCCAAAGTTGTCTAACATGAGTTCCGGGTGAATTTGGTTAATTAGATCAATTAGCCATAATTCTCATCAAGTTTAAGGTTATTTTCAACACTAGCTTCATTCGGCCTTTTATTAAGAGTACTCCCATATTCCTACAAGAGCTTGAGTCCACTTATTATACCATGCATGATGCAGATTGTGGGTGTATAATTGAAGCTAAGTTAGTTAAGTAAAAATGATATTATTAATACTATCAATAATTCAAAAATGAAATAAATAATTCATATTAAGATCACGGGTGTTTTCAGTACTTATATTAATGATTATGCCTACCTCTAATCACGTAGACTAGTTTTTTTGGGGGGTTGATGGTAATTTTTCCCTAAATAGAGCTACCCACCCATTTTTTAATCTCTCAGGAGATTAGATAGAGTGGACAAGTGGGTAAGAGCACTAATATATGGGTGGAGCTAGCTAGCATATGATAAAAATTGTGAACAGGAAATTAAACACTTTATATATCGTGAGTTTTATCGTAATAAATGCTGGCATAATAATAGTAATGCTATTAAGACCATTTTGTTTTGATTTGGCCTACAAGATAGGATTATGACTAAATTATATTATATTATATTATATTATTATATAATATAATATACGAGGCGATAAAAAACAGCTCTTTTTTGTACTAAGAGAGATCATGTGTAACACGCAATAAGTACTGTACAAGTTTGGCAAAATCAAACCACTCAAAAAAGTAGTATGTCAACAGTCAACACACACACAACAATGCTTCACCAAAGGAAGTCATGACTCTTAAAAAAAGGGCAGAAATCATGCACTGTTGTGCCCACTTCTGTTTTCAACGACGTCCCGATACATTAGGTACATCCTGTGATAATTATGGAGAATTTAGAAAAATCATATGTCTTGACTTAAAAAAATAGTGATCAAGTGGAAATTTTAAAATTATTTACACGATTATGACAGGTGGAACTAGTTTTCAGGAAAACAAAGGAGGTAACGGAACTATAACAATTTAAAATACAATGATTGCGAGAAATGAATTTTTGAAGTGTCAAGTTAAACAGAGGCGGAGCCAGAATTAAGAGTTTAGGATTTTAAATTTTCTTTAGAACTATCAA
The DNA here is from genome assembly GCA_022817965.1 of Solanum lycopersicoides. Classification (NCBI taxonomy): domain Eukaryota; kingdom Viridiplantae; phylum Streptophyta; class Magnoliopsida; order Solanales; family Solanaceae; genus Solanum; species Solanum lycopersicoides. Next base: position 76,104,766 of record CM040619.1, read on the forward strand.
TCAATTTTGTTAGGGATTCACAAATTAATATACATATATATTTAATTGATTATTTTAGTACAGATACAAAATCTATGAAAAAGCTACTAAGTTCGTCTAAACCTATGATCCACCACCTAGCTCCACTTCTGAAGTTAAATATGTGATACAAGTGCATGCCTGAGCTCATAGTAATTCTTTTATATAATTTCAAGGTCTTGGAGATTGTTGGAGCAATATAGGTACAAGGAGAGAAATATACTTATCGTGTTCATTGAATTGAAAAGGCCTATAATAAAATTCCTAGGGAGGTGCACCCAATAGTGTGTTTTATTGATCAATAAAGTAACGGATTGAACGCACACCAGTAAGTTTCAGATTCAATTTTCAGTAAAAATATTTTAAGTCATTATATCAAATTTAACTATGCAATAAGGTATTATAGTGCAGGACATAGTATTATATTAGAATCCTTTATCATGGCATCAGGACGAATCAAGGAAATGAAAGAACGGGAATACGGGAATCCAGGAAATTCTAGATATCCAAAACAAATAACAAGAGTACTCTGAACATAATGCTTCCAAAATGAAAAGCTAAACAAGTGTATAATAAAGAGTAACCTTCACACGTATAAACATAAAAATTATATTCGTATGTAATAATTATAGTATACGTGATTGTGCTTTATAGTAAACTTTATATTTGCTATGGCTATTAATATATATATTTTGCTATTCATATATACAAAAGAAGCAATTGTACAATTTGTTTTGGTATACATATACAAAAGAATCAATTTTATAATTTGTGTTTGTATAAAGCGAGAAAATAGAGAAAGACAAAAGAAAAATGGGCAGGGAATTGTATAATCACAAGTGTATAGGACGAAAATATATGTATTTGTTTTTGTAGATATATACAATTTTCTCTAGTTTTATACAAACACAAACACAATGCATACATGTGTATTTTTAGAAAGTGAGAGAGGCTAGTGAGACTGGCGGTGAGATCTGGGAGAGAGGAACGAAAATATATGTACATATACAATTTTCTCTGGCTTTATACAAACACACGTTTTATACATTTGTGTTTGTATAAAAGCGAGAGAGGCGAGGGAGAGACTGCCGAGAGTGGTGAGCGAGATTCACCAGGAACAGCGGCGAAATAGCAACAGTTTGCTACGGGAACAATTAAATCAAACTGTGATTATGATATTTAATTTAAATTAATAATTTGCTATTATATACTATACAATTTTCCAATATTAACCCTCTCCGCCCTGCCCATTTGTTATAATCTTGTTGGCCCAACCATACATTGCCCATGGGCTGAGCCCAGCTAATTAGAGGAAATTGAGGGAGCCAAGCTAGTTTTAAAGTAGTAGTACTATTGTTTTTTATAACAAAAACGCATGCTCACTTAGTCACTTTTCACTATTTAGATATGAGTAATATTGCAACTTAGAGTACATTTCATGAAGATTTGAATTTAAATTTACTTAAAAAGAAATTAATCTAATCCAGTTTAGTAATGATATTTTCAAATTGACTATCGAAACAAAGAGTCGTCAATGCATACGAACCTCGAGTATTATGATAAATGTTGCCAACAAATATGAAACTTCAGTCATGCTGGAAAGAACACAATACCTGGTAAACGTGGGCAATATCTACACCCGCCAAAGGCAGTACTATATTGTAAAGTCTAACAAAATGTAAGTGGCTCTGTGAATATTAGCAACTTATTAAATTTTCCCTGCTAATTAGAGAGTACTCACTCCAACTAGGTCGAGACATGAATATGGAATCAGAGTTAAAGGACTTTAATATCTATCCAATTACAGAAATATAGGGGAGTATGTAATCTATGAGAGAGAAAATATACGTGTAAACAATGAGAGAGAAAATCTGATTTATATCACAATAATCTTATACTTTAAAATAATGACATTTTTGACATGTTTATTAATATTATTAAATTATGGATGTTATCACTAAATAAGTTGATTTTTTTTTACTAGTTAGCTAAATTTTCCTTGGAAATAAGGCCTTTGCCTTAGGCTCCCAAATTTTTATCAACTATAAATTATGTGTTAAAATTTCTATATAAAAAAAATTAATTATTTATAATAAAAAGTATAATTTTTAAAAAATATATATATTATTTTGAATAAATATTTATATGAAATTTGTTTATATTTTAAATCTCGAATTTAAAATTCGCTTGAGAGCGCCAATGAGCCGATGACCTACTTACAAGCTACAAACTCACAATTTTGTATTTAAACATGCATGGTTTTAAAATATCGGAGAAAGTTGCAGTCAAAAGAAAACAGCTTGACTCGCCAAATTCCAATAGGGAAGTGTAGAACAATGCCATAGACTGCTGAATGTGAGAATGAACGTAAAAAAAAATTAAAGTAGATTTAACTAACTTCTAAGTTATTTTGAACAAGTTCCTAGCAACACGTCAACAAACATATAAGTATGCTTCATTCATTATATCAACATATCCATTTCAAAAATATTTACAAAAGATACTTAGAAAAGTATAAATTAATTTGAAGTCAATCCAAACATCCTTTAAGTTCCTCCAACGTTTCAAGTTCCTAGCAACAGGTCAAGGAACTAATCAATATGTCTCATCCATCCGTTTCAAAAATATTCATCAGTAATTCACCAGCTATTTGCTTGGTTACGTTATTTTTGGATTTAATCGTCGAATCAAACTTCAAATAAACATTATTTGGAGACAACATTTCATAATTTTTAATCCAAAGTTTGAACAAATTATAGAAATTGTCACAGATATACCTAGAAACTAGAAAGGGAAATGTTTTGCATCCTTCTTAGCTTACTTCAACTTTTCCATTCCTAAATATTTTTAATCAATTGAACATACTGTTAAGATTAATTATAATTTAAATGTATTTGTATGAGATCCTCGGTAACTTTAATAATTAATTAACAAGCTTACTCTAACAATTAAGAGTGTATTTTGAAAGAAAAAGTTTCTTCTGCTACTATATAACTTGATATTTGTACTGATTTAGAGGGCAAAAAAGTAAACAAAGATAAAATGAACTACTGGTACTAAACTATTCAATGAAGTCCAAGCTCTATTTTACATTCGCCGGCGCCGTTCACCAACTGAACACCTTTATTCCGTTTAGTTTCCTTCAGTTTACCGTCAACCGTTCCTAAAGACGAAAAACCTAAAGTCAGTTCCAATTCGACTTCTTTAGCTGAATCTTCTACTTGAGCCATTTCTGGGCTTTCGCATTCCACATTCAGAGCTACCGCCGCCGCCGCAGCTTCTTCTTCAGACTGGTGACTCAAGGAAGACTCATGGCTCGTAGACCCGTTAAATTTCTCATGGGCCAATTCATCACCCGACCCGGAACATACCGGATTCGATTTTGTCGCTTTTGTGTTAGCACCTGAGCGCTTAAATCGACATCGGGTCCTGACCCGATGAAGCTCGCTGGACTTGGTAGAATTTTCATCTTTGTTAATATGCCTAATATCGTAAGACAATTTCAAAGGAGGACCGTTGTTGTTTACAGCAATTTCAGAAGCTATCGGAGTAATTGGAGTTCCTTTGAGTACCGCCTCCACCGCATTTTGACAAAGCTGCCAATTCCCTGACCATAACAACCCTACCGATCCATAAATCGGGTTCACTATTCTTCCACAAGCCTCATAAAGCAATGACCTAAATATCGCTGCAAATTAAAAAAAAAATCAATACAAAATTGTACATAGACATGCACTTGAATAATACAATTGAAATTGAGTTTACCAGGACGAAGATGATCAGGGCCAGCGTTAATAAGATTCATAAGACCAGCACGGCCGTAAAACTTAGCAAGGAAAACAGTGGCGTTGGACTGAGAATCAGGGGTTTTGATCCATTGAAGACAAGGCCTAATGCTACAACTTTCGCTGCAACCTTTACGAAGAACTCTACAACCATTGCAACTCATACGCATTTTTAATTTAGAGAGAAGAGAAAGATTATATAATTTATGAGTTAGAAATCATGAGACTTATATATAGAAAAAAAAAAAAAAAAAAAAGTCCCTGGGTTTTATTAATTTAATTACTTATGTGAGATTACTAGAGGCGCAGTGGTTTGCCTCAAAAATAAAGAATAGCAGTTTAAGTTTTCATTGGAAACCAGTTTTCCATATTCTTGGAATAAGGGGATGCACACAGCCACCATATTGTATATATATAAAAATAAATCATCATATAGTATAAAATTATCTTACCCACTCTCGTTCTAGTAACGTGCCTTTCACACACGAATCACTATAGATACTTAGACAATCTTATTGGTAAGTCATTAACATACAAGTATAATTTAAGTAGTCTAAAAATGTGGTTTTTTGTTTGTACAAATGGTCCAAAAGCAGTTGCCTTTACTTTATAGGAAGCAATGAATGAAGCTTAAAAATGAGCAAATGGAGAAAAAGGAAAAGACAGGTGGAGATGAGATAGGGAGCATTGGGTTTTGGTGCCATGCAAGTGACAACAAAATATATTGGAAGGATGAAGCGCGTGGATATCACGTGAAAATGTCAGATTGCGGTCGAATCGCCACATATCCTGGAGAAATGTGGACCCACAAGCACCATTTTGGTGTCCCCACGTTAAAGCGCTCCCGGTTTACGGGAAAACCGCTAATCGAGGTAAAAAACCGGTAAATAAATTTGCGGTTTTGGGTTTCGGTTCTGTGTGCGGGACCGGGGGAAGGTGACTCAACCCGTAAGCCATCGGTTTACTTAGAAATCGAGTTACTCATGTTTATCCGTAAAATTAAGAAACTACACTTTAATTTTAATTTTTCACTTAACAATATTAAAAATCATAAGATTAGTATGTTACCTATGATTAATTTAACTACAAGATTTAAACACATTATCATCAATTCTCGTACACCCATATGTCTCTCAACAATTAAATTCACCCTGTTGCTATTAAAGAAAGATGGCCGTACGTCTCAACTCTCAACTAATGGTTTGTGAGTATTCCAAGTGAGAAATCACATCTAATTTAATAGTTATACTAATAATTTTAGGCATAGTAGGAAAAATATATTGGCTTAGGACCATGTATCAATTTAGTTATCATCGTTGATTTAATCCATGAATAGGCTGCCTTCAAAAGTTGAATTGTATGCATAATATGGCCATTTTTTGAGATTACTCTTTGAACTCAATGCCTAAATTTCTAACTTCAAAATATTTCAATTATTTTTCTCTTTTTTCTTACTAGCAGATAAAACTAGAGTCAGAGCCTAAACTCTAAAAGGAAAAAAAAATTGACAAAAATTTCAAAATGACACATTAAATTTTTTTCTAACCAAAAGAGCAAAATCGCTACTAATGTAGCGATTTTCTTTTGACGCCGTTAACAGATCAAAATTGCTACTCTATCAGCGATTTTGTTCAGATTTTTTTGTTATACTTTTTTAGAAAATCGCTGTCCATGCAGCATTTTTGCCAAAAAAATGATTTTAAAAAAATGAAGGCAGCGATTTTCGTTAATGTTAAAAAAAAAAAAATCGCTACTATTGCACCGTTATTATAAATTGTGTGAATTTTTATTATTTTTTTAGAAATCGCTGCTTGGGCTTTTAGTGGAGTTAATTAGTAGTACTAGGTAATTAAGGGCAGCAGACTACTTTCTTCTAAGTTCTATCTATTTAGTGACATTATGTTTGGGGGTTCTTTTACACTTTCTTCACTTATCAAATATCTTAGAAAGTATATAATATAATAATACTATACATTAAAAATAATAATGGGAAGAACACCTTGTTATGAGAAAGTAGGTCTTAAGAGAGGGAGAGGGACTACATAAGATGAAGACGAAATCCTCACCAACTATTTTAGTAAAAACTTTTTTATTTTTTGCTAATTATTTAACATGTAAATTTCAGTTGATTTTATAAAATAATAAAAAAAAAAATAGCCAAAATCGCTGCCTCGGCAGCAATTTAGTTTTTAATAAATTTTCAATCTGCATTTATTTTTAAAAAAAAAATTATTGGCCAAATCACTACAAAGCCAGCGATTTTACTTTTCAAAAAGAAAAAATTGGCCAAAATCGCTGCACAGACAGCGATACTCTTTAAAAATACCAAAGTATTTGGAGAAAATCACTCGTGAGTCAGCTATTTTAAACTTTAACGGGAGTAACGGAATGACAAAAAATCGCTACTGGCATAGCGATTTTACCCCTTTGGTTAATTTTTTTTTTTTTTATGTGCCCTTTTGGAACTTTTGTCAAATTTTTTTGCCCTTTAGCCTCCGAACTCAATAAAACTGGCCATTTGGGCAAATACCCCCAAAAGCATTTGCTGACGCAAACTCAAAAGTTAACTTACGAAAAAAGAGTTAGTCAAGACCATACAAAGAGGCAACACATGCACTCAATGTTGCAAATCCAACGGTGGAAGGAAGGAAAGACTAAGATAAGGATAGAAATTCAGATTTTCATTCAACATGTAAAGGAATTTATACAGAAATGGCTGTATAAACAAGACTAAAAACAATCCAAGTTGGCTGCTTTCCTCTTCTTTACACACATATATTTGAAATTTCTGCATTTTACTGTCTTCTTTTTTCCCTCTCAGACAAAAACAAAAAATCAAAGCACCTACATGTACTCCTTCATGATCATAGTGGGCACTCAGTTGTTTACATGCAATCACAATATCACATTATGGTAATATATGTTGAACTATATGCGCTAATGCTTGGACTGCAACTTGCTACTGTAAAAAATTGCGCTAATTGAAACAGATTATCATGTACTCCTTCACCAGCTAACGGCAGAGCTGCAATACAACACATTAGCAACATTCAAAGAGAGAGCAATAATGTGGCTGATGATATGGCAAAACACAGCAAGAACCTAACCTCTGCTGAAGACAATGCTCGCTGCTGCTGAATAGCCATCCGGCTTTTACTTTACTTTTCTTTATACTGTACTACTTTTAACCTCGAGTTCAGCCTCTATTATGTAACTTCTACTTGCTATCAATAAAAGCTTTGTTTTAGCAACAACAAAAAATATATCCTGCACAACACATCTATGCCTAATCCCCTTTCGTTAAACATTCAATCTTTTAGTAAATACATTTTCATCACTCATCCAAATATGTTTCGACTAGAGGTGGAAGATGGACAGTTTGAAGTTAAATAAGACAGTACCAACAATTTTGGAGAGTCCGAGCAACTTAGTATAAAATTAAACGCATCTATTGAACTTTACTTCACAAGAGAATGACAACTGAATAAGAAATTTTTGAATTAGATTCATTGACTAAATAAGTTGATGAGATAAAAGATTTGAATATACATGCCTAACTTTCCTTTTTAATTTATAGGAATTCAAAATTATACTCCAAATTATATCATGAAATTCTTTAGGAAAGAAAACAAGGGAGATTAATTCAATACCACTATAAAACTTATTCTACTTCCAATTGGGACAAGAAATAAATAAAGCAATGCTCATTCTGGAAGCTCAGGAGTAAATGATACAGCTACATAGATTTCAAAGAAGCTAACACCTAGGGATAAGTTATAACTTTTTAGTATTAACTATATCGATCCAGTATATGTGAAAAAGATTCTATCTACGAACAAACAAGAGGGCAGGGAGAAAAGAATACCCTCGCTAAAATCTGAATAAGACACAACGGAGTTGAATCAGGAAGTGGATTGACTTCTCACACTTGGTGGCAGCATTTTACCAGAATCATCCGATGAGGGTGATTTGTCATTAGATTTGCAGACAGCTTCATCAAACTCTTCTTCTGTGTTCATCTTTCTCTTCTTTGCTGCAGATTCGGAATTATCTTTCCCAGTTTCACTGTTTCCCTCTTTCTGCCCACTCTTTTTCTCTTTCCCTTTCTCTGGTTGAGGTCCGAAATCCGACACAAATAATGGTGCTTCTCTTCCACTCAACCGACAGAATACTTGTTCAACTGTTTCACTTATTTCCTTCCCTATCCCTTTATTATCCAAAATAAGTTCCCACACCGATTTGGAGGCTTTCTCAAGCACTGAAGTCCTACATGAAAAATTGGGCAAGCAGAGAATAAAAAACAAATTAATGGCAACCAAAAAAATAAGAGACAATTTCATAAGGTGAGCACTTATCACCGTACTTATTTATGGTTTGAGTTCAGCCAGCAAGGTCTGAAGCGTTTAAAATAGGAAAAAGCATTGACACTCTGATTTTATGCAGCTGAAAATTTGTCAATTCTTAAATGAGATGATGTAGGTGAGATTTTGTGGGAATATGATTCTAGAATAAATTAAGAACAGTGCCAAGCATGTGGAATTTTCAGCATCATCGCATCCTAAGCAGGGTGTGCAGGAGCAATGAGCACCTCCAAGTCCTGATGAAAGTATCGGAGCAGATTAAATCTGACTAACTTGGATATTGGACAAGATTCAGTTATCTACCAAATATACACTATAAATGAACAACGTTGATTAAGATCACGTAATTTTCAAGCTCTAATTATAAAGCATCAGCATCTCCAACAACAAATGTCTAATATCAAGATCCTGAAAACCTTTGTAAAAACTTCCATACCAATCAAACGCTTGCTGAGATGTAACACAAGGTCAAGGGACTTCCTTGAAATGCCTTTTTACTCTTCCTATATGTTTAATGCACCCAAAACCCACATTCACGTGTACCATCAGAGATATATGTCTGACCTTCTACCAAAATAGTGTATTATAACAACTGTCTCAATCTCAAGCAAGCTGAGGTCGGGTGAATGAATCCTTAATATGATAAATGCTCTATTTGGGTCGATAATGTTTCATTACTCCGCACTTGAGGAATATCTCAACCGAAATAGTGCAAGCAAAACAAAATACTAAATTTACTGTATGGACCACTTTTTACTAGTATAATAAGACAAAATAATAATTCCCCCAATGTATTTCAATTCAGTATTTTATTTTATTTTTTGATGACAGTAATGTCGGGGCAAACTTCCCCGCACCTTGATTGTATTTCAATTCAGTATTCTGAGATGATTATGCACACCAGTCAAAAAACCTTTTATGTGAGCAAATGTACTGAAAGTCGAGAGAATCATCACTGGTACTGATAAGTCATCAAACTGTAAGTTCTTTCAACATGCTTCACTTGACTTTTCAACTTAGGTTGACAGCTCAATTTCAGGGCCCCAGTGAAGTCGAGAATTAATGCAGCAATTCAGTGTTAGAATGTTTTAAATTTTTTCTATTGCTAAGGTTAATAGTATGGAGTATTCTTCCTTTCATGTATCCTAAAATTTCCTATTTCAAATTATTTGACTCTCCTACAGCGACATAACAAGTCTCTTATTTTTGTTAATAACTAATTCAGGGTCCTCTTGGTCCAGCTTTCAACATCAACTTACACTGAAAGGACTTCTTTTCAAAAAAGAGTTTTACAAGACATACTTAGGGAGAGTAGCAGTTTATATTTGACCAAATCGTTTGAGAACCGCTTTTGCCAATATTAGAGAAACAATTCGTGTTTTGCCAATCTTTATAAAAGTAATTTCAGTGTCAATTTTTTTTTATCGTCATCAAAAAAAAAAAAAAAGACAATTTTTTTCAAAAAAGAACATGTGAAGATTCACTTTATCAATCTTGGGCTTTAGTTAGTTCAATAGTTTTAACGTAAGGTTTAGGAAGATGTCCTTTGTTGCATTACAATATCATAATGTATTTCGGCTTAGACACTATACTTTTAATCGTTGTGTTGAGAAACGAGTTCTTGGCTGATACAGGTGTACAGATATCCCTAAAAAAAGGTAAGACTGCATTTTACAGGTTGAATGGGTCTTCAGGCTTAACTTGTTAGGTGCCGGTCATGTCCTGGATTTGGGTCATGAAAAATATATCCAGGATTTCTTTTGCTGGTATAACAGCTATATTTAGGATTTACGGGTGATAGTCCATAATATATTCAGGATATACCAAGTCCAAGTTTCAAAAAATTATTCTTTCAATTATATTTCATGCTGTCAAATTGAACTTTCTTGAGATAATGCAGAAGCCAAACCAGAACAAATAAAAAACATACTCAAGTTCTTGTCGCAATGCATCAAAGAGCTCCCTTTTGGTCTGCCTTTCTGCACCAGGTGTGTTCAGAACCCTGCTTTGCTCAACCATCTTTATGGTGGTATTCTTGAGTTCTTCCTACATGACAAAAGAAATGGATTATCAGTGTAATAATAAGAAGGGGCTGATGCATGTTCAGGCAGTGTGTATACCCTCACATACAAAGTCTGCGTGCTTAAAGAGAGAGAAATCTTTTTTTCAATATACATATTTTTTACTAAACACACACTCAAATTCTGGGATCATATAACAAAAGAATTACGGGTTTCATAGTACTCGGCACACACCGACTTATAATATTAGATAAACATTAGTACGAAAACATATGTTTGAATAAAAAGTAAGTAATTGTGGGTAGGTGAAAGCAAACCATTACATTAGCTTTGAGCTGAGTAATGATTTTCAACCTCATGGAATCAATTGTTCCATCGTTCATGAGTGTCCCCATTACATCTTCTGGCGTTATGACAGACGAAGATGATTCCATCGTCAATCACCTGTTCAGTTATCTACAATCAGCTGAGACGCTAACAGAAAAAATAATGAATTAAACGAAATAACACCGATCATAAGCATACCATACCTGTAACGGAAGAGAAATCGGACTGATCGATCGAGGAAAATGGTGTGTTGCCGGTGAATCGATGAAATTAGGGTTCTGATGAATTTGGGGGAAAGAGGGAGAGATAGGAAGAGAGGAGTATTTATATTTTAAATAAAATACATAAATAGTCTTTAAATTTCTCCGAAAATATTATGTATCTGTAAAATATTTATTTTAATATGCTAAAACTTTAAAGAAAAAAAAAGCATGTAATCATGAAATTAAAACAAGATAAAATATCCTTTCCCGCCTTTTTGTTTTTCAGTCTTTGGCACCTCTTTTTAAAAAAGAAAAAATTCTCTTCACCGCTCTAAAACTGAGGCTCGTAATTCTCATTCTTTTAATTCTTTATATATAAAAAATTACTTTAGATATCTAAATTTTAAAAGTGAGTACGAAGTACGAAGTAAATATTTTTGCATGCATTTTAAAGTGTGGTGGAATCATGAATTATTTATAAACATTTGTTGAAGGTTCTTACATATAGAGAGACGGAGTCAAGATTTTTAATAAAGGGATTTAAAATTCTTAAAAATAGATACACAGAATAATTGAAGCGGGTTTGACATCTATTATATATAAATAAATTATTATTTTAATCATGTATAAATAATATAATTTTCCGTCAAATGATTCTACCCCTGCTTACATAGCCTCTATAATTCCATCAAAATAAATAATAATAAAAGAAAATACGTCAAATCCATCCTATAACAGTAAAATTTACTTCAACACTTTAACTATGGACCTTTAAATATTCCACAACAATTTGAATTCACGTACCACTTTGACCTGTCACATCATAGCATGTTAGTAAATAGAGGTGACGAGTGATGTTTGTAGATGTTACTTCCTTCGTCCATCTTTATTTGTGGACTAACAGTACTTGTATTATTGATTAAATTAATGAGTGATTTACCATGTTGTATCTATTTTATTCGTGCAGTTAAATATTAAATGATTTATATTTAATAAAGGTCTAATTTGATAAAATCATCTCTATTATTTATTATTTCTTAATCTTGATAACAATTTAATATTGCTGAATAGAGGAAAATCAAAAATTGCAAAATTCACCATATAAAAAAAATGCAGTGTAAAAATTATTTTTGACAAATTAAAAAAAAGGAAAACTTTCACATATAGCCACTTAAAAATAATTAATTACTATCCATAGCTATAGTTTGATAATTACAATTTGTAGCTACATGTTATTTGGAGGAGAGAGGCGAGCGACACTGGGAGAGAGAAGAGAGAGGGGGAAAAGAGCGGGAGAAAGGTGAATTGTATATGTATATTGGTTAGATAATTGTATATTATACACATGTAATTGTATATATGGCAAGAGAGATTGGGAGAGGAAGGAGAGAGGCAAACGAGACTGGGAGAGAGAGGAGAGAGGCGAGCGAGATCGAGAGAGGCAAGCGAGATCAAGAGAGGCGAACGAGAGAGGGCAGAGAGTGGGAGAGAGGTGAATTGTATATGTATATAATTGTATATAACTGTATATTATACATATATATTTGTATAAATGGCGAGCGAGATTGAGAGAGGGAGGAGAGAGGCGAGCGAGATTGAGAGAGGCGAGCGAGAGAGGAAAGAGAGTGGGAGAGAGGTGAATCTTATATTTATATAGGCTAAAAATAGTACTTATATTATACATATTTATTTGTATATACTAGCGAATTATACATATACAAACATGACTAATTATACAAACTCAAAGTCAGTCCACGTAATTAATTTATAATGTTAGTCGCGAGTGATAATTATAGCAAACTATAGCTATGATGAATAATTAAATAATATAAATTTGCTTATCCGCGTAATTTTTCCTAAAAAAAAAATAGATTAGTTAAAGGGTTATTTTAGATTTAATCCGAAAGATAAGGGACCATCTTTAGTCGTCTTCATTAGCTGTACACAATTTTCCCCAATTCCTCCGAATCGCTTCCACCATTTCTGAGTTTAGACGAATTTGTCGTCAATACTGATATCGCAATGTCTCAGTTTGGGATGAAAAACTTATTATATCCGTTTTTTCTGTTTCAAATTTTGGCGCTACTTACTTCTCTCTGTGTATATATAGAGTGGTGTAGATTAGAAGGCGAGTCAGGTGTCAGTCCACACCAATATCCCCCAATCTCTATACCTTCTCTTCATCCATTTCGAAATGTTTAGCAAGAACTGGGTTTTAATGGCGGTTTTCTCATTCTTGGTTATCTGCTCTGTGACTACAGTGGCGGCGCAAGCAGAGGTTGATCCAGGAAGTGCCTCTGGATTCCCTTTTCAACTCAGATACAATTATTATGATGAGAAATGTGAGGATCTTGAGGGCATTGTGTGGTCAAAGATGAAGACAATTGTCCAGCTGCAACACAATTCCCCAGCACAACTATTACGCCTAATGTTCCATGATTGTTTCATTGGGGTACTCTCCATCCTTTGATGAAATGCATTCATTTTAGTCTTTTCTTCCTTTGTTTCCCAATTTCTGGTTCTTCTTCAATTTGTAATATTTCTCTTCTCTTCTCATTTTGTTACATTTTATGATTATTCATATGTGCATCATGAGTTCTTTAATGAGGTTTCATTGGGGTAAGCTTCATGCAACTGAATGAATACTTTGTGTGATTAGGATTAAGCAAGAATTTAGAGCTACGAAGGTTAAAGAAAACGTCTAGGATGAAGCAGAAAGGAGATTGACGTTTTATGCTGTATTATCTACTGTTTATTTATGTGGTTTGGTCTATCTAGATGTCTACTGACAATATTTTGTGGATTTTGTATTACTTCATATATTTGGCATCGGTTCCTGATGCACTTGCATTTTTCTTTGACACACTTGTGGATGTTTTCTTCTTTATAATTAGCAGTGTGATCTTGAACATCATGCATTTGTGATTCTTCATATGTTATATGTGTCTTTGCGCATTGTGTTCTTCCTCTGATTCAGATGGAGGTTTTAGCTGATCTAGTTTTGAGTTCGGGGACAGAGATAAACACATGCATTGTTGTTCTCGCTAGTTTCACCAGAGCATCACTTCTGTCTGTGCTTGTTGATTTCTGAAAACTTTTCTATGTACATTTACCTTATGCTGTAACGTTCACTTCTAATTTTGGAAGCAAGTCTAATGTAGATGAGGTTCCCTTCCACATGTTGTGCCACTTTGATAATTGTTGATTGATTTTCTGACTACCAAGAAAACAACAAGTATCGATCTCTTTTGTGTCTTTCCTTCTGTTATTCTATGCAGTTACTTCTTAGCCTTTTTTGGTTCTACTATCTCTAATGCATTTAACCCTGATGAACACAAAATAGTTCCAAGTACTTCCAGCCTTCTGTCACTATTATTTCTCTGTTCACATTTCATGCATGTATTGGATGTGAATTCATTTTATGTATTTCTCTTATAGCATTGTAGATATTTCTTTAATAAGCCTTTGATTTTTGGTATGTTGCATTGTGTGAACTTTCTGTAGCTTGTCACCTGTCTTACTCTTTTTGTGTCAAGGGCCTTTAATGCTCCAATTGGACCAGTTCCTATCATCCCTCCCTACTTACGTCTTACAGAAGTGTCAAGTGTGTTGTTAATGAGTTCAAAATATTGCTCTATGTTGATTTATCTGTGGTTTTGTCCATGCAGATGTGTATCAACTATACTTTTTTGGATTTTGTATTTCTTCATATTTGACATTGGTTCCTGATGCACTTGCATTTCTTTGACGGACTTGTGGATTTTTTCTTTTAATAATTAGCCGTGTGATCTTGAACATTAAGCACTTGTGATTCTTCATATGCTGTCATGTATCTTTGTGCCTTGTGTTCTTTGTTTGATTCAGATGGAGGTTTAAGCTGATCCAGTTTTCTCGGCTTTGAGTTTGGGGACACAGATAAACACATATATTGCAATTCTCGCTTGTTTCAACAGAGCATCACTTATGTCTCTGCTTGTTGATTTTCTGTAAATTTTTCTATGTATATTTACCTGTAGTTATATCCATCTGTGTATGCATCCACACTCCTTTTCCCGGATTTCCTTTGATAATAGAAAGAGGGTGGGATGTGATTACTTCTGAAAAGGCAGAGGTGATCTTTTAGAGTCATATGGAAGTCAGAAATGATATTAGACATAGAATGGTTTTTCTTTTTTCGATAAGGTAGAGTTTCCAGACTATGAATTATCTATCCTATTGATTTTCAGGGTTGTGATGCATCCGTTCTGCTAGCTGATAGAAATGAGAATGGGACTGTTGAACGTGAGGCCATCCCAAACAGGACGCTGAAAGGCTTCAACTTCATTGACACGATAAAGGATGAAATTGAGGAGGAATGCCCTGGGGTTGTCTCTTGTTCTGATATCCTTGTCCTGGCAACAAGAGATGGCATAGTTTTGGTATGAATTTGGCCATATCCTTTATTTCTTACTGTCCTACATCTTAAGTTCATTTGCTGATATCTTTTTTCTTGCTCTTAGTACTTTCTATTTTACATGGTTCTGTGTCAGTGTTCCTTGTTCAAGAAGTAATTAAGAGAATAGAATCTGGCTAGCTAGTAAAATAGACGTAACTCATACACTAGCATGTGTACCATCTTTCTTAAATAGTTTAGTTCAACAATCTTGTAGTGTATATTTACATAACAGAACATTTTGCACCTTTCAGTGGTATCATATGTTAACAACTCAGTTCTGAAAATATGGGAATATTCATAAACTGTGCATATAATGGGACCATGTAGCTTTTCGAACCAAATTGGCTTTTTTGTCATGCTGATTTCCTATTCTTTAATATTCCACCTTCGCTCTCACATGCTTATTTTCCTAGATTTTTTAGGCTGGTGGACCATATTATCCTGTGCTTACAGGCAGAAGGGACAGTAAGGAGTCATTCTTTGATAAGGCGATGGCTGAAATTCCACGACCAAATGGGAATTTCAGTGAAACTCTTAGGCTATTTTCGGTCAGAGGATTTGATGAGAGGGAAACAGTGGCCCTCCTTGGTAACCTTTCTAATCCCACTACTTTAATCTTCAGTGCACCTTTTTTGGATTAGACATATTCTGAAATTCTATCATTTTTTGTTGTTTTATCATTTGAAGGAGCACATAATATTGGGAGGATTGGCTGTCAATTTATTCGGCCCAGGCTCAGTAATTTCACGGGGACAGGTTTACCTGATCCAACAATTCCTCCCTACTTTCTTGAAGAGTTGAGGCAGAAGTGTCCAGACGACACCACCACCATCAGCAATATGTTGAATGTTGAACATACAGATACTGCTAGGGGTCTGAGTGTATCAATTGCGACTTCATTAAATAATCACTACTACAAGACTTTGATGAGAGGAAGAGGGCTGCTGTTTGCTGATCAACAGTTGATGGCTAATGAAAAGACTGCTGCAGCAGTGACAGATTACGCTATTGATGATGGGATTATATTTAGAACAGAGTTTGCTCATGCGATGGCTAAACTGTCCAACTTTGGTGTTGTTACTGGATCGAAAGGAGAAGTTCGGCACAGTTGCTCCCATCTAAATTCATGAGTTTTCCTAGTGCTTGGATGATGGCACACACATGTACAGAGTGACTTGTTTGTTTGTATGAATGCTTAGATAAGATCATGTACAGAGTGACAAAACATAAAAGCTTGTAAGTAGTAAACGATATGATCGAGTGAATGGACTTTTTGTGCCAGACAGATTTTAGCTTGTAGCTACTGGTCTGAGTATAGATATAACATTCCATATCTGGTTCGGAGAGTCCCTAGGCCATATATATCATCGGCCCTGAAGATCAGTAAATTATTAGCAAATGATTACTCCAAATCCTATAGCTCAACATTTGTATCATGCAATATTTGTACAAAAGCCATAGATTTGTTCATTTATCATTTCAATTTATATTTAAACCAAAGCCAATTTATCTTATCTTCATTGGCATGTCTAAGGTTAAATATCTAAGACGGAGCCATTCACTGGCAAATCCTATAATGGTAATTTCAGTATGGAGTGTGTTCCGTATGGAGGAAAACATATGTTATCAAATTTTCTCATGTGTAGTTAAAACATTTTGTCTAAATTTCTTCTCTAATGGAAGTAGAGAAAACAAGTTTCATAGTGAATTTCAACTTTATTGTGTCCTCCACACCCACCAAACATCCCCCAAATTCCCTGCCACATAGTGTTTGCTAGGTTATATATAAATACTCTTGGAATAATCTTATTTTCTAACTAGAAACGCACATACTTTTCAATTAAATACCATCGAGGAAAATATTTTCCCAGGTACCAAACACACCTAAGTAGAGAAACGTTAAATGATTTAACATTCGGACCGAAGAAGATAATCTTCAGAAAATATATGCATTACCATCAAACAAGAACCAGACAAATATAGAAACAGAGAAGTAACTGGAAATCATCATGAGTTACCTTTCTTCTTTTTTTTTTTTTTTTACACTTTTAAGAAATTTCAAGAATTGAAGCTTGAACCCTAGCAATGAATTGACGCAGAAATTGATTTGAAGATGAAAATTACAAGTTTCCTTCATTATATTTCAAGCTTTACATACCCGGAAATCGGAATAAGTTCTCATATGATTTAAGTTAATATCTTCAATCAAATGCAATAAAAATAATTCAGCAATATTATTATACACTAATTTCTCAATACGTATTTTCTATAGATATGTTACAATGACTAAAATGTTATTGAGTGATTGATCATTTTTTTTTATACAAAAGTCATTATTTAAAAATTATTTTTTGACATATATGTCACATGTCTTATTTAATTCGTCATTTTGACATGTTATCAGTGAGCGTGTGAAACTAAAAATCGAATTCTCAACACAAATACTAAAACATTATATAATAAGATAACCAAATTAACGACGACAACACTTAAACTCTTGAATTACAATGAAAGTAACAAGTAACTAAGGAAAGAGATGAGAATGGGAATGACAAATTTAAACTCTAGACGATTACTTTATAATAATATAATTTTTCCAAAACACACTCTACTCAATCCGGATCCCAAACAAATCTAGTATTGGAGGGCATCTTTGTAGTTTAGCCCTAGGCCAAACAACTTGGCCAAGCCTTTTGGGTCATCGGTGTTACACACAACTTATACATTTGGCTGATTGTCAAAAAAGTTTCAAATGACATAACCAGGGCATGACATGAGGTGTCTAAAATGAATAAATTTAATTAAAATGTCTAAGTAAAAATTTGTGTCAACTTTCAGTGGCCACCAATGTGTTAGTCCTTCACAATATCTACGCATATGTACAATCATGGTAGATTGTATGTGCTCGCTCAACAAACTAAATTGGTTTAATCCATCGGTGCCCCCTAAAGTTAATAGCAATTTTTAAATACTTTAACTAAGCTTTGTTCATTTTAGGCACCTCATGTCAGGCTCCGTTGTGTCATTCACTTTTTTTTTGGCTAGTACATGTTAGACTCCGTTCTTAATTTCATTTGCTGATAATTTTTTTCTTGCTCTTATACATGGTTCGGTCTAATTGCTCTTTGTTCAACAAGTACTTGGAACGGAGTTTGAAAAACAAATAAGACTTTTAAAATTTGTGGTTTTAAATTAAAATTATGTCAAATATATCAAAATATTCTTTAATCTTGTGGTCTTAAACATGTCACACGTAAAATTAAAGTATTGCAAAAAATAAAATAAAATAAAATAAAATGAGTCATTCTTTTTTAAAGAGACTAAAAAGGAAATTGAGTCATTCTTTTTAAAACGGAGAGAGTATTATATTTTAGGCATCAAGTTATCTGAAGAATCTATAAGTTTGAGAGTAGATGTAGAAGTTGTAATTAGTCTTATAATTTATTTCAGAGTACAACATATTGTCACATTTAATGTGGATTGCAAAAATGAATTTTTTTTCCATCAAATTATACTTTGGGGATTATATATATATACAAATCATTGATCACACATACAAAAATATCTGTTTAAATGAAAGCATTTATGTGGAAATTATTATTACAATAGTCAAACACATCTCAAATTTAATATAAAAAATAATGTGAAATGTTCTTAAAAAAAAACATATCATAAAGAAAGTATCTTTTATCATCATAGAGTAACATATATGTATATGTAATATAAAATAACTTATTATAAATAGTATCTCAACTCTCTTAATTTATACCTATATATCTATCTAGTTATAACCGTGACAAAACCTAAGGAAAAAAAAAAAAACTACCAAAAAAAAAAGTAAACAAAAATCATACTAGAAATAGAAAACCAAAATAATTATATTTTATTTATAATATGAAATAAGAATATATATAATTATTATTCATAACTATATTTTTAAAAATTAATATAGTATCGTGACTTAATAGGAATATATAGTTAAACGATCATCTAGTGCATATTTTCATAACAGAACATTTTGATAATCTTTCTAATCCCACTATTTTAATCTTGATACACTACATCCTTTTTAGGAGTATACATATCCTGATTATCTTTTTTGTTCTTTTGTCATTTTGAATTAGGACATATCATTTAAATGGAGAAGTGTTAAGTACTAAAAATAGTATATAAAAGTAGTAGTATTATATAAAAGTCTAATCGTAATATTTTTCACATTATTATTGATGTAGTTTAAAATTGAATCTTAAAGAAACTATTTCACCCTTTTTGATGCCTTACATTTTAGAAGTCTACTTAATGCACTTATTGGTTAAAGATGAATAAAGTTCTGGTAGGTCACAAGCTTCATGGTAGAAAATGAAATACTTAAAATAAAATATCTAGTCAATGCCCCTAGCATTAAATTAATTATTTGTCCATTCAACAAGATATTTATAAGGTCACTTGTGACAAATATAATTACAATTAATTTGAGAAGCTAACTTTTTGTGCTATATAAATACATAAACTTCGGACAAATAAAGGTTAGGTACAAAACATAAAAGCTTGCAAGTAATAAACGATATGATTGAGTGAATGGACTTTTTGTGCCAGACAGATTTTAGCTATATAGCTTGTAGAAAATTTTAATATTTTTATTTAGTATTTTTCAATGTACTAAAAGAAAAAAAAGTATATAGTCGTTTGTTACTAGTATGCGTTAACCATGATTTCTATTTACCATAAAAAATGTAATTGTTTGATTTCGTGTGATTACTTGGTAAATAAGTCGATTATTTCGAACGTTCTGTTATTATCGTAGATTCTTCATTTTTATTACATCGATATGAATTGCCACATCATATAGCAATAGAACTTTTTCATACATCTGTAATTCATGGTTTAATTAGACAACATCAATCTTGCTTCCGGGGGTTGCTAAGAGAAAAATTCGAGAAAAAGAATCAACCACAGAAAATTACTTGTTCTAATTTATTTGGTCTAAAATATAAGAAATAATAAACTACCTGATTTTTTTAATTTTTTTTTATTGGAATAAAAAGAAAACCTTTTCATATATACAGAAATTAGGAGATGTTATGTTCCACACATACAAAGGACAATAATAACGATAAGAACATTTCAAGTTGCAACCAAGGAACAATATTTGATTTTGAACTTGAAATTACAATAAAATATATGTAAAAAAAAGATAGGTACTTGATATATGTGGAAGTGAATGGAAAAAAAATAAATATGATCTGCATGGAAACAAAAAAAAAATCTGAATCGTCTGTACAAAGGAATGGTCTCCAAATGCAAGCAAAACGGCTACAAGTAGCAGCCAATATAAATTCAGAATGACAACAAAACAAATAAAACACTGACCCAAAATGAAATTAACCAACCATTTTCACTCATTCCTTACCCCTTTTAGGATGAGATAAGACTATTCTCATTCTGACACGTGGCACCCCTTCTTGGCTTAATTAACATATCTAATTATTAGTTCACCCACCCCCACCCCACCCCACCCTCAAATAAAAATCTCCCAAATTAATGTCATTAGGATGGAGTTATAATTCTACGTATGGATTCGATAAAATTTAATTATGCCAGCTTAGATAAAAATTCTACTAAGTAATTTATTCGGAATCATTAAATTATGTATTCTATAATCATAAACTCAAAATTCTAGCTTTGATGTGTATCATACATGATCCAATGGTTACAAATGGACTAAATTAGGGTTGGTTAATTTGTGTCCGTTAGATGGGAAAGTTAAGTGAAACCTTATCATTATATATAGAGGGACAGACTAGAAAGCAATAACCCTCTTGAGTTCAAGGGAAGCAAAGATAAACACTTGGTTTTCAGCAATGGCTTCTTCAGTAATGTCCTCAGCAGCTGTTGCCACCCGCGGCAATGGTGCACAAGCCAGCATGGTTGCACCCTTTACTGGACTCAAGTCCACCGCCTCTTTCCCTGTTTCAAAGAAGCAAAACCTTGACATTACCTCCATTGCTAGCAACGGTGGAAGAGTCAGATGCATGCAGGTTAGTATATATATAACAAAGTTCATTGACCATAATGTTGTACTCAGCTAATTTGTTTGATTAACTATTTATATTGTATAGGTGTGGCCACCAATTAACATGAAGAAGTACGAGACTCTATCGTACCTTCCTGATTTGTCCGACGATCAATTGCTCAAGGAAATTGAGTACTTATTGAAAAATGGATGGGTTCCTTGCTTGGAATTCGAGACTGAGGTCAACATCAATCTCCTCTGTTTTTAAAATTTACTAGCTAGTGTGTTTGATATGTTGTGTTAATAGTGTTGTGGGATATGTGCAGCACGGATTTGTGTACCGTGAGAACAACAAGTCACCAGGATACTACGATGGCAGATACTGGACCATGTGGAAGTTGCCCATGTTTGGGTGCACTGATGCAACCCAGGTCTTGGCTGAGGTCCAGGAAGCAAAGAAGGCTTACCCACAGGCATGGATCCGTATCATCGGATTCGACAACGTTCGTCAAGTGCAGTGCATCAGTTTCATCGCTTACAAGCCCGAAGGATACTAAGTTCTAAAAAGAAAACTAATTGCCCTATGTCTATAGGGACAGTTTGTTTGAATTTTCCTTTGGTTTTTCCCTGGAGAAATTGTATTCATTTTCTCTTGTTTTCCTTCTTTCTATTCAGTGTATGATTAATTCGAATTTCAATCAAGTTTACAAGAACTATTAATGATATTTGCTTAATTTGTGGTTTTATAATATATAGCTAGCTAGCACCACAAACCTGGATTTGACTTTAGATTACTTCACTCAGGCCATACACCATGGCAATGGCCTCATTGTATGCCCTGCCTAGAAAAAGACCAATTTTAATTTGTTGCCATTGTAGTTATATGGATATTATTTTAGTTATACGACTATTTTCACGAGAGAAAAAACAGTTCAGGGTTCACAAATTGATTTCATCTCTAAAGTTTCTGTCTATAGTTGGAAAAAATAGCAGGACATTTGTAGTATATTTTTAAAAAAAGCATATCCATAAGTTGATGAGAGTTTGGATAAAATTACTATCCCAGTTTGAGAGTGTTCATCCTAACTTTCTTGTACTTTTCCCTGTTGAGGATATTTATTTAAACTATTAATAAAAGACGAGTAGCCATCTATCTAGTGGTATAAATTCTCAACAAAATAATAAAAAAAAAATAGCATGCATTGGTTCCAAAGAAGTGTACACTGGTATAACTACTACAACAACATATTGTGTGAAATCCCACAAGAGGAAATTGAAATTGAGCGGGAACCAAAATTTTTTTGCAGATAATATGATGAAGCATTACAAAAACTGACAAATTCTTCGCTGAAGCTATTCTGTTGAAGTCGTTAAACCATGAAAAGGTTATGAAGTGTTTCTCTTATTAGTTCGATCGATCCCAAGTCCAAAACTCTCTACATGATCACAGAGTCATTCCCCTCAGGCAGCTTGAAAAAGTATTGGTCAAAGTACGATAATGGCGTTGGTATTGATTTGGCGAGTAACAAGAATTGGGGCAGGCAGAGTCTTTAAGGTTTGAACTTTCTTCGTTGTCAGTGTCTTGAAGGTTTGAACTTTCTTCATTGTCAGAGCCCTAAGATCATCCATCGAGACATCAAGTGCGACAATGTGTTCATTCAGAGTGGTGGGAACCGAGTTACGCTTGGAGAATTTGGGTTCGCAGAAGAGCTTCATTTGCTAAGGTTCTTGAACTATCACTATACATTTCATAACACCTGCACAATCAGCGTAGCTGATTATCATTCAACAATGGAGAAAAGAAGGGTGGATAAGAGGGTGACTTAAATATCACATCAGGATTGTAATGTAACCCAGTCTGCTAGTACTTTGATGGTAGAAATGACATAAATAAGCTTCAAACAATAATATTTTCCACGCCCCCACCCCACCCTTACCAAGGAGGGCGATGAATTTCATTTGTGAGCAATAACCAAACTTTGCAAGCTCATGAACATGATTTTAATCCTCCATCTCATTGATCTACTTTTAATTCCACACAATGAAAGCTATTTACTCCAAAAATAAAGCTTTGTTTTACGCTTGTCAACCTACATTTACAATTTAACTCTGCTAACTATGCACTGAAAAGTACTAGTAATGCATAATAGATACTATTAAGTTTGACGGCAAAAAAGACGTACAATCATCAAATAAACATGTCTAACAATAATGACAATAGTTTCAACTTCCAAACTTATGATAAGATGATAAATCATAACCATCATGAACAACTGCAAATTACTATCATTCAGACAAATCCATGATATTGTAGCACAAAGAAGACACACAACATGTCAAATTGTTAGCTTTCTACTTTTTCCTGATTGATTTATATGGTCATCCATCGATCTTTTGAAAGGGACACAAATGTATTAGTGTTTCCAGTTGTGCATTTATATCCAACATAGTGAAGTTCGGCTAATTGTAACTTTCCTGCAAAATCAGCCATACTTTATTCATTTGAGTCCCATTGGCCAAAAGTCGGTCTGTAGTACAGATTTTAAGTATGTATTAATAGTTGACCAATCAGCACCTAAACTTGAACCCCACTTCAGACTATTCAATCATCCAATCAGTTCCAAGAACAAACTTCTCTGAAGAATAAATGTAGAAATACTCAATGCTAAAAGAAACTGAAGTTAATATCATCCTGTATGTGGTAATATATCGTATTGATATGTTCTAAAAAGCATGTTATTTGATGGGTTTTGGTTAATGGAAAAAAATTCGACTAACCAGAATATCAAGGAGCATTTGAATTGCCACGTTGCTTTTCGATTTCTTGCTTTTGTTTCTCAGCAAGTTTATCCAAAGCAGCTTGCAGAGCATCCCGACCTCCAATAAGCAACCTGGTGATGACTTCTGGATCTCTCTCAAATCGTGCCTCCTCGAACTCCTTTCGGACATTTTCTCTAAGAACATCCCGCCAGGGAATGCCTTGAGAGTTGGCCCACATGAAGAAGCGGGTTGCGCGGATGACATCTCGGTAGAGACTTAGAGCCTCGCGTCGACTGCTAGTGAGTCGCTGTCTATTTAGGAGCTCGTTCTCGTCATCATCAAGGCTCTTCTCCTTTTTGACCACATGTCTATCCAATAGTTCCTCCATAGTGTCTGGACCATGGTGCAGGAGGCGATGGTGATGCAAGATCCATCTTGACTTGAAACTATGATCCACAGCAGTTGAAAGCTTTCGGAATTTTTGAATATTAGCAGTCATCTTTCACCTCAACTTGACTGTTGCAGAAAGAGAAACAAAACTTTAGAGCAATCATATTTCATCAAAATGTCATAACTACTACAAGAAAAGCAATTAGATCAAAGTGAAGTGATAGAAATGTTCCAAATTTCTTCAACATCCATACAGAAAGTCTTGCTTTTCTTAAGAATGCTATCAAAGTGCGCGTCTATTTGTATGCCAGATATAACATTATTAGAAAAAAATCCAACTGATTCTCCAGACCCCTTTATGAGATAAAACAAAAGAAACAAATTAGACTCATAACTTTTTTTTTTGGAACCCCGGGATAACCCGCAGACACTACAACCTCTCACAGCCTTTGCACTATGTGGTGAGCACTTTGTGCGCACTGGGTAAACCCTCACTCTATAATAGCCTGCAAACCATACAGGGAATGTATACCGCACTAGGCAAGCCCTATGTGCCAGGCTCGACACAGAAGGCATTTAGGGGGACCGATCCCAGGTCATCTGTGGATAACCCACCCTCTATACCAACTGAGTCATTCCTAAGGACATTAGACTCATAACTTGATAGTACAAATACGCTAGAATGAATCTTACAAAAGCAATTTCAATCGAACTTAGAACACTTTCTACTACAATGCACAATAGGAATAAAGATAGAATGAAACCAAAAAAAGTGACTTCTCTTTTCCACTTGGCCGCGTTATGAAAGAGCTCCATGTGGAAGAACCTACATACTTGTTCCATTCAGTTTAATCAGCATTCAAGCTTTAAAAGAGCTAGCCGTTGATTTTAAAACAGTATAGAACAAAGAAAATAGATAAATTAGAATATAGCAACACTATAAGAAAACAATTTATTCTTCCCTGGAACTTCTCCTAACAAAATGTAATCAACAGGTATTGGCAACATAACACAAATAAATTTGACATTTCCAAAAGAAAAAACAAACAAAACAAGAACAACGTAGGAAGTAGTGGGTAATTAACTATAGCATACACAATTGAGTTCTCAGAAAAAAAAAATTAAAATCTGAAAGCAGCCATAATTAGAAAAAAGATTTAAGATGTAACCTGTTGCCGATATCTGCAAATTAGTGAGTGGAAGAGAGAAAGAATGCACAACAACGCTTTGGGCAATTAGCGTTGTAGGAAGGGAAGAGGAATTGGCAATTGCGGGTTGAAAAATGGGTCAAAATGGCAATTGCGGGTAGAGAAGATGGGCCATAAATGGGTTAGATTTTGGACAAAATTGGCATTAAATATGGGCTCAACATATTTTGGGGCAGCCAATTTTTAGACTTTTGAGGGAAATAATATCTTTGGACTTCAGAAAATATTAGTTGAAGTAAAATGGGAAACTTACATAAATATACTATAATAAAAAATATTTATCATTTATAATAATAATATTTCTTTTTTACTTGATCACTTTTAATTCATTTATAATACAAGTTTAATTCATATTACAAAGAACAATTTTTTATTCACATATAATACAAATTTTAGTGATAGATAATTCATTTATCACACATTTTAATACACTTTTAATACAATGTGTCAAATTTTTACCAAACAAACATAATATATTTTAAAAAACAATGAATAATTCATATATAATTCAAATATATTGCATATATAATTCACTTTTAATACATATTGCAGATTTAATATAGTATTGCTATAAATGGTAATAAATAAAAAGTATTACTAAAATCAGTAATTATTTATTAAAATTTACCAATTCATGTAATTTTTCCAAGTAAAATTGAATGTTAATGGATACTTCTTATAATTGCTTAATGGGAATACAAGATGGGGAAATAATGTGTTATTATTATTGATGTATGAAGGGTATATAAAGAATCTGTACAATTTTTATATCAACAAGAAATGGTCAATTTGTGATGTAGTTTGACTGGTCATAGAGTATTAAGAAAGAATTAATGTAAATAATCTGTCACTCACTGAATAAACTAAGAATAACAATCAAATATATAAACGGTGTAATATCTATTCATGTATTGACTAGAAAAAGCGAATAATAAACTTTTCCAACTATTTTTTTAACTTGTAAGTATCCCTATATCTTATGTAAGAGATTGAGGAAGATTTTGCAATGTTCCAAAAATACTATTTAAAAAAAATAAAATTATAATTATAAGAGTATACACTTATAAACCTTTTATAACATAAATTAAATCCAATATTAGCAAAACATCGAAGAAAGTTAGTTTATAAAGTCTTTCTTTCCCCTTTTTGTTTGTCTTATATGCTAATGTATATATATATAAATTATGTAGCATAATTACCACATTTGACATCATCTTTAGACAATTCACTAAAATATCTCAAGCTAATTTTTGCCAAAACTGAAGAAAAGATTGTGAGATTTGAACGAACTATCAAGTACCAAAACTCCCAAACAATAGTCATCTATATTAAATCTTTTCCCACTGAAGAAAGGGCAACTTTCACATATAGCAAATAAAAAATTTATATTTGTATGCTATAGCAAAGTTTGCATAATTGCGCTCCATAGCAAACATAGAAACTGTATAATTCGCTATACATATACAATTGAAGCGAATTGTATAAAACGAAATGTATAAAACGAGAAAGAGAAAGACACTTGGGCAGAGAATTGTATAAAAACGAAGTGTATAAAACGAATTGTATGATTATAAGTGTATAGAACGATTATATACAATTTGAATTTGTATAAAATGAGAAAGAGAAAAAGACAAAAGAGACTTGGGCAGGGAATATACAATTGAATAGAATTGTATAAAACGAGAAAGAGAGAAATTAGATACAATTTGAAATTTGTATAAAACGAGAAAGAGAAAAAGGCAAAAGAAATTGGGCAGGGGAGTATTTTTATTGTATAATTATAAGTGTATAGGACGAAAATATATGTACTTGCATGTGTATATACAATTTTCTCACGCTTTATACAAACAAAAACGCAATTATACATTTCGCTTCTGTTTGTATAAGTGAGAAAGGCGAGGGTAGCGAGCGAGATTTGGGAGAGTGGCGAGCGAGATCTGGAAGAGGGGAGAGAGGGGAACAAAAATATATGTATTTATACAATTTCCTCTGCTTTATACAATTAGAAACAATTTTTATACACTTGTGTTTGTATAAAAAGTGAGGAAGCGAGAGAGATTGGAGGAGAGTGGCGAGCGAGATATTTGGGAGAGAGGCGCCTGACAATTTTTTGCAAACGTTTGCTATGGAGCACAATTAAATCAAACCCTAGCTACTCCATTTATTTTAGGTTATTAGTTTGCTATTATATATAATTATCCCTTGAAGAAATACATACCTCCATGAGTTTTTTCATCAAATTCAGTTAATGTTTTTTTTTTTAAACACAAAAATCAAATATGCTGGAAAAATCAAAGTTCCACTGGGTAATTCTTTTTAACTGTATTTTTTTTAAAAAATTTAACAAAACATGTCCCATTCATTAGTTTGGGAACTTTAAGATAAGGAGTGTGTAATTTCAGAGGCTATTAATTTTGAAATGTCAAGAGCCACATAATCCAATGGTTATGGTTGCTCTTAGATGAGGTTATTGGTTGGTTGTGTCCTTTAGGTGAAACCTTATCATCATTATTATATATACAAGGGGATACTAGAGACCAATTATTGTCAACAATGGCTTCCTCTATAGTTTCTTCAGCTGCTGTTGCCACTCGCGCCAATGGTGCACAAGCCAGCATGGTTGCCCCATTCACTGGACTCAAGTCCACCGCCTCTTTCCCTGTTTCAAAGAAGCAAAACCTTGACATTACCTCCATTGCTAGCAACGGTGGAAGAGTCAGATGCATGCAGGTTTGTATATATACACTACTCAAATTAATGCAACTTTTCACCGTTAACATGTTTTTAGCAGATGAAACTTTCATTTTCTAAGTCACTAGCTAGTTCCATTTTATGGACATGGACAGTTAGTTAAATGTAATTATCTTTCGGATGATGTGATAGTGTGAAATTATATTACATACAGTACTCACTATTTTAACCACAAAATTCGTTGATGAAAATGTTATACACCATATAAGTGAAGTTAATTTGTTTGATTAATTATTTATATTATATAGGTGTGGCCACCAATTAACATGAAGAAGTACGAGACTCTATCATACCTTCCTGATTTGTCCGACGATCAATTGCTCAAGGAAATTGAGTACTTATTGAAAAATGGATGGGTTCCTTGCTTGGAATTCGAGACTGAGGTCAACATCAATCTCCTCTGTTTTTAAAATTTACTAGCTAGTGTGTTGATATGTTGTGTTAATAGTGTTGTGGGATATCATGTGCAGCACGGATTTGTGTACCGTGAGAACAACAAGTCACCAGGATACTACGATGGCAGATACTGGACCATGTGGAAGTTGCCCATGTTTGGGTGCACTGATGCAACCCAGGTCTTGGCTGAGGTCCAGGAAGCAAAGAAGGCTTACCCACAGGCATGGATCCGTATCATCGGATTCGACAATGTTCGTCAAGTGCAGTGCATCAGTTTCATCGCTTACAAGCCCGAAGGCTACTAAAATGCCAATTTTTAATTAATGTAATGTATAACTGACCCTATGTATTTAGGGGAAGCTTGTTTGAATCCTCCTTAAGTTTTTCTCTGGAGAAACTGTAGTAATTTTACGTTGTTGTTTCCCTTCATCTTTTGAATTAATGGCATTTGTTTTACTACTAATCTGCTTCTGAAACTTGTAATGTATGTATATCAGTTTCTTATAATTTATCCAAGTAATATCTTCTATTCTCTATGCAATTGCCTGCATAAGCTAGACAAACACGTACATCAACCCCTCTTCCTCTGGACTACTCTAGCTAAACTTGAATTTCCCCTTCAGATTATGAAATAAATATATGCTCGCTCAACAAACGAATCCTAATTCTGTTGGAAAATGTAGTACTCGTCGTTTTTCTTTTGGGTATATATAGTTTATATACACACCATACTATGTACAACATCCAAGTAGTGTGAAATGGATATTTCTACTATAGTAGAAGCATGAGTATGGATATCCATTGGTTTTGACATGACTGTTTTTTGTCTTTAAAATTGTATTTTGAGGTTATTTTAGATATCTCATAAATAATTACAACGTGGCAATGCCCTAATATTGAATAGACACATAATCCTTTTCACTTATTTTTATGTTGTCATATGTTTTCCATATTAGCCACCCATCCCATATCCACCAGACCACCACTGCCTCTTTCATACATTGCCACCGCAACTGTCATAAACAAAAAATTGCACCAAATTGCCATAAAAAATTGTACACAATGCCTGCCCTTTGCTTCCATGATTCAACTGTTGGTTAATTTTGAGGATGGGGCTGATTTTCTAGCTCTGATACAATGAGTTTGTGATTTTTTTTGTTATATATAATGAATTTGATCAACAATTTTTTTTGGTTTCATCTATTTTATCCATTATTAATTGCTATGTTTGTTAGAAGACTTATTTGATTGATTGATGACTTGAGTTGCCTAATAACAAATTCTTAGGTCAATAAATTGTTGATTTGAAATTGATCTCTCTGTCTTAGACAGATAGGAATTATGACTTCCAATGGTCCAGAAAGCAAAGTTCGCATTGATATATACGCGGACTCTAAAATCACATCTTTGGAATGAAATTCAATTAGAGATAAGTTGCTTCATAGCATAGGTAAAATGGAAGGTTGGAAGTAACCTGCAATAATCAGTGAAATGACATTAATACATTAAATACTTTATCCTTTCCAGGTTAACAATACTCTATAAAGTAAGAATTATCAGAAATGGGCTCATCAAACTTTTGTACTATGTATTCATAGAATAAGTAACCCATAAGGAGTATAACTATACATAAGTGGGGGTCCGAAAAGAATGGTGTATACACAACTTTATCCCTATCCTATGAAGGTTTTCGATGGACCTAAAGCAATATATCTATAAAATGTATTGATAATAATTATCTGAGAAAAGCCAGAACTGGGGTTCAACCAAATAGAAGTTTCTACCGTACTATCCCCCCCTGTTTGCCAATTTTTGTTGATTCCTTCTAAGTTAAGGTGAAGTATCATTCATAAACAATTTTCCCCAAAGTACTACTTAACACGTTTCCCTTTATAGAATTAACAGTTTAAATATATGGCGCAGAAATTACTCTATGCCCAAAACCAAACGAGAAAGAACCAAAATACAGGGGTTGCAGACTTTATTTTAGTGTTAGGGTGTTTTTTTCCATGTAATTAATCAAAAAATATTATCACAAAAACATTTATACATATTTTTACTCTCAACACTATGGGTATCAGGGTGGGTTGTGTTCGACAATCAATATGGAAATGAAGTATTTTCCTTATTTTTTAGGAACTTGCTTTTAAGTAAATATTTTCAGTTATACCAAACACACTTTGTGATATTATTTTTAAAAATGAAAAACTCGTCAGAAGGAAAAGCAAAAGCAACAAAAAAAAATTGTAAGTACTTTTTTAAAAAGAATTAAAAAAACATATCTTGTTTGTCAGTATGGGAAGTTTGAGATAAGGACGAGTGAGGGGTTAAAATTCAGTGGCCATTGATTTTGTAATGCCAAGAACCACAAAATCCAATGGTTACCGTTCCTCTAAGATGAGGTTTGCTAGCTCTTTTTGTCCGTTAGATATGAAGCCTTATCACTATATATACAGGGCTTCCTAATAACCTCTTAGTAACCAATTATTTCAACAATGGCTTCTTCAGTAATGTCCTCAGCAGCTGTTGCCACCCGCGGTAATGGTGCACAAGCCAGCATGGTTGCACCCTTCACTGGACTTAAGTCCACTGCTTCTTTCCCTGTTTCAAAGAAGCAAAACCTTGACATTACCTCCATTGCTAGCAATGGTGGAAGAGTCAGATGCATGCAGGTTTGTATATATATATATATATACAACAAAATTCATTGACCATAATGTTATACTCGCTAATTTGTTTGATTAACTATTTATATTATATAGGTGTGGCCACCAATTAACATGAAGAAGTACGAGACTCTCTCATACCTTCCTGATTTATCCGACGAGCAATTGCTCAAGGAAATTGAGTACTTATTGAAAAATGGATGGGTTCCTTGCTTGGAATTCGAGACTGAGGTAAGCATCGATCTCCTCTGTTTTTAAAATTTACTAGTAGTGTGTTGATATGTTGTGTTAATAGTGTTGTGGTATATGTGCAGCACGGATTTGTGTACCGTGAGAACAACAAGTCACCAGGATACTACGATGGCAGATACTGGACCATGTGGAAGTTGCCCATGTTTGGGTGCACTGATGCAACCCAGGTCTTGGCTGAGGTGCAGGAAGCAAAGAAGGCTTACCCACAGGCATGGATCCGTATCATTGGATTCGACAATGTTCGTCAAGTGCAGTGTATCAGTTTCATTGCTTACAAGCCCGAAGGATACTAAATGTATAAATGTCAACAGTGAGAAACTGTTGGCATTTTCCGTTTTGCTTTATTTTGCTTCTTCTTTCTATTCAATGTATGTTCTTGGATTCCAGTTGAATTTATTATGAGAACTAATAATAGTAATAATCATTTGTTTCTTTACTAATTTGCATTTTCACATATGATTTCTGGTGCATATCATAGTTTTCATTCCACCAATATTAGTTTCCCCCATTCAAGTTACTTATGAAATAGAAATCCTCTGCTCCGACTACTTTATTTGTCCGCAAGTCTTGTGGCTACTATATAACGCGAAATGGATAGAGAAGATTCATTATTAAGCCAATCCTAACTAGTTTTGCATTGAGCCATATGGTGGATTGATTTGGGTAAAACCTAATGTTAGCGGGCTGTAGTAGTGTATTTTTGGAGAACTCAACAGGGTTGCAACAACGAAAGTGAAGAGTCTGCACAATTTAAAGTAAAATTGATAGCGTTTATACATTGTCTTTTCACTAATAGTATAAAATAATGCATAGTTAAAGAGAAATCATGATACTTATAATTGGTAATCTATAAGAATGACAAGTAATGTGCTATAAACAATATCTGCAAAATTTTGTTATGCTATGAATTTCTTTTCCTTTATTGATTGTCATATGTCATATATGTCGATCGACGTAACATACCAACTACATATGGCCTTATTATAAGACAAGTTTTTCACTATAATTTTTTTCTGGCCACAATTGAAGGATGTGGAGATAATAGAATCATGTCCAAACCTATTTTCGATTGAAAGAACAAAATCTTAAATTAAAATGATGAAGTCATAAACATTTCAATCAAAATAGAGTTTCATATTGAACTATTCCATTTTTTAAATTGAATAATATAATTACCTAATCAGTCAAACTTATACATGACACATTTTTTTAAACATAACGAGTGTTTCTGAAATTTGTCGATATAACAATTTATAAATCTGTTTTGTATAAGTGACACAGAGTCAATTTTCAGAAGCTTTCACAACATTTGTTAAGTATTATTCAAAATTATCACTAGCGTAAGCTTTATAATTAAGTCTCACACTATGGTCATTTATGAAATTTTCTCTATTTTTAACCCTCCACGATAATGATAATCCTTTTTCTAGCCATACAAGGCCCATAATGGCAATGGGTTCATGGTGTTGACATGTGTGGACCTGCTACAAAATAGATAGACTTAAAAGGTTTTGTTGTTTCCTTTTGTTGCCTTCTACTAAGTTAACGTGAAATATCATGGCCCAAAATGTTGCTAGGTTTCCCTCTCTATAGGTAATATCACATTTCTCCTAAAAGAGAATTGATCCACTAAAATTGTAGTACATGTATCACATTAATTAGAATACTCTATGCTGGTCGTAAAACTTTGTTAATTAATTAATTTCTTCGTTTTTTTATTTGTTTGTTTTATTTTTATTTGTCACACATATATCGTTTAAGAAAGTAAAGAATTTTTATATCTATATCTCTATTTGCAACTAGCATTACACTAAAAAATTAACGGTAATAACTTAACTCTCGCTAAATATGTTCTTTTAGAGACAATTACACTTTAACACTTCTAAAATGTATAGTGATATTAGGTCTAATGATAATGTCGATAAAAAATTTAGCAATACTCTTTATTAATATGTATATTTATTATCGCTAAAAACTATATTTACTATAGTATATAATATTTAGCTGGCTTATAAATTAAATCCTTACATCTTACTTAAATTTTTTGAATAATCTACTTGATCGGAATCTTGCTTATATCTTTGATCAATTCTGACATATTACTTAAAAGTTTCGAATGTTCTACTATTCTACTTATTGATTGGAATCTTGCTTATAGCTTTGATCACTTCTGACATAGAAAAAATATAGCATAATTTCTTCTCTTTCAACCTTCCCAACTCCCTGTACTATAAAATATAGGAGTCAAATACAAGTACTTCTTCCACTTAGTAATTTAAGGATCTCAAACCTCACTTCATCTCTTTGTTTTCAAATTTTCGAATTTCACAATTTAATGAAGGTTGTATGTCTATAAATATCTTTTAGAAAATGGTCTAAAATCTCTCAATCTATTTCTCAATTCTTAACTACACACTTATTCTTTACGAGAGTTTTATTATCCCTGAATATTTTATAAGTATAATATATACCCCTAATATTACATTTTAAAAAAAATAATAATAATCATTTATTCTGCAATTTTTCATCTATATTTCCCTCTTTCACTTTTCTTTTTCATTCCTCTTTTACTTTGATCTTGACAAATTGATTTTTTCAGATTTGAGGATACATTGTTGATTGCCACCATCTTCTTTGATCTTCACCGGAGTTATGAACACTGACAAAATTTTGATGCTCTCTATTGAAGCTAGAATTTAACAATGTTGAGCAGCCAATTTCAATTATTGGGTCTTTTTCATTAATGGGTTTGTCACCTAAGAATTTCATTGATGAATTCTATCCATTGAAGGATCAAGGTCATTTCTTCTAGCTAAACAATCAAGACCATTTCTTCTCACATAATCAACTAGTGATTGCTCGTCAAGTTGCTAAAATCATTATTGGGTATAGTTTAAATCCTTCATCGAACAATAATAGAGATTAGACATAGATCTGAAGGTTGGTGAATTTTATTAGAGTAAAGAGATTAAAAGATGATTTAAGTTTATTAACTATACGAGTAATAATCTATTAATCTTAATGCTTATTTGGTGATTTCAATGGTGATTTACAGTGTTACGAATTGTGAGTAAATAGTAAGACAAATAATGAGAAAGTATTAAAAGATGTGTGAAGAGAGTTGCTATAATAGTGGACTAGTGATGGTTTAACAATGGTGATGAAAAACATATACATATGGGGTGATTCTTTTGAGGATGAGAGGGGAGGGGGGAGGGGAGGGGGGAGGAAAGAGAAAATTAAATAAAAGACAAAAGTAAAAAAAAATTATATGTAAAAAAAAGAGTAATATTTTTTAAATATTTTTTAATCAGTTTTTTCAATTTTTACATGTCTTTAAGCTACGAGAGTGAGCACACTCTTGTGCCATGTGTTCAAGGGGGGGGGAGGAAAGAGAAAATTAAATAAAAGACAAAAGTAAAAAAAATTTATATGTAAAAAAAAGAGTAATATTTTTTTAAATATTTTTTAATCAGTTTTTTTAATTTTTACATGTCTTCAAGCTACGAGAGTGAGCACACTCTTGTGCCATGTGTTCAAGGGAATGATAAAACCCGATAAAATATAATTATGTAATCGAAAATTCGATTATAGGTTGAGGACGTATTTGAATATTTTCTCAATAGCTTTCAAATGACTGATCATTTGATAATTCTTTTGACAACTAACACCACTTTTAAGTAATTATATAGAGTTTTTTTGTTTTTTAACTCTATTAATGCACTAAAGTTAATTAAACATTGCTTTTAAATAAAAACAATGTTCTTTTTAACTGTACTATTGATACAGAAAAGTTAATTAATCACCGCTTTAAAATTACTAGCTACAATAACATGTAGTAAGTTCCCTGATCTGATAGATCTTCTCTATCGAAGGATTGTTACAAGAGAAATTTTATTGGAATTCATTAATTACTACAAATATGATAAAATCAAACCCCAAAATTTACAAATTAAAGGTACAGTACTTGTGTACTGTATTCATTTTATTAATATATAATACGATAGTACAACACACACATAGAGAGTAATTTAAAAACAACAAACACACAGGTAGATAGTAAGAAATACAAACAGACATAAACAAAGAGTAGTGAGTATTGACTTTCATCATCTTCTATGAAAACGGAGGAATTCGTCATAGCTATTTGGATGCCATATCCAATTCATCAACTCATGATCCCAATTTCCTCTATCATTACTCAATGATGGTTGACCATCACCTAGTTTGAACTCTTCTGGACAATCAGTTTGCATAGATTCCTCAAATTTCATATAGGATGGTTCAATTATAGGCAGCACAACTGGAGGATCAAGAACATCTTTATCATCAATACCATGATAAAATTTCATGGCCAAATCCATCTCTTCATCTTCATGGAAAAAGTCCGGAAACATAGAATTGAAATCCATACTAACTTTATTTTCGTAACTATTTTCAGCTGTTTTTTCGAGTTGAATTACTAAGCCCTGTTCTTCATAATCCTTGACCACGTCTAAAGGAGGGATTTCCTTCTCAGTATTCTTCTTCTCTACTTTCTCCACCTCTACACCGCCCTCGTTATGAACAGACCCCATAGAGAGAAGATGAAAAGAAAGAAAAGGAAGAAAAAAGAGAAGAGTAGTTTGTGTTTGGAATGAGAAGGGAAATGAGTGATTATATACTGAGGGGAGCTACGTTATCGTTTTTGTATTATATGGCTGCATGCATGACTCAGCACATAATTACATTTACAAATTGTGTTGGTGAAGGGAAAAAAAGAGAGCGGGATTACAAGGTGAAGAATCGAACCTTTATCAATAACGTGAAAATTCAAGTAATTAGCTAGTCAACTGAACTACTGAGATTTCTAGGTGTTTGTATTTTTTCTCATATAAATTTAAAATGGAGATTAAACAGATCAATTAAATATACTGAATTTTTCAACAGATATTAAATCTGGTAGCCTGATAATGCATAAAATTTCTGTGGGATAAATTGTCTGTTATATTATGTTACCGAGTTCGACCTAGTGCTTAATGAAGTGAGTTAAAACAATGAGGTCGTGTAAGTATCGATTTCCAACAGAAGACAAAAACATTAGGTGATTTCTTCTCGCATGTCCAAACATTGGTAGATAGAGTTAATTAGTAGTTGCGGACAAGCTGACCTGAACATCATAGTTATTTTACATTACGGTATCGGTGTGTATACATATATATTGGATAATTTAATTGTTAAAGAAATTGAAAAAGGATTCAATTTTTCTTTTTTTTTAAAAAAGTTTTTAAGAAAACCATACCAGAACCGAAAACAGCTCATAGTATTTAAGCTTGTAACACCTAGAGAAGAAAAGGTAGAGAAGTTCCAAAAAAATGCCGACCACTTTTAAGCACCTTAATGTACTTTGTAATGTGAAAGCTTTGCTTTTAAAATTTGGTGTTTTGCTACCTATTCTTGGTTTCGAGGTTTCTACTAATTATGGTGTCGGTTTTGTTTTAGTCTTTAGATACAAGCTAAGCTAAGAGTTAACGGTTTGTTTTTATTTGAGAATGTGATGTGTACGTAGTTCACTTTGATGGTTCTCTCCTCTATTGCCATGGCGTCAGTCTTTTTGGTTTTTCTCCTATGAAATTGTAAAAGGAGATAATGTTAATGTAGAATTATGTGTGTTGTAAATAATGAAGTTGTAATTGTAACTGTTGGAACATTAATTACTAGAGTTTTTTTTTCTTCACAGTGAAAGAGGAAACTAAATTCAGTTAGGGAAGCAATTTTGTTTAAGGAAAGGATGATCAAGTTTTTTAAAGTTTGGCGTTCCTGAAAAAGTATTAAGAACCCTAATTTCTTTTGCACGGTATAACACTTAAATTAATTAACCTATGTAACCTTGGTTAATTTGGAAAAAAGGAACTAGCTTTTCATTCTTCATTGATTTGGGAAAAATGAACCTAAATCACCAGTTGTTATAAATCGGGTAAATGAAACTTAGCCGAGACATTCAGTAATGTCTTATGATTTAGAGATCTCTGCAAAGATAAATATAAATAAATATGGAAATACACCGCAGATGAACAATCCAGTGTGTACAATGTTACATATTTTCAAAATGTCAAAAACTGTGAAAACCGATTCAAGTGCATTTACAGAAGAAGGCAATAAGAAAAATTGATCAAAATTTCTTAAGATAGGCATCTGTGCATAACAAACATACAATTTTTTTAAAAAAAAGAATTTGCCTTAATTGCTAATTAATATCCAAAATTTGTCTTCCTTGTTTTTCTAGTAATTTTTTTCCTTATAGAACATGTTTTATAGTCAAATGTCCATATTGATTATTCAGCTGATGAAGTTTTTGTTATTTACAGTTCATTAAGGATGATTCAGACCAGATGAGAGTTTTGGCAATCAATTCTGGCTCTTGAGTCTTTTGGCCTATTAGTCTTCCTTTACAACTCGATGATGACGAATTAGGTGAAGCTGAAGTAGATGCACTAATTGGTAATGGTGGTAAACAGGGTTAATTGCTCAATCGCCATAATTTGCAAAGCACAAGTCATGAATTAATGGATTCACCGCTCAGCTAGGTGGTGACCCAATAAAGGAAGGAGGGGATCAGATAATGAGCTGATCACATTGCAGCTGTATCATCCTGTTAGACCACATAGGAACATGAATTATTAATTTCACCAAGAGAATCATATTTTAAAGAAAAATTTACAGCATCAATTAAATTTATTATACCGTCAATGCATATAAGTTAAATCCCTTTCAACTTTCATTATGTAACAGAAGCGTACATTTGAAGCAGTGTATGGAAAAAAAAAATACACTGGCAGGACAGGTGTAGAAAGAATAGACAAGGTAAGTCGGACAGTTGGTAAGCAAACAGGTAACCTAAACGCTCAATTTTTTGGGTAGAGCACATTTAGTACATTGATGAAGTTTGATAGGAAGAAGATGGTTATAGACATTTAAGATAATGAGAACAAATGGCTGAATTCCTCTTGAGGAGTAGTTTTTTTTATATATCGTATGATTTACACATCAATAACTAATGTATTTCGATTTTCCTATGATTTACACCGATTTACTGCTCCACTCCATATATTCATGTTTACCCTAAATCCCAGCATTTTTTTTAATGAAGCGCCCTACACCCCTGCAATCTGCATTACTCTGAGGCAATGTCAAACTAATTAACTTAACAGTTAAAAGTTGTATAAACTGATCCCTGTTCTAAGAAAAAGGTATTAGAAACTAATGCCTAATGATGAAAAAGATAATTACACAAATAAGGTTATCTTTATACACAAGTCTTTACGACACTCGTTAATTGATGATAACATTATAAACATAGTAACAACTCTACTAAAATAGGTTAAACTGCATTGATCATTCAAAAGATTTGCAAATCAACTACCTTGAGTAGCTACATACTAGATTTCTGGTCTTATTAAGCTTTCATCATATGAGATTTCTGATACAAATAGTGTTCTTGCGCATGTAAGATTACATCTAGCTTGAAATCAACAACATTTAGCAGATGAAAATGTTGATTTATTATTTATTATTGCAACTTTATAGCAGAAATTCCAAATCTTAGCATAATTCTTCTTCTACATAGAAATGGCTAATTCATATTCTCTACCAGGTATGGTATATCATTCAATCCCAGATATATTAAGTAGTACCTCTTTGAGAATGAGTTCCAAAAATACCTCTGATCCGGTTTTTGAATCCAGCTTGATTACTGTTCCTCCATTAAAAAAGCCCCAAATTAAATACAAAATGTTAACGTCTAAAAAAAATTGACAAAAGAGAAAGAGAAATCACCTGAAAGGAAGTTTTGGGACAATTCATCCCCAGAACCAGAATTTAATCGGCCTGAAAACCCGATTTAATTGATAGCAAAAAAAAGATGCCCACGATTGTTGATGATGGTCTGTGGCCATGGAAAAAGAGTAATTAATTATATTATAAATATGTTTTGGCTAAACCTGATTCCCTAATCCCTAGGAATATATACATTGGGTTAACTAATCCCTAGGAATAAACTCCTTGTTTGGAAGATTTTTTTTTTAAATTTTCATTTATATAAGTTGTACACCAATTAAATAATGAAAAAATCATTAATTTTAATATATAAATCTTATTTAGAATAACATTAAATCATTTTTTTCTACTTATTAAGTGTCGCTTGATATAACTAATGTAACTTATTTAGAATTAAGGTTAGTTATAATAAATTTTTACTATGAGTTAAAAATTAATTTCTATTTAATTTTTTATATTTAGTACTATATATATTTTGAATCAGGAAAATTAGAATTCTAGAATAATCTGAAAATCACATAATTTGGGGTTAAACTAATCCCAATCTTATATTTCTCCGCCAACCTGAGGAGCGACCAAACATATCTGAATTCTCATCTCTTAAATTTTCTCGTCAAAGTTGTATAATCCCGAACACTTTTTCAGTGAAGTGTTACATGTTACGTTTGGGTTGAATTGAGTACTCAATTTCAGTGAGAAGTGAGAGGGCTCTGTAATTTCTTCATCTTGTTAACATGGAGGCCAGGCGCTGTGCAAGAGAGGTATAACTTTTTGATCTTGATTTATCATTCTTAATATTAAGATAGGGTGTAGGGTTCAGGGTTTGGGTTCATGTTTTCTTGATTTTTGGGTATTGGTCTATGCTGCAAACTGCAATTTATTGAATTGGGTTATAAATTATTTGGGTTTGAAATGAGTACTCATCAGAATAACATCAGATCCTATGTGCATTGAATTCCTCGCCCCTTTTTTACAGTTCTGGATGGTTTTTGGGGAAACAGAAGGTCAATTTTAGTGAGAAGTGAGAGGGGCTCTGTAGTTTCTTGATCTTGATAACATGGAGGCAAGGCGCCGTGCAAGAGAGGTATAATTTTTTGATCTTGTCTTATCATTCTTAATATCAACACAGGGTTTAGGGTTCATGTTTTCTTGATTTTTGGGGTATTGGTCTATGCTGCAAATTGCGATTTATTGAATTGGGTTAAAGTGAGTATTATAGATTACATGTTTTCTTAACTTTCTGAACTATGTGATATATGTTCTTTTGAGATTAGCTTTCTGATTATCATGTCATATGTCAATCGTAACATGTTAGAGGTGTTCCAGATTAGAAATTATGGCTAAGAGGACTCCATTGAGAATTCCATTGGTAATTTACAAGATGTATAGGATGAGGTACGAAAATACAGTTTCAACATAAATTTGAATGTTAAAGGTTGTTGGAAAGAAATCGTCAGTTGAGGTAAGTGACCTGGATTTAGATTTAGGATATTTGTAATGGAAAATTACTTTCGCCAATAAGTGAGTGAAGTCGTTTCGGCTCTTCTGGTGGAAAATCATGAGTAGGGAAAATATTTTCTTGACTTCAAGATAAGTAAACAATGAAGAGAACATTTTGGGAGGAAAATGTTTTCAGCCATACTGAACTCACCACCTGAATAATCCATTGTTGGATTGAACAAGTGTGCAGTTGGAGAAGTAAAAAACATAAACGATCAGAAAGAAGCACATTACTTCCACATGGAATATCACGCCCATTTGGGAACATTCCTCCATTATAGTAGACGACAAAGGTAAAATGTGTATACAAGTCTCAACTGTCAATGCTTCCAAACGCTAGAACAATCTTATGAAGACGTCAAGACAATCTTAGGGTAGAAGGTACATTCGCAAAGATGATGTACATAAAATGTGGATGCACTTTGGACCACTGTTAGCATTTCAAGGGTATTTCAAGATTGATCATTCCCTTTTCTGTCAATTAGCGGTCAATACATTAATGACACATTTTCCCAAAATCCAGGCATAAACTTATTTATGGATTTAAGAAATTGAAATGACCGTCAGCAAAATTGGCTTTTCCCATCTTACGTCAGATTGAATAGCTATTAATTTTGCTCGTCAATAAATATTTTGTTCCTGAAAAGGCGAAAAGGACATTTTGGTACGTATGTCCTTGAAAAGGTGAAATCATCATCATTTTGTTCCCAAGGGTGTGGCCTAGTGGTTAAGGAATTGGTTGAGAACCCTAAGGTCTCATGTTTAATAATGCTGGGTGATTCTTCCAATCTATCCTAGCCTTGGTGGACAGAGTTACGTGGTATCGATGTGCACGAAAACTAGCCCTTAAGTCACGGTCATCAAAAACAAAAAAAGGTACAGTCGCAAAGATAGGACCTACATAAAATAATTTTAACAACAAAACTGCTAACTAACGAGAATATACATACCAAATGTCCTTTAACCTTTTCAGGAACCAATGACGTACATAAATCTCCAACTTACTTTACGAGAGAATGTGTACCAAATGTTCTTTCAGTTTTTCAGGAACCGAATGATAATTGACGAGCATAATTGATAGCTATACAATTTGATGTAAGATGAACATTTATCACTTGCACATTCTCGTAAAGTATGTTGGATATATTCGGTTAAAGTAAGTTGAAAATATCAGTACGTCATTATTCAGATTCTGAAAATGTGAAAGGACATTCGGTACATCATGTATTGTCGTGAAGTAAGTTGGAGATTTATGTACGTATATTCTCGTAAAGTAAGCATTTATCTAGTTAAAAATGTTTTGTGTACGTCATTTTTGCGAATGTATGTTCTACCGTAAGCTTGTTATGTCATCTTTGTAAAGATTGTTATAACTTTTGGAAGCGGTGACAGTTGAAACTTGTATGCATATATACCTTTGTCGTCTATTTTAATGGAGGAATATTCCCAAATGGGCATGATATCCCATTTGGGAAACGTCTATTATGCTCTTATTTCCTTTTTTCTAAGGTTGTTGGGAACATGTTGATGCCTCATTGCCTGATTTTCCTTTCTTAACTGTCAAT
Organism: Solanum lycopersicoides; assembly: GCA_022817965.1. Taxonomy (NCBI): domain Eukaryota; kingdom Viridiplantae; phylum Streptophyta; class Magnoliopsida; order Solanales; family Solanaceae; genus Solanum; species Solanum lycopersicoides. Next base: position 76,147,232 of record CM040619.1, read on the forward strand.
GTTCTTAGCTTGTTCTGTACTTTGTAATGTAGCATGTTATGGCTTCTTCCTACTTTTCCTTTTCAAAATGAGAGATGATTTTAATAGCTAACAATAATAAATAAATAGGAGCAAAAGCGGAAGGAGTTAATGCGAGAATTTTGTTTTGGCGTTGCAGTGAAGAGATTTAGTTTCCTTACTTAACTGTCAGCCTTCTATTTGATTATGAGACAATTGCATACTCATATTGGAAGGTGGAATGTTGGGTTCATAAGATTATAAGCTCCAAAATTTACTACATTTTATCAGTAATGTAGACATTCTTGAGAAAGATGACTTGGTCCCTCAAGGATGCTTTGAGTATTAGTGCTTTTCCCTTACATACACTAAGGCAAAGGGAGAAGAGTCTATTTTAGCGTACAAGTTATTGAAATTTGGATGTCATAGCCAGAATATTGATGTGATTTACATTGTATAATTTTCCTAAATTTGTCGGCAAAGTCTTATAAGGTTAATTCTCGTGGGCTTGAAATCTTTCCCAAAAGTTTTTGTTGTCTATTTTTGTCATGGTTATGGATTCATGCACTTTTTTTGTTGAAGGTCTCTGGCTTGCAAAAGCATTTAAAGTCTCAGACAAGTTATCTTCTTATAAAAGAATTTGTAATAACTATCATTAACTGTTGGCATTCCAGGGAAATTAGCATCTTTTTTGTAATGGAGTTGTTGCAATGGATTACCCTGGTGGGCTTTCAGAAGGCCTTCCTTCATGGTTACATACCAAGTTTTGACTAGCGGGTTGAGTGTTGACGATGTCATTGAGCATTACTCAAAATTTAAAGGTATGACTCAATTGGATAACCTACTTCATCGTCTTCATCATAAAATTGATTCTTCTGAAAGGGTCAAGACACAAATAATATGCAGAAATTAAATTCAAAATATCTTACAAGTGAAGGTCTGACCATGTGAGCTTAAGTTTTTGTTTCATTATTTTTCTATAAATTATGTAGATAGCTCAGTTGACTCTGATGGTAAGCTTAAAGATGTTTTAGGCCTACCTGATAAAGGGCTTCAACCATCTCTAAGACCGGAGGACTGTTGTTTCTGCTGAATTAGTGAAGGCTGATGTTACTTTTGGAACCCTTCTGTAAATGTGAAGTAGCATCTTATCGCGGGTGAATGTATAAGTAAAATGAATAATCTTTCTTTTTGGAATGGAGACTTGTTTGAATGGCGAAATAAGGTCCAGTTAACATTGGTCATATGATCGTGCTTGTGCCAGGAATGCCACTGTTATCTATCTCAAATTCTCAGTTGCATTAAGCAATGTTGAATAGCTTCTAGTAGGACTATCTTGATTGGTTGAGCATTATAATTAGATGCACAGATACTGACCGTTTCTTCTGTGTGCAGACTGCCTATAATGTCATCTCTTACAAACATAAACCCCTTTTACTGACCGTCCTGGAGTTGCTGAATGCCACAAAGAGAGATAGAGGGACTACTAGAAAAGGTGAGTCACCTGTTTCAACTTTTCTTTTGAATTAGTGTAAAAGTTCATCGCCGTGTTTAATTTTTTAAGTTGTTGATATGTGAATATTTTCCATCCATTTATGGGAGTTGCTCCACAGTCGGAATGTCTATCATGTTCTGCTCGTGTAGTTTACGAAACACTTATCCTCATTTAGCTTGATATAGAGTCACGAGAACTGTCCATAACTGTGCACACAAGTTAATTAAGCACCCCATTTAAGTAAATACACAATTTTTTTGACACTATTGATGTACAAAAGTTAATAAGTATCATTTTAAATAATTATACAATTTTCTTTTTTACATTATTGATGCACAATAGTTAAGTAAGTACCGTTTTTAAAAAGCTATATAAATTTTTTGACACGACTGTTGCAAAAATTTCAATTGATCACCCCAATCTCATTAATGTTTTCTGTTGTTCATGCCTTTTTTTGTTGCCTCTAGATCTTCATAACCCTTTTAAGTTGCAATTTACTCGACGAGATTTGAGATAAGCAACCTCAGATATAAGAGCCGGGCATTCGGTCATTCAGTTTGCTTTCGATTTTTGAAATTGTTGTACAGAATACCGAACTGAATCAATTTGGTTTAGTTTGTGATTTTTTAATTTGATTTGTTTTTCGTAATTCAATTTTGAAATCACTGGTTGTGGTCGCTGGTTGCTGCCCTGGTTTGCGGTTGCTGGAGGCTTAACTTGGAATTGAAATTTGGAAGAGAAGGCTAGAAGGCAGAAGCAGAAGGTGCGGCAGAAATTGGAAAAACAAAAAATGAAAACCTAATGTTAACTTGCTAGTTGCGAAGGGTAAAAAATGAAATAAACTGAAAATGCTTAATAGAATTAATAACTACATAATATTTAATATAGTATGCATATTAGTGTGTATATTTTGGTTAAAAATCGAAATACCAAAAATATGAAAAACTTATTATCGAAATCGAAATATCAAAAATAAAAAAATAGTGTTACCAAAACGAATATATCAACTGGACATAAATATCGAAAATCCGAAATACCGAATCAAACTGATTTGATTTCCGGTTTCCTGTGATATGTTTTTGTATTTTCGTTTTTTTGGATTGGTTTTTGATAAAATATGTTTTCATATTTTTGGTATTTCGGTTTAGTGAAATATAGACTCTAATATATATACAAAAAATAATAAATATTATGTAATTATTAATACTACTAGACCTTTTAAGTTTATTTTCTTTTTTGCCCTTAGCACTTAGTAAGTTAGGATTAGGTTTTCATCTATGTTTTTCCAAGTTCCGCCATACCTTCTGCCTTCTCTTCCAAAATTCCATTTCCATGTTTAAGCCTCAGCTATCGCCGATCAGGGCAACAATCAACGACCATGACCAGTGAGTAGTCAAAATCGAATTTAATAAACTGAACGAATTACAAAAATTAAATTGAATTAAAAAAATTGAATCGAATTAATTTGGTTTGGTGATCGGTACAATAGTTCCAAAAATCGAAATAAAAAACTGAACTGAACGCCCAGCCCTAGTTTTTTGTGCATAAAAGTCGATTAAGCAGCACTTTTAAGTAACTGCGCAATCTTCTTTTTGCACTGTTGGTGCACACTAGTTATAAATTGAGCATCAGTTTTTAGTAAAAACATATTTATGTTTTACACAATTGGTGCACACAAGTTAATTTAGCTCAATTTTAAACACAATTGGTGCACACAAGTTAATTTAGCAATTTTAAACACAATTGGTGCACACAAGTTAATTTAGCGCAATTTTAAGTAACTACACGTTTTTTTTTTACTATGTTGATACACAAAAGTTAATTAACGCACTGATTTTAAATAGTTGCACAATTTTATTTCATAATATTGGTGCACAAATGTTAATTAAGCACCATTTTAAAGTGACTACACAATTCTTTTTGACACTATTGTTGCACAAAAATTAATTAAGAAGTTCTTTTAATTAGTTAACTACCCAAAAAAAATTCACATTGGTACGTAGAAATTATTGAACATCGCATTTGTATAACTACATAATTTTTTAACATTGTTGATGCACTAACGTTAATTAAGCTTTTTCTAAATAATAGCTACACAATTCTTTTGGCCTGAATTCTCAGATAAAAAAAACTTTTTCATTATACATTACATGCAGAAAAGAGAAAAATAAAATTAGTAGAAAAATAACAACCTGATTATATTTCCCAGAGACTTAATTACGAAAATAAAAACATACAATAAATTAATCCACGAGCTGGGGGATCTTATCTATTTTTTCTTATTATAGCGAAGGTACTCTTCATAAGTGTAAGGTGACCAAATCCACTCCATAAGTTCAAAATCCCAATTAGCTTTAGTAGCTAATGATGATCCCTCATCTGGAGGAGGAATTTCCATCAATTTTTCTAATTCCATTAATGATGAAACAGTTGAAGACAACACCACAGGAGGATTAATAATTTCCTTCTCATCTTGAACATAAGGAGTAACTTCCATCACCTTTTCTTCATCTTCTGGTAAAAAATCAGAAAACATGGCATTAAAATCTATGCCAGCACTTTCATAACTAGTTTCACCTAATTTCTCCAAATCTAAGACCAACCCCATATCTTCATAGTCTTTTACATCTAAAGGACGAATTTCACCTAAGCTTTTTTCTGATTTTTTCTCCATTTCCTCATCAAGATTTATAATTTCTACTTGCACCTCCTTAGCACCACCTTCTTTACGAAGAGACCCCATAACAATAGAAAGAAGAGAAGAAAAAAAAAATGGAGAAACCAAAGTAAAATAAGAAAAAGAGAAGATTATTTTGTGCTTTGATGGAATGAAGTGAGTGATATATAGTGAAGGAAGCAAGTGTTTTTGGATTATACGCTAGCATGCAAGGTGGTTTCTTCTCCCACTGTGTTAATAATGTGATTATATGGAACTTTTGCAAGAACCTAGTATTGTTCATTAAATTTAATGGAGAGTTGTGTACATAGTTTAGATAATAAAATTTACAATATTAGTATATAGAATTTAAATCTTTATATATTAGATAATTTGATAATTATTCTTTTTTTTTTCCTTAAACAAGGTTAAAAAGGTCATTAATAGGTTGTTAGAAAGAACACAAGTCTGTATTGTATTTTGTAACGCCAAAGATAAGAAACAACCAAGAAATATCCAAAAAAAAACCGACCACATCTTTTGCACTTAGATAAACTTTACAATGTGAAAGTTTGATTTTAGTTTTGGTGTTTTGTTAGTTAGAGTTAAGTTGCCTGCATGCATAAACATGTGGCATCAAGAATCATTAATGTATGTTTTGATTTTGTTTTATACTAAATATTTAATTTAGAGATAATTACAGTTAGTTTGTATTGAGAATAAATAGTTCAGTTTGGTGGTTCTCTTTTAGAATGACACCGATGTTTTTGGTTTTATATCTATGAAATAGTATAAGGAGATAAATTGATTGTGTGCAACGCTAGTGTTAATGTAGAATTATTTATGTGCGTTCAAGAGTTATAAAAGTATGTGTTAATTTTATTATTTACTTAACATTTAAGTTAGATATACTTACAGTTTGTTTATATTGAGAATAAGTAGTTCAATTAAATGGTTCCTTTTTGGCATGATGTAAATTTTTTAAATTTATTTATTTTATTTTTCTCAAACAGTATAAAGAGATATATTGATAATGTGCAATATCAGTGTTAATGTGCAATATCGATGCTAATGTAGGATTGTTTGTGTGTTGTAAATAATCCATTTCCTCCTCAATCTTAATAATTTCTACTTGAGCAAAGTAAAGGAAGAAAAAGAGAAGATTTTTTTGTGCTTTGATAGAGTGATGAAGTGAGTGATATATTGTGAGAGAAGCAACTTTAGTGTTTTTAGATTATTTGCTTGCATGCATGACTCAGCACATAATCCACACTATTAGCAAGGCATTTTTTTCTCTCATTGTATTGAAAATGTGATTATATGGAACTGTTATAAGATCCAAGTATTGTGCATTAAATTTAATGGAGAGTTGTCTACAGTATAGTACTACTTCATATCAGTAACATAGTTTAGATAATTAAATTTACAATTATTAGTATATATAATTTAAATCTTAAATATATTATATAATTTAATAATTTTTTGAAGAAAAACAATATTTTTCCTCAAACAAGGATAAAAAGTCATTAATCGGCTGTTTAAAAGAAAACAAGTCTGTAGTATTGTATTTTGTAACGCCAAGATAAGAAACGACCAAGAAATCTCCAAAAAAAAAAGCACACCACATTTTTTGCACTTGGATAAACATTACAATATGAAAGTTAGCTTTTTTGTTTTGGTGTTTTGCTAGTTAGAAAGAAGTTGCCCGCATGCATAAACATAAATGTTCTTTATACTTGACATTTAAGTTAGAGATAATTACATTTAGTATGTATTGAGAATAAGTAGTTTAGTTTGGTGGTTCTATGAAATAGTACAAGGAGGTAAATTGATTGTGTACAATGCTAGTGTTAATATAAAATTATTTATGTGTTAATGTAGAATTATTTATGTGTGTTCAAGAGTTACAAAAGTATGTGTTAATTTTAAATTATACTTAACAAGTTAGAGATAATTATAGTTTGTTTGTATTGAGAATAAGTTGTTCAATTTGATGGGATTTTCTTGGCATGACGTTGATTTTCTTATTTTATTTTTCTCAAACAGTACAAAGTGATAAATTGATAATGTACAATGTCTGTATTAATGTCATTATAAAATGATCATTAATCAATTGCTAGAAAGAAAACAAGCTTGTAGTATTGCATCTCGTAACACCAAGATTAGAACGGACAAAGACTCTCCAAAAAAAAAAAGGTCCACATTTTTTGTACTTGGATGAACTTTATAATGTGAAAGTTTTTTTTTGTTTTGGTGTTTTGCTAGTTAGAGGTTGAAGTTGCCTGCATGCATAAACATGTGTCATCAATGAAGGTTCAAGTATGTTTTAATTTTATTTTATACTTAACATTCAAGTTAAAGATAATGACAGTTAGTTTGTATTAGAATAAGTAGTTAAATTCTCTCTTTTAGAATGACACTAGTTTTTTTTTGGTTTTATATCTATGAAATAGTACAAGCCAATAAATTGATTGTGTATAATGCTAGTGTTTATAATGTATGATTATTTATGCGTGTTAATATAGAATTATTTGTGCGTGTTCAAAGGTTGTAAAAATATGTGTTAATTTTATTTTATACTTTACTTTTAAGTCTAAGATGATTAAAATATGTTTGTATTCAGAATATGTAGTTCAATTTGATGATTCCTTTTAGCATGATGTGATTTTTTTAAAATTCTTCTCAAAACAGTATTAATGTGCAATTTCAGTGTTAATGTGCAATTTCAGTGTTAATGTGCAATGTCTGTGTTAATGCAAAATTATTTTTGCGTTCTAAATTATGAAGATGTAATTGTGACCGTTGGATTACAAATGTGATTATATGTAACTGTTACAAGAATCAAGTATTGTGCGCTAAATTTAATGGACAGTTGTCTATAGTACATTACTACTTCTAAACAGTAATATAGTTTAGATAAATTAGTATATATAATTTAAAACTTAAACATATTAGATAATTTAATAATTTTTTGAAGAAAAATATTTTCCCCCCTCCCAACTAGGATAAAAAGGTTATTAATAAGTTGCTAGATAGAAATCAAGCTTGTAGCATTGTATCTTGTAACACCAAGATAAGAAATGGTCAAGAAATCTCCAAAAGAAACCGTCCACATTTTTTGTACTTGGATGAACTTTACAATGTGAAAGCTTGCTTTTTAGTTTTGGTGCTTTGCTAGTTAGAGATTGAAGTTGCCTGCATGCATAAACCTGTGACATCAATGAAGGTTCATGAATCATTAAAGTGTGTTTTAATTTTGTTTTATACTAAACATTTAAGTTAGAGATAATTACAATTAGTTTGTATTGAGAATAAGTAGTATAGTTTGGTGGTTCTCTTTTAGAACGACATCAGTGTTTTTGGTTTTATATTTATGAAATAGTAAAAGGAGATAAATTGATTCTGTGCAATGTATGTAGAATTATTTATGTGTGTCAATGTAGAATTATTTGTGTGTTGAAAAGTTATAAAAGTTTGTGTTAATTTTATTTTATACTTCATTTAAGTTAGAGATAATTACATTTTGTTTGTATTGAGAATAAGTAGTTCAATTGAATTTTTCTTTTTGGCATGACGTTGAATTTTTTTTTATGTTATTTTTCTCAAACAGTACAAGAGATAAATTTATAATGTGCAATGTCAGTGTTAATGTGCAATGTCAGTGTTAATGCGCAATATCAGTGTGCAATATCAATGTTAATGTGCAATGTCTGTGTTAATGTAGAATTATTTATGTGTGTTGTAATAATTCATTTCCTCCTCAATGTTAATTTCTACTTGCACCTCCTTAGCACTGCCCTCGTTACGAAGAGAACCCATAACAATATAGAGAAGAGAAGCAACTTTAGTGTTTTTGGATTATATACTAGCATGCATGACTTAGGACAAGCAAGGTGGTTTTTTCTTTCACTGTATTAAAATGTGATTAAAGTACTACTTCTAAACAATAACAATATTGTAGATAATTAAATTTACAATTATTAGTATATATAATTTAAATCGTAAATATATTAGATAATTTGATAATTTTTTGAAGAAAGTTATTTTTTTTCCTCAAACAACAATAAAAAGGTCATTAATTAGTTGCAAAAAGAAAACAAGCCTATAGTATTGTATGTTGTAATGCCAAGATAAGAAACGATAAAGAAATCTCCATAATAAATCGACCACGTTTTTTGCACTTGAATAAACTTTATAATGTGAAAGTTTGCTTTTTAGTTTTGGCGTTTTGCTAGTTAGTGGTTGAACTTGCCTGCATGCATAAACATGTGGCATCAATGAAGGTTCTAGAATCATTGAAGCGAAGTATTTTTTAATTTTGTTTTATACTTAATATTTAAATTAGAGATAATTACAGTTAGTTGTATTGAGAGTAAGTAGTTAGTTTGGTGGTTCTCTTTTAGAATGACACCAATTTTTTTGATTTTTATATATGAAAGAGTACTAGTAGATAAATTGATTGTGTGCAATGCTAGTGCTAATGTAGAATTATTTAGGTGTGGATGTAGAATTATTTATGTGTGTGTACAAGAGTTATAATAGTATGGGTTAATTTTATTTTATGCTTAACATTGATGTTAGAGATAATTACAGTTTGTTGTATTGAGAATAAATAGTTCAATTTATAGGTTTATTTTTGGCATGACATTGATTTTTTTTTATCTTATATTTCTCAAAAAGTACAAGAGATAAATTTATAATGTGTAATGTCAGTGTTGATGTGCAATGTCTGTGTTAATTTAGAACTATTTATGTGGGTTGTAAATAATTCATTTCCTCCTCAATGTTAATTTCGACTTGCACCTCCTTAGCACCTTTCTCGTTATGAAGAGACTCGGAACAGTATAGAGAAGAGAATCAACTTTAGTGTTTTTGAATTATATACTAGCATACATGACTTAGCAGTTAGCAAATAATTCGCACTATTAGCGAGGTGTTTTTTCTCCCATTATATTAAAAATGTGATTATAGTACTACATCTAAACAATAACATAGTGTAGATAATTAAATTTATAAGTATTAGTATATATAATTTAAATCTTAAATATATTAGATAATTTAATAATTTTTGAAGAAAGATATTTTTTTTCCTCAAACAACGATAAGAAGGTCATTAATGAGTACTAGAAAGAAAACAAGCTTAGAGTATTGTATCACGTAACGCCAAGATAAGAAACGTCCATGAAATCTAGAAAAGAAATCGATCATATTTTTTGCACTTGAATGAACTTTACAATGTGAAAGTTTGCTTTTTAATTTTGGTGTTTTGCTAGTTAGTGGTTGAAGTTGCCATATTTTTTCCCCTTAAAGAACGATAAAAAAATCATTAAGCAGTTGCTAGAAAGAAAACAAGCCTATAGTATTGTATTTTGTAACGCCAAGATAAGAAACGTTTAAGAAATCTCCAAAATAAATCGACCATATTTTTTGCAATGTGAAAGTTTGCTTTTAGTTTTGGTGTTTTGCTAGTTAGTGGTTGAAGTTACCATAATTTTTCCCCTCAAACAACGATAAAAAAATCATTAATAAAAAACAAGCCTATAATATTGTATCTTTTAACGCCAAGATAAGAAACGTTCAAGAAATCTCCAAAAAAACTCAACCACATTTTTTGCACTTGAATGAACTTTACAATGTAAAATTTGCTTTTTAGTTTTGGTTTTGCTAGTTAGTGGTTGAAGTTGCCATATTTCCCCCCCTCAAACAACGATAAAAAGGTCATTAATCTGTTAAGAGAAAGAAAACAAGTCTATAATATTGTATCTCGAACGCCAATATAAGAAACGCCCAAGAAATCTCCAAAATAAATCGACCACTTTTTTTGCACTTGAATGAACTTTTTAATGTGAAAGTTTGCTTTTTAGTTTTGATGTTTTGCTAGTTAGTGGTTGAAGTTGCCTGCATGCATAAACATGTGGCATCAATGAAGGTTCAAGAATCATTGGAGCAAAGTATTTTTTAATTTTGTTTTATACTTACATTTAAATTAGAGATAGTTGTATTGAGAGTAAGTAGTTTAATTTGGTGGTTCTCTTTTAGAATGACACCAGTTTTTTTGGTTTTTATCTATGAAATAGTGTAAGGAGATAAATTGATTGTGTGCATGCTAGTGTTAATGTAGAATTATTTAGTTGTGTTGATGTAGAATTATTTGTGTGTACAAGATTTATAAAAGTATGTGTTAATTTTATTTTATGATTAAATTGAAGTTAGAGATAATTATAGTTTGTTGTATTGCGAATAAGTAGTTCAATTTGTATTTTTTTTTTTGGCATGCCGTTGATTTTTTAAATCTTATTTTTCTCAAAAAGTACAAGAGATAAATTTATAATGTGCAATATCAGTGTTGTTGTGCAATATTAGTGTTAATGTGCAATGTCTGTGTTAATGTAGAATTATTTATGTGTTGTAAATAATCCATTTCCTCCTCAATGTTAATTTCGACTTGCACCTCCTTAGCACCTTCCTCGTTACGAAGAGACTCGTAACAGTATAGAGAAGAGAATCAACTTTAGTGTTTTTGGATTATATACTAGCATGCATGACTTAGCAGTTAGCACATATTCCACACTATTAGCGATGTGGTGTTTTCTCCCACTGTATTAAAAATGTGATTATAGTACTTCATCTAAATAATAACAGAGTGTAGATAATTAAATTTACAATTATTAGTATATATAATTTAAATCTTTAATATATTAGATAATTTAATAATTTTTTGAAGAAAGATATTTTTTTCCTGAAACAATGATAAAAAGGTTATCAATGACTGCTAGAAAGAAAACAAGCTTATAGTATTGTATCTTGTATCGCCAAGATAAGAAAAGTCCAAGAAATCTCCAAAATATATCGATCACATTTTTTGCACTTGAATGAACTTTACAATGTGAAAGTTTGCTTTTTAGTTTTGGTGTTTTGCTAGCAAGGGGTTGAAGTTGCCATATTTTTTCCCCTCAAACAACGATAAAAAGGTCATTAATCTGTTGCTAGAAAGAAAACAAGTCTATAATATTGTATCTCGAACGCCAAGATAAGAAACGTCCAAGAAATCTTCAAAATACACTACTAGAAAATAGGCCTATAGTAACGCTTCAATAACCGTTGCAATAGATAGGACAATCGTTGCCATAGGGCTATCGCAACGGTTACACATGCGTTTCATCAGCTCGTGTGGCCATAGAGCTATGGCCAAGGTTCGTGCAACGTTTGTCAAAATGTGTTGCCATAGGGCCATCTATTGCAACAGTTATTCTTCCTCATATGGGTATGATTGTCCTACCTATTGCAACGGAAATGGTTTGTAAATACAACGGTTTAAAACCGTCGCCATATAATATATTGCACAGTACATTTTTATGATCAATGACAACAGTTTTTATCATTTTTTGTGGCCGTTACATTTTCTATTGGAATTTTTTGCATTACCTATTGCAACACTTTTTTCATCTATTGCTACGCTGTAGATGAAATAGCAACCTTTAAGAAATCACAATAGAATAAAAGTTATATAATTTGTCCATCCAAATAATTTCACACACATTCATAAATTCAAATCTCTAGCAAGAGCTATCGTAACAATACACCCCTAAATGCTAGATGTTTATACCAAACTGAGTAGTTATATTTTACATGATTAAAGAGTTGCGATAAGAAACAAAAAAATATTTATAGCAAAATGAATATTTAAACTAACATTTCAAAAATCTTCTTTAAGTAAGGTCATGTTTGTCTTCACTGTGATCTTCTTCCCTTTCTTCATTTTCAACACCTACAAAAGAGGATAAATAATGTCATAGAATGCACGAATATATCGATAAGACCCCGCAAAACCCTGCCCTGCCCCATTTTAAGTGTTAGTTTGTTTTCCCCAGTGTTCTTATGCTCTGTCCAACACCAATAAAATAAGTTTTAAAAATATAAAATATTATAAAAATGAAGAGAAACTAACATGTGTGTAACAAAAACAATGTCTAGGAGACTAACTGTCACTAATAGTTATTCATACCCAAAAAAACAAGCAAACTATTACTATACCAATTTTCAGCTTATTAACTACTTCCAAACAAAAATTAAGAAAATCTACTACACTTTGCATCAGGTAAGTAAAAGTCATGTCAATTTTCATACGCTTTTCTATAACATCTATTAGAATATATTAGATTTTAGTAATAGTGTTGAAAAATTACAACAATATGTTGTTGATCTGTTTGTAGTATACTACATCACACAAAGACATACATTAATTGACAATAAACGAAGACATCCCTAATCATTGTTAATTCCAGTAATCTTCTTTTAGCAGACTACAAAAAGACTTTCACCACACGGACATACATCAAATCTATAATTAAATTTTTATTGTCAGTCTCATGTAAAGACAATAAACTCAACTTCTTAAATTGTCATGTAGGATATACAAAATTCAGGTAATGTATATAAAATTCAGCTCCAAAAGTCCCACAACCCCACCAACATTCTCTGTTCTGCTGTTTCCCTAACTCCTATGATGATTCATAATGCAACTATATACAATTTAAAAGCTGAAAACCGTTCATTCATAATGCAAATATAGTCCAAATTTCATATGAGTACAATTGTATGAGTACATATTATAAGTTGACTACTAGTTATATCCTGCACCACCGCCGGAAGAAAACAAGAGCTCTAGTCGCCAGAGCTCTGAGGCAGGTGAAGTGTTAGCCTTAGACAATAAGTTCTTGTTGAGAAAATTTATTTGAAAAGGAAATGACCCTTTGATGGAAATGAAATGCAGAGTATTTGAGCAACAGATTTCAGTGTACATCAAGCATAGTGATATTGGGACTACCACTAATAGAATATAGTGTCCTGAATTGTGAAAAAAATTGTTAATCAGATTGTAAGCTCAATGAGATACAACAAACCAGCAAGCTTCTCATCTTGAAAATCCAAGAAAACTTAAAAGTATTAATCTAGTTTACTTCAGATTGTTTTATTTCTAGAGTATGTTCAGCCTAATCAACCCCAACTCAAGTGTACATAAAAGAGCTACACGAAAATGGACAGCTTATGGACAAAGATTGTTAAAATAATCAGTTAAGTCAAGTTTGTGAAGTGAACTCACATTAGGTAGTCATCCCGAAATGGAAACGAAACACTCGTGTAAAGCAGCATCAACAAAATGACATCAATCATGAAATTATAAGATTTAACCACTAACTGAATAAATATCAGTTTCAATAGCTTATATATTTTCTAGTGTGAGTCTTTGACTACAGTTATCATGACCCTGCGAAAAGATTCTTCAACCCTCTATACCATCATCTCTTCTTTATATTAGTTGTATATGGAATGACAATGAAAAACAAGAATCATAAAATGCCATGTATCAAGGAATATGAAGTAATTGTTTCTAAAAATTAACTTATAAATTAGAATTAACAATTAAAACAATGTAAATTGAGTTGCAAAAGAAGGATAAGTTTTTAATTCTTGTTTGTATGCAAAAAGAGAATAGAAAAAACTAAATGGAAGTCAGAAAAAAATATACAGAATTCTTGGGAACAATTCAACACTGTAGTTTGAGATGGTAAAATAAGGTGTAATGTATAGAATATCATGTGGGAAGTTTAAGGAAAGTAGTAGAATAATTAAGCACTCAATTCTACTAGCTTTAAAGAGTATTGGCTTCTATTAAGTCTAAATCTAATAAGTTGCATCCTTGTTGCTATTTCATAAAATGAAGGGTGTAGAAGTGTGCCTCTGGCAGGAACATGGATCTGAATACGCACAATCAAACATTGCCACCCAAAAGTCCTAAAAATCTCAAAATCAGATAAAATAAAGTATTAGTGAGCATATTTTTCTAATGACAACGAAAGATTTCAAAGTCATAGATATGTGGTATAACTAAAAAAAGCGTACATTAGAATTTGTAGATACAAATCACAAACATATATGATAATTACACAATCAAAAATATCCATAAGCTCAATAATTTGAAGAATGATGAAGAAATCAAAAGACCATACCCAAAATAGTATCCAACTGCAGATTCTTCCATCCGTTGCTGATATCGATTTCTTTCTCCACATATTTTCAAAATCTACCCATTAAAGAATCAACTCAAATGACTTCATAGTTCAGAGAAGAACATACAAAAACAAACATGAGAAAAAAAAACTCTTAAATTAGGGCTTTATGAAGTTTAGTACTGTATGAAGCAACAATTTCAGAGCTCTTCTACAACTTATCTCTTTTGCAGCAGTGAATACACACAAATCAGGAAAAACTTAAACACAATATCACCAAAGAGTTAACTTTGCTGGACATAAAAATAACTTCACCGAAGATGCGATTTTGAGAAGAAGCAATGTTGAGACTGCGATATTAAGCCCCGTAATTTTTGGTCTTTTTTTTCCGGCAATTTTTAGTCTGTTTTTATGATATTCCAAAGATTTTAGGGCACTAGAAAATGTATACAACTCTCTTATTTTATTAATTGTGGGAAATTAAGAAAAAATAGAAGTTTAGGAAAACTATAGGTATATAGCGGTTTAGTGAAACTAGGGGAAAATGAAGTGGGAAATCAAAACATTGCAACAGCAAGATAAACCGTTGCTACAAATATTCTATTGCAACAGTAGCACAAAGTCGTTGCAATATCAAATCTATTGCAACGCTTTTTATGTAATTGCAACGGTTTGATACATAATGTGTTAATAGCGTCATGAACCTTATGCAACGCATGGAACCGTCGCTATACCTATACTATGGCAACAGCTAAACAACCGTTGCTATAGATATCGTTGCCGTAGGCCCAATTTCCAGTAGTGATAAATCGACCACATTTTTTGCACCTCTATGAACTTTATAATGTGAAAGTTTGCTTTTTAGTTTTGTTGTTTTGCTAGTTAGTGGTTGAAGTTACCTGTATACATAAATATGTGGCATTAATGAAAGTTCAAGAATCATTGAAGCAAAGTATTTTTTAATTTTGTTTTATACTTAACATTTAAATTAGCGATAATTAGAGTTAGTTATATTGAGAGTAAGTAGTTTAGTTTGGTGGTTCTCTTTTAGAACGACACCAATTTTTTTGATTCTTATCTATGAAATAGTACAAGGAGATAAATTGATTGTATGCAATGCTAGTGTTAATGCAGAATTATTTAGGTGTGTTGATGTAGAATTAATTATGTGTGTAAAAGAATTATAAAAGCATGTGTTAATTTTATTTTATGCTTAAAATTGAAGTTAGTGATAGTTACAGTTTGTTGTGTTGAGAATAAGTAGTTCAACTTGTATATTCTTTTTTGGCATGACGTTGATTTTTTTTATCTTATTTTTCTCAAAAAGTTTCACAGATAAATTTATAATGTGCAATGTCAGTGTTGATGTGCAATATCAGTGTTAATGTGCAATGTCTGTGTTAGTGTAGAATTATTTATGTGTGTTGTAAATAATCAGTGTTAATGTGCAATGTCTGTGTTATTGTAGAATTATTTATGTGTTGTAAATAATCCATTTCCTCCTTAATGTTAATTTCGACTTGCACCTCCTTAGCACCTTCCTCATTACGAAGAGACTCGTAACAATATAGAGAAGAGAATCAACTTTAGTGTTTTTGGATTATATACTAGCGTGCATGACTTAGCAATTAGCACATAATTCACACTATCAGCGAGGTGGTTTCTTCTCCCACTTTTTTTAAAATGTGATTGTGGTATACATCTAAACAATAACATAGTGTAGACAATTAAATTTACAATTATTGGTATATATAATTTAAATCTTAAATATATTAGATAATTTAATAATTTATTGAAGAAATATATTTTTTTCGTCAAACAACGATAAAAAGGTCATTAATCAGTTGCAAGAAAGAAAACGAGCTTATAGTATTGTATCTTGTAACGCCAAGATAAAAAACGTTCAAGAAATCTCCAAAATAAATCAATCACATTTTTTGCACTTGAATGAACTTTATTATGTGAAAGTTTGCTTTTTAGTTTTGGTGTTTTGCTAGTTAGTAGTTGAAGTTGCCATTTTTTTCCCCCTCAACAACGATAAAAAGGTCATTAATTAGCTGCTAGAAAGAAAACTTGTCTATAGTATTGTATCTTGTAATGCCATGATAAGAAACGCCCAAGAAATCTCCAAAATAAATCAATCACATTTTTTGCACTTGAATAAACTTTACAATGTGAAAGTTTGCTTTTTAGTTTTGGTGTTTTGCTAGTTAATTGTTGAAGTTGCCATATTTTTACCCCTCAAACAACGATAAAAAGGTCATTTAATCAGTTGATAGAAAGAAAACAAGCCTATAGTATCGTATCTTGTAACGCCAAGATAAGAAACGTCCAAGAAATCTCCAAAATAAATCGACTATATTTTTTCCACTTGAATGAACTTTATAATGTGAAAGTTTGCTTTTTAGTTTTGGTGTTTTGCTAGTTAGTGGTTGATGTGCATGCATAAACATGTGGCATCAATGAAGGTTCAAGAATAATTAAAATATGTTTTAATTTTGTTTTGTACTTAAATGAACTTTACAATGTGAAAGTTTGCTTTTTAGTTTTGGTGTTTTGCTAGCAAGGGGTTGAAGTTGCCATATTTTTTCCCCTCAAACAACGATAAAAAGGTCATTAATCTGTTGCTAGAAAGAAAACAAGCCTATAGTATCGTATCTTGTAACGCCAAGATAAGAAACGTCCAAGAAATCTCCAAAATAAATCGACTATATTTTTTCCACTTGAATGAACTTTATAATGTGAAAGTTTGCTTTTTAGTTTTGGTGTTTTGCTAGTTAGTGGTTGATGTGCATGCATAAACATGTGGCATCAATGAAGGTTCAAGAATAATTAAAATATGTTTTAATTTTGTTTTGTACTTAACATTTAAGTTATAAATAATTACAGTTTGTATTGTATTGAGAATAGGTAATTCAATTTGATTGTTCTTTTTTGACATGACATTAATTATTTTCAAACAGTAAAAAGAGATAACTTGATAATGTGGATTGTTAGTGTTAATGTGCAATGTTTGTGCAATGTTTGAGTTTAGTGTTTTTAGATTACATGCTAGCATGCATGACTTAGCACATAATCCACACTATTTGCAAGATGGTTTTTTCTCCAATTATATTAAAAAATGTGATTATATGTAACTGTTACAAGAATAAAGTATTGTGCATTAAATTTAATGGAGAGGTGCCAACAATAACATAGTGTAGATAATTAAATTTATAATTATCAGTATATATAATTTAAATCTTAAATATATTAGAAAATGTAATAATTTTTTTGAAGAAAATCAATTTTTTCCTCAATCAACGACAAAAAGGTCATTAATCAGTTGCTAGAAAGAAAACAAGCCTATAGTGTTATATTTTGTAACCCCAAGATAAGAAAAGACCAAGAGATCCAAAAAAGATCGACCACATTTTTTGCACTTGTATAAATTTTACAATGTGAAAGTTTGCTTTTTGGTTTTGGTGTTTTGCTAGTTAAAGGTTGAAGTAGGCATATTTCCCCCCTCAAACAACCATAAAAAGGTCATTAATCAGTTCATAGCAAGAAATCAAGCCTATAGTTTTGTATCTTGTAACACCAAGATAAGAAACGTCAAAGAAATCTCCAAAATAAATCGATCACATTTTTTGCACTTGAATGAACTTTGCAATGTGAAAGTTTGCTTTTTAGTTTTTGTGTTTTGCTAGTTAGCGATTGAAGTTGCCTGCATGCATAAACATGTGGCATCAATGAAGGTTCAAGAATCATTAAAATATAAGTATGTTTTGATTTTTTTTATACTTTATATTTAAGTTAGAAATAATTACAGTTTGTTGTATTGAGAATAAGTAGTTCAATTGTAGGTTCTTTTTTTGCATGACGTTGATTTTTTTTATTTTATTTTTCTCAAATAGTAAAAGAGATAAATTTATAATGTGCAATGTCAGTGTTAATGTGCAATATCAGGTAATGTGGAATTATTTATGTATGTCGTAAATAATCTATTCCTCAATGTTAATTTCTACTTGCACCTCCTTAGCACAACACTCGTTACGAAGAGACCCCATAACTCTAGAGAGAAGAGAAGAAAAAATGGAGAATGCAAATTAAAGGAAGAAAAAGAGAAGATTATTTCGTTCTTTCATAGAGTGACAAAGTGAGTGATATATAGTGAGGAAGCAACTTTAGTGTTTTTGGATTATATGCTAGCATGCATGACTTAGCACATAATCCACAGTATTAGCAAGGTGGTTTTCTCTCCCACTATTTTAAAAATGTGAGTATATGTAAATATTACATGAACCAAGTATTGTGTATTAAATTTAATGGAGAGTTCTTTACAGAATAGTACTACTTCTAAACAATAACATAGTTAGATAATTAAATTTACAGTTATTCGTATATATAATTTAAATCTTAAATATATTAGATGAATTAATAATTTTTTGAATAAAATCAATTATTTTCCTCAAACAACGATAAAAAGGTCATTAATCTGTTGCTAGAAAGATAACAAGCGTATAGTATTGTATTTTGTGACACCAAGATAAGAAAAGACTAAGAAATCTTCAAAAAAAAAATCGACCACATTTTTTGCACATGGATGAACTTTACAATGTGAAAGTTTGATTTTTAGTTTGGTATTTTGCTAGTTAAAGGTTGAAGTTGCCTGCATGCATAAACATATGGCGTCAATGAAGGTTCAAGAATAATTAAAATATATTTTAATTTTGTTTTGTACTTAACATTTAAGTTATAGATAATTACAGTTAGTTTGTATTGTATTGAGAATAAGTAATCCAATTTGATAGTTCTTTTTTGGCATGACGTTAATTTTTTAATTTATTTTTTCACAAACAGCAAAAAGTGATAAATTGCTCATGTGCAATGTTAGTGTTAATGTGCAATGTCTGAGTTTAGTGTTTTTGGATTATATGCTAGCATGCATGACTTAGCACATAATCCACACTATTAGCAAGGTGATTTTTTCTTTCACTATGCTAAAAATGTGATTATATGTAACTGTTACAAGAATCAATTATTGTGCATTAAATTTTTTGGAGAGTGGTCTACAGAATAGTACTACTTCTAAACAATAACATAGTGTAGATAATTAAATTTACAACATTAGTACATATCATTTAAATCTTAAATACATTAGATAATTTAATAATTTCTTGAAGAAAATTATTTTTTTTTCCTCAAATAACGATAGAAAGGTTATTAATCAGTTGCCAGAAAGAAAAAAAGCTTCTAGTATTGTATTTCGTAACACCAAGATAAGAAAGGATCAAGAAATCTCCAAAAAAATCGATCACATTTTTTGCACTTGGATAAATTTTGCAATGTGAAAGTTTGCTTTTTAGTTATGGTGTTTTGCTAGTTAGTGTGAAGTTGTCTACCTGCATAAACATGTGGCATCGATGAAGGTTCAAGAATTATTAAAATATGTTATAAATTTGTTTTATACTTAACATTTAAGTCAGTGATAATTACAGTTAGTTTGTATTGACAATAAGTAGTTTTGTTTGGTGGTTCTCTTTTAGAATGACACCAGCTTTTTTTGTTTTTATCTATGAAATTGTACAAAGAGATAAATTAATTGTGTGCAATGCTAGTGTTAATGTAAAATTACTTATATGTGTTGTTGTATAATTATTTATGTGCGTTCAAGAGTTATAGAAGTATGTATTAATTTTATTTGTTAATTAACGTTTAAGTTAGAGATAATTACAATTTATTTATATTATGAATAAGTAGTTCAATTTGATTGGTTCTTTTTGGCATGACGTTGATTTTTTTTATTTTATGTTTCTCAAACAGTACAAAGAGAAATTGATAATGTGCAATATCACTATCAATGTATAATATCAGTGTTAATGTGCAATGTCTGTTTTAATATAGAATTATTTATATGTGTTTTAAATAATCTATTTTTCTTCAATGTAATTAATTTCTACTTGCACCTCCTTAGCACCGCCCTCGTTACAAAGAACCCCATAACAATAGAGAGAAGAGAAGAAGAAAAAATGGCGAAAGCAAAGTAAAGGAAGAAAAAGAGAAGATTATTATGTGCTTTGGAGTGATAAAGTGAGTGATATATTGTGAGAGAAGCAACTTTAGTGTTTTTGAATTATATGCTTGCATGCACGACTCAACACATAATCTACACTATTAGCAAGGTGAAAAATGTGATTATATATAATTGTTACAAGAATCAAGTATTGTACATTTAATTTAATGTAGAGTTGTCTACAGTATAGTAGTACTTCTACACGATAACATAGTTTAGATAATTAAATTTACAATTGCTAGTATATATAATTTAAATCTTAAATATATTAAGATAATTTAATAATTTTTTGAAGAATATAATTTTTTCCCTCAAATTAGGACAAAAAAGTCATTAATCAGTTGCTAGATAGAAAACAAGCTTGTAGTATTGTAAAAATAAATAAATCCCCCCCCCCACCTCCCAAAAAATGTAAAAAAAAAAAAAAATCCCCCCCCCAAACCCCCCCCCCTCCCAAATGAAGTTCACAAAATTTTGTAAAAAAATCATTAATTTTTTTTTATAAAAAAATTACCACCCCACCCCACCCCCTACCAGCCACCCACCCCACCCCACACACCCCTACCCCACACACCCCTATCCAAAAAAAAATCATTAATCTTTTTTTTAAAATTTCCACACTCCCTAAACCCCCCCCCAATCCCTACCCCCTACACCCCCTCCTCAACACTCCATCCCCAAAAAAAATTAACAAACTTTTTAATTTTTTCATCAATATTTTTAATTTTTTTTATCACCCCCCTTACCCCTACCAGCCCCCCTCCATCCTACCACCTCTATCTGAAATTAAATATAAAAAAAGTTTTATGTTTTTTTATAGATTCTTTTTTTTTAAGAAAAAAAACTTTCTTACTACCTAACCCTTTATCACATTTTTTTTTTGTTTGCTTTACCCATTTTATCTATTTAACTATCATTTTAAATGAGTAATATAGATATTACTCGTTTTTACCCATTTTCAAATGAGTTGGATACCCAGTCATTTAATATGGGTATATGAATGAATATCCATATTATTTACCCATTTTGCCACCCCTATTTGGCATCAATAAAGGTTCAAGTAAGATAAAATTATGTGTTAATTTAGTTTTGTACTTAACATTTAAGTTAGAGATAATTACATTTAGTTTGTATTGAGAATAAGTAATTTAATTTGGTGGTTCTCTTTAAGCATGACACCAATTTTTTTTGGTTTTATATCTCTAAAATAGTACAAGAAGATAAATTAATTATGTACAATGCGGTTAATGTCCGAATTATTTACGTGTGTTTATGTAGACTTATTTATTTGCGTTTATGTAGACTTACTTATGTGCGTTAAAGAATTATTAAAGTATGTGTTAATTTTATTTTATACTTAAAATTTAAGTTGAAAATAATTATAGTTTATTTCTATAAAGATAAGTAGTTCATTTTGATAGTTCTTTTTTGATATGACTTTAATTTTTTTTATTTTATTTTTCTCAAATAGTGTTATATACTGAAAGATAAACTCTAATGCTATAGTTTGAGAATATTACTATAAAAAATGCTATATAGCTAATTTTCACTACAATAAAATAAATTGATAATGTGTCACTAACAATGTTAGTGTTAATGTAGAAATATTTGTGTGTTGTAAATAATGAAGCTGAAATTGTGATTGTTGAAAAATTAATTATAGAAACTCTTTTTTCAATCCCAAGCAGCCTCACCATAGAACTTAGCTTCTATTTTTCTTATGTTTTTTTGATAGAATTAATATAATTTGCTGGTAATCTTCTTATGTTTTTTTGATAGAATTAATATAATTTGCTGGTAATCTGATCCGTTTTAAATTACTTGCTTTTGATTTAAATTGTAGATCTTGTGCTGGAGGTTGTTGTATATAACTTTTTTTTTATAAAAAAAAATGATATATTCTATGCATTTGACTCAACTATTCAATAGATAAATTAAAGTACATAATTTTTTCTTTCAAAATTTAAAAATGTCTAATTTAAGTTTCGGTGAAGTTGAGGGCTTTAATTCGAATAAAGCCTATTTTATCAATTATCTAAATGAAAATCCCTACAAATTTAAGAGACAAATAATGTATTAAATTTACAATATTAGTACATATAATTTAAATCTTAAATAGATTAGATAATTTAATCATTTTTTGAAGAAATAAATTTTTCCCCAAACAATGACAAAAAGGTCATTAATCAATTGCTAGAAAGAAAACAAACTTACAGCATTGGATCTTGTAACGTCAAGATAAGAAACTGCCAAGAAGTCTCCTAAAAATATCGATCACATTTTTTACCTTTGATTTACAATGTGAAATTTTGCTTTTTATTTTTTGTTGTTTTGTTAGTTAGAGGTTAAAGCTTCTGCATGCATAAACAAGTGGCATCAATGAAATTCAAGAGTTATAGAAGTATGTGTTAATTTTATTTTACACAACATTTAAGTTAGAGATAAATATAGTTTATTTGTATTGTGAATAAGTAGTTCAATTTGGTAGTTCTTTTTTGACTTGACATCAATTTTTTTTGATTTTATTTCTCTCAAACAATACAAGGATTTAAATTGATAATGCGCAATGTTAGCGTTTATGTGCAAACGTCAGTATTAATGTATAGAATTATTTATTGTAAGTAATGAAGCTTTAATTGCGATCGTTAAAAAATTAATTATAGAAGTTTTTTTTTGCTATGAATTAAACAAATCTTATTGAAGCCTTAAGAACCCTGGCTATTTTCTTTCTCTTAGGTCGTTTCATTTTCATTCTCAAGCAGTTTCAACATAGAACTTAGTTTTTATTCTTTGATAGAATTAATATGGAATTAGCTAGTAACCTGATCCATTTTTAATTACATGCTTTTTAAATTTAAATAATTGTTTTTTTCCCCTTGTGTTTTCATTCTTTTATTTGCTAAGTAAAGTTAATGACAAAAATGTGTCATTCCATATATATATATATATATATATATATATATATATATATATATATATATATATATATATATATATATATATATATATATATATATATATGTTTTGTTTTAATATTTAAGCAGTAAACGTTCAGACATTTTTCACTTGAGTTTAGTGTATATAATTTTTGTTAAAATGTTATATTTAATCAAATTAATCAGAGCCTGAAATCCCGAGAAAAAATTTTTGCCCATGATTGTTGACGATAGTTGGTGGCCATGGAAATGTAGTATATAGTTAATATAAATAATTCTCTTTTAATAAAATTTTGGCTAAACCTGATTCCATATTTTATTTTTATGGTTAACCAATCGCTAGGAATAAACTCCTCGTTTGGATTTTTTTTGTAAAAGTTTCATTTATATAAGTTGTATACCAATTAAATAATGGAAAAATCCATTAATTTTAATATATAAGCATTATTTAGGATAGCATTTATTCATTTTTTTTTTTACTTATAAGTGCAGCTTGATATAATTAAACTAACTCCCATGGAATTTAGGTGCAGTTATAATAAATTTTAATTATGAATTTCAAATCAATTTCTATTTTTTATTTTTATATTTAGTACTTTTTCAGTAAATTGGAATTCTAGAAGGATCTGTAAATCACATAAATTAATTTGGGATTCAACTAATCCCAATGTTACATTTCTCCGCCAGCGACCAAACACATCTGAATTCTCATCTCTTAAATTTTCTCGTCAAAGTTTTACAATCCCAAACACTTTTTCTTCGTTCGGTTGGGTTAAAATTTGATTTGTGTACTCATCAGATCTATGTGTATTTTGAATTCCTCGCCCATTTTCAGTTGTGGATGGCTTTTTGGGGAAACAGAAGGTCAATTTTAGTGAGAAGTGAGATGGCTCTGTAATTTCTTGATCTTGATAACATGGAGGCCAGGCGCTGTGCTAGAGAGGTATAATTTTTTTGATCTTGATTTATCATTCCTAGGGTTCTGGGTTTGGATTTATGTTTTCTTGATTTGGAGTATGGGTCTATGGTGCAAACTGCAATTAATTGAATTGGGTTATAGATTACATGTACTATGTGCTGTATGTTCTTTTGAGATTATCATGTCATATGTCAATCGTCCATTCCCCAGAAAGTGGTACATGTTAGAGGTCTTCTAGATTAGAAATTATGGCTAACAGGACTCCATTGAGGTTTCCATTGGTAAAATTTAACAAGATGTATAGGATAAGGTATGAAAATAGGGTTTCAACATAAATTTAAATGTTAAAGGTTTATGGAAAGAAATCGTTAGTTGAAGTAAGTGACCTGGATTTGGATTTAGGATATTTGTAATAGAAAATAACTTCCGCCAATAAGTGAGTGAAGTCGTTTCCGCTCTTCGGGTGAAAAATCATCAGTAGAGAAAATATTTTCTGGACTTCAAGATAATTAAACAATAAAGAGAATATATTTGGAGGAAAATGTTTTCAGCCATACTGAACACACCACCTCAATAATCCATTGTTGGATTTAACAAGCGTGCAGTTGGAGAATTTAAAAAATAAACTATCAGAAAGAAGCATGGTACTTTCACATGGAATATCACGCCCATTTGGGAACATTCCTCCATTATAGTAGACGACAAAGGTAAATGTGTATACAAGTTTCAACTGTCAGCTTAGGGTAGAATGTACATTCGCAAAGATGACGTACATAAAGTATGAATGCACTTTGGACCATTGTTAGCAGTTTAAGGGCATTTCGAGATTGATCATTACCTTTTCAGTCAATTCAATACATTAATGACACATTTTCCCAAAATCCAAGCATAAGCTTATTTATGGATTTAAGAAATTGAAATGACCGTCAACACAATTGGCTTTTCCCATCTTATGTTAGATTGAATAGCTATTAATTTTTCTCGTCAATAACTATTCTGTGCCTTAAAAGGTGAAAAGGACATTTCGATAAGTATATTCTTGAAAAGGTGAAATCATCATATTTTGTTCCAAGGAGTGTGGCCTAGTGGTCAAGGAATTGGTTGAGAACCTTAAGGTATCAAATTTAAAACTTAGTGGAGACAAAAACCACTAGGTGATTATTCCCATTTGTTCGAGCCTTGCTGGACATAGTTATGTGATACTTTTTACTGTTAGGAGGTGACATGTATTTAGGGGAAAATTTAGGGGCGGCTCAAGGATATTTTGGCCTAAAGCAAAAATTAAACAGGGCCTTAAACTTGAACTGTTTAACTTTTATATAATTCATTTCTGCTAGTTTTCAATTGATAATATAATCATTCTTATTTTTAATTATTTTTCATGAGATATAGTGATCCAAATATATCAAATTTCTTCTAATATTTCTTTCATTTTGCATGAAAATTTAACTTTTTCTTCAAATAGTATTCAATATTTGTTAAAAAATAATAACTTATAATCTATTATTATTAAAAATGAGGCCCCTTAAATTTAGGTGCCTAAGGCACATGTCTTTTTTTTAACACTATCGAGCCACCCCCCTGCGTGGAATTAGTCAAGGCGCACGAAAATTGGCCCGTAAATCACGGTCATAAAAAAAAAGGTACATTTGCAAAGATTTGACCTAAATAAAATGATTGTAACCAAAAAAATTGCTAATTGACTAGAATATACATACCAAATGTCCTTTCACCTCTTAGGAACCGATGACGTACATAAATCTCCAACTTACTTTACGAGAATATGTGTACTAAATGTTCTTTCAGCTTTTCAAAACCGAACGATAATTGACGGGCATATTTAATAGCTATACAATTTGATGTAAGATGGACATTTGTCACTTGCACATTCTCGTAAAGTATGTTGGATATATTTGGATAAAGTAAGTTGAAATTATCAGTACGTCATTATTCAGATTCTGATAATGTGAAAGGACATTCGGTACATATATTGTTGTGAAGTAAGTTGGAAATTTATGTACGTATATTCTCATAAAGTAAGCATTTATCTAGTTAAAAATGTTGTGTACTTTGCGAATGTATGTTCTACCGTAAGCTTGTTATGTCATCTTCGTAAAGATTGTTATAACTTTTGGAAGCGGTTACAGTTGAAATTTGTATGCATATATACCTTTTTCGTCTATTATAATGGAGGAATATTCCCAAATGGGCATGATATCCCATTTGGGAAACGTCTATTATGCTTTTATTTCCTTTTTTCTAAGGTTGTTGGAAACGTGTTGATGCATCATTGCCTAATTTTCCTTGCTTAACTGTAAATGTTCTTAGCTTGTTCTCTACTTTGTAATGTAGAATGCTATGGCTTGTTCCTACTTTTCCTTTTCAAAATGAGAGATGATTTTAATAGCTAACAATAATAAATAAATTTACTACATTGCAGTGAAGATATTTAGTTTCCTTACTTAACTGTCAACCTTCTATTTGATTATGAGACAATTGCATACTCATATTGGAAGGTGGAATGTTGGGTTCATAAGATTATAAGCTCCAAAATTTACTACATGTTATCAGTAATGTAGACATTCTTGAGAAAGATGATTTGGTCCCTCAAGGATGTTTTGAAGTAATAGTGCTTTTCCCTTACTTACACTAAGGCAAAGGGAGAAGAGTCTATTTTAGCGTACAAGTTATTGAAATTTGGATGTTATAGCCATAATATTGATGTGATTTACATTGTATAATTTTTCGACATTTGTTGGCAAAGTCTTATAAGGTTAATTCTCGAGGGCTTGAAATCTTCCCCAAAAGTTGTTGTAGTCTATTTTTGTCATGGTTATGGGATTCATGCACTTTTTTTGTTGAAGGCCTGTGTCTTGCAAAAGCATTTAAAGTCTCAGACAAGTTATCTTCTTATAAAAGAATTTGTAATAACTATCATGAACTGTTGGCATTCCAGGGAAATTAGCATCTTTTTTGTAATGGAGTTGTTGCAATGGATTGCCCCGGTGGGCTTTCAGAAGGCCTTCCTTCATGGTTACATACCAAGTTTTAACTAGCTGGTTAATGATGTCATTGAGCATTACTCAAAATTTAAAGGTATGACTCAATTGGATAACCTACTTCATCGTCTTCATCATTAAATTGATTCTTCTGAAAGGGGCAAGACATAAATAATATGTAGAAATTAGATTCAAAATATCTTACATGTGAAGGTCTGAGCCATATGAGCTTAAGTTTTTATTTCATTAAGTAGATAGCTCAGTTGACGCTGATGGTAAGCTGAAGATGTTTTAGGCCTGCCTGATAAAGGGCTTCAACCATCTCTAAGACCGGAGGACTGTTGTTTCTGCTGAATTAGTGAAGGCTGATGTTACTTTTGGAACCCTTCTGTAAATGTGAAGTAGCATCTTATCGGGGGTGAACATATAAGTAAAAATGAAATAATCTTTCTTTTGGGATGGAGACTTGTTTGAATGGCGAAATAAGGGCCAGTTAACAATGGTCATCTCATCGTGCTTGTGCCAGGAATGCCACTGTTATCTATCTCAAATTCTCAGTTGCATTAAGTGATGTTGAATAGCTTCTAGTAGGACTATCTTGATTGGTTGAGCATTATAATTAGATGCACATATACTGACCGTTTCTTCTGTGTGCAGACTGCCTATGATGTCATCTCTTACAAACATAAACCCCTTTTACAGACCGTCCTGGATTTGCTGAATGCCACAAAAGAGATAGAGGGACTACTAGAAAAGGTGAGTCACCTGTTTCAACTTTTCTTTTGAATTAGTGTAAAAGTTCATCGCCGTGTTAAATTTGTAAAGTTGTTGATATGTGAATATTTTCCATTTGTGGGAGTTGCTCCACAGTCAGAATTTGTTGAATTCGGTCATATGCTTATTCTATCATGTTTTGCTCTTGTAGTTTAGGAAACACTTGTCCTCATTTAGCTTGATAAAGAGTCACATGAACTGTCAATAACTGTGCACAAGTTAATTAAGCATCCCGTTTAAGTAAATACACAATTTTTTTTTTGAGAAGGTAACAATTTGTATTTCTATTTCCAAAAAATCAAAACCTGCCACAACATGTTACAGATTCCTAATACAGATTAAAGAGAGTATAACAGAAGATCTTCAATCCTATGACAAAATTACAGGGATCCTGAGACATAAATACACAATTTTTTTGACACTATTGATGTACAAAAGTTAACAAAGTATCATTTTTAAATAACTATACAAATTATTCTTTTTGACATTATTGATGCACAATAATTAATTAAGTACTGCTTTTAAAAAGCTATTGTTCATGCCTTTTTTTGTTGCCTCTAGATCTTCATAACCCTTTTAGAGTTGCAATTTACTCGACGAGATTTGAGATAAGCAACCTGAGATATAAGAGCCGGGCATTCGGTCATTCGGTTTCCTTTCGATTTTTGAAATTGTTTTACTGAATACCGAACTGAATTAATTTGGTTCAGTTTGTGATTTTTTAATTCGATTCATTTTTCGTAATTCGGTTTAGAAATCACTGGTCGTGATCGCTGGTTGCTACCCTGGTCGGCGGTCACTGGAGGCTTAACTTGGAATTGAAATTTGGAAGAGAAGCCTAGAGGGCAGAAGCAAAAGGTGCGGCATAAATCGGTAAAACAAAAGTAAAAATCTAATGCTAATTTATTAGTTGCTAAGGGCGAAAAATGAAATAAAATGAACATGCTTAATAGTATTAATAACTACATAATATTTATTATAGAATGCATATTAGAGTGTATTTTTCGGTTTAATCGAAATACCAAAAATATAAAAAACATATTATCAAAATATCAAGAAATACAAAAATATGTTATCGAAATATCAAAAAAAAATTGGTTGGGTTCGGTATTTATGCAGGCTGGGCATATATGAAATTCGAAATATCGAATCGAATTGATCTCATTTATGATTTTCTATGACATGTTTTTGTATTTTCGGTATTTCAGATTGGTTTTTGATAATATGTTATCATATTTTTGATATTTTGGTAAACTGAAATATACACACTGATATATATACAAAAATTAATAAATATTATGTAATCATTAATACTGCTAGGCCTTTTAAGTTTGTTTCCTTTTCTGCCCTTTAGCACTTAGTAAGTTAGGATTAGGTTTTCATTTTTCCTTTTCCAATTTCCGCCGCACCTTCTGCCTTGTCTTCCGAAATTCCAATTCCATGTTTAAGCCTCCAGCGATCGCCGACCATGGTAACAATTAGCGACCACGACCAGTGATTTTAAAATCGAATTTAATAAACTGAACTTAATTACAAAAATTAAATTGAATTAAAAAAAATTAAATCGAATTAATTTGATTTGGTGTTCGGTTCAACAGTTCCAAAAATCGAAATAAAAAACCAAACTGAACGCCAGCCCTAGTTTTTTGAGCACAAAAGTCGATTCCAATTTTTTTTGCACTATTGGTGCACACTAGTTATGATTAAGCATCAGTTTTAAGTAAAAACATAGTATTTATTTTTTACACAATTGGTGCACACAAGTTAGTTTAAGCGCAATTTTAAGTAACTACACAAGTTTTTTTATTTTTTACTGTGTTGATACACAAGTTAATTAACGCACTGATTTTAAGTAGTTGCACAATTTTATTTCATAATATTGGTGCACAAATGTTAATTAAGCACCATTTTAAAGTGACTATACAATTCTTTTTGACACTATTGTTGCACAAAAATTAATTAAGCAGTTCTTTTAATTAGGTAACTACCCAAAAAAAATTTCACATTGGTACATAGAAATTTATTGAACATTGCATTTGTATAACTACATAATTTTTTAACATTGTTGATGCACTAACGTTAATTAAGCTTTTTCTAAAAAATAGCTACACAATTCTTTTGGCCTGAAATCTCAAATAAAAAAACTTTTACATTATACATTACATGCAGAAAAGAGAAATAAAATTAGTAGAAAAATAACAACCTGATTGAATTTCCCAGAGACTTAATTACGAAAATAAAAACATACAATAAATTAATCCACGAGCTGGGGGATCTTATCTATTTTTTCTTATTATAGCGAAGGTACTCTTCATAAGTGTAAGGTGACCAAATCCACTCCATAAGTTCAAAATCCCAATTAGCTTTAGTAGCTAATGATGATCCCTCATCTGGAGGAGGAATTTCCATCAATTTTTCTAATTCCATTAATGATGAAACAGTTGAAGACAACACCACAGGAGGATTAATAATTTCCTTCTCATCTTGAACATAAGGAGTAACTTCCATCACCTTTTCTTCATCTTCTGGTAAAAAATCAGAAAACATGGCATTAAAATCTATGCCAGCACTTTCATAACTAGTTTCACCTAATTTCTCCAAATCTAAGACCAACCCCATATCTTCATAGTCTTTTACATCTAAAGGACGAATTTCACCTAAGCTTTTTTCTGATTTTTTCTCCATTTCCTCATCAAGATTTATAATTTCTACTTGCACCTCCTTAGCACCACCTTCTTTACGAAGAGACCCCATAACAATAGAAAGAAGAGAAGAAAAAAAAATGGAGAAACCAAAGTAAAATAAGAAAAAGAGAAGATTATTTTGTGCTTTGATGGAATGAAGTGAGTGATATATAGTGAAGGAAGCAAGTGTTTTTGGATTATACGCTAGCATGCAAGGTGGTTTCTTCTCCCACTGTGTTAATAATGTGATTATATGGAACTTTTACAAGAACCTAGTATTGTTCATTAAATTTAATG
This sequence comes from Solanum lycopersicoides, assembly GCA_022817965.1. Classification (NCBI taxonomy): domain Eukaryota; kingdom Viridiplantae; phylum Streptophyta; class Magnoliopsida; order Solanales; family Solanaceae; genus Solanum; species Solanum lycopersicoides. Next base: position 76,178,054 of record CM040619.1, read on the forward strand.
GAGAGTTGTGTACATAGTTTAGATAATAAAATTTACAATATTAGTATATATAATTTAAATCTTTATATATTAGATAATTTGATAATTTTTCTTTTTTTTTTTCCTTAAACAAGGTTAAAAAGGTCATTAATTGGTTGTTAGAAAGAACACAAGTCTGTAGTATTGTATTTTGTAACGCCAAAGATAAGAAACAATCAAGAAATATCCAAAAAAAAAACGACCACATCTTTTGCACTTAGATAAACTTTACAATGTGAAAGTTTGATTTTTAGTTTTGGTGTTTTGTTAGTTAGAGTTAAGTTGCCTGCATGCATAAACATGTGGCATCAAGAATCATTAATGTATGTTTTGATTTTGTTTTATACTAAATATTTAATTTAGAGATAATTACAGTTAGTTTGTATTGAGAATAAATAGTTCAGTTTGGTCGTTCTCTTTTAGAATGACACCGATGTTTTTGGTTTTATATCTATGAAATATGGAGATAAATTGATTGTGTGCAACACTAGTGTAAATGTAGAATTATTTATGTGCGTTCAAGAGTTATAAAAGTATGTGTTAATTTTGTTATTTACTTAACATTTAAGTTAGATATAATTACAGTTTGTTTGTATTGAGAATAAGTAGTTCAATTAAATGGTTCCTTTTTGGCATGATGTTAATTTTTTTAATTTATTTATTTTATTTTTCTCAAACAGTATAAAGAGATATATTGATAATGTGCAATATCAGTGTTAATGTGCAATATCGATGCTAATGTAGGATTGTTTGTGTGTTGTAAATAATCCATTTCCTCTTCAATCTTAATAATTTCTACTTGAGCAAAGTAAAGGAAGAAAAAGAGAAGATTTTTTTGTGCTTTGATGGAGTGATGAAGTGAGTGATATATTGTGAGAGAAGCAACTTTAGTGTTTTTAGATTATTTGCTTGCATGCATGACTCGCACATAATCCACACTATTAGCAAGGCGTTTTTTTCTCTCATTGTATTGAAAATGTGATTATATGGAACTGTTATAAGATTCAAGTATTGTGCATTAAATTTAATGGAGAGTTGTCAACAGTATAGTACTACTTCATATCAGTAACATAGTTTAGATAATTAAATTTACAATTATTAGTATATATAATTTAAATCTTAAATTATTATATAATTTAATAATTTTTTGAAGAAAAACAATATTTTTCCTCAAACAAGGATAAAAAGTCATTAATCGGCTGTTTAAAAGAAAACAAGTCTGTAGTATTGTATTTTGTAACGCCAAGATAAGAAACGACCAAGAAATCTCCAAAAAAAAAAAGCACACCACATTTTTTGCACTTGGATAAACATTACAATATGAAAGTTAGCTTTTTTGTTTTGGTGTTTTGCTAGTTAGAAAGAAGTTGCCCGCATGCATAAACATAAATGTTCTTTATACTTGACATTTAAGTTAGAGATAATTACATTTAGTATGTATTGAGAATAAGTAGTTTAGTTTGGTGGTTCTATGAAATAGTACAAGGAGGTAAATTGATTGTGTAAAATGCTAGTGTTAATATAAAATTATTTATGTGTTAATGTAGAATTATTTATGTGTGTTCAAGAGTTACAAAAGTATGTGTTAATTTTAAATTATACTTAACAAGTTAGAGATAATTATAGTTTGTTTGTATTGAGAATAAGTTGTTCAATTTGATGGGATTTTTTGGCATGACGTTGATTTTTTATTTTATTTTTCTCAAACAGTACAAAGTGATAAATTGATAATGTACAATGTCTGTATTAATGTCATTATAAAATGATCATTAATCAATTGCTAGAAAGAAAACAAGCTTGTAGTATTGCATCTCGTAACACCAAGATTAGAAACGGACAAAGACTCTCCAAAAAAAAAAAGGTCCACATTTTTTGTACTTGGATGAACTTTATAATGTGAAAGTTTTTTTTTGTTTTGGTGTTTTGCTAGTTAGAGGTTGAAGTTGCCTGCATGCATAAACATGTGTCATCAATGAAGGTTCAAGTATGTTTTAATTTTATTTTATACTTAACATTCAAGTTAAAGATAATGACAGTTAGTTTGTATTAGAATAAGTAGTTAAATTCTCTCTTTTAGAATGACACTAGTTTTTTTTTGGTTTTATATCTATGAAATAGTATAAGCCAATAAATTGATTGTGTATAATGCTAGTGTTTATAATGTATGATTATTTATGCGTGTTAATATAGAATTATTTGTGCGTGTTCAAAGGTTGTAAAATATGTGTTAATTTTATTTTATACTTTACTTTTAAGTCTAAGATGATTAAAATATGTTTGTATTCAGAATATGTAGTTCAATTTGATGATTCCTTTTAGCATGATGTGATTTTTTTAAAATTCTTCTCAAAACAGTATTAATGTGCAATTTCAGTGTTAATGTGCAATTTCAGTGTTAATGTGCAATGTCTGTGTTAATGCAAAATTATTTTTGCGTTCTAAATTATGAAGATGTAATTGTGACCGTTGGATTACAAATGTGATTATATGTAACTGTTACAAGAATCAAGTATTGTGCGTTAAATTTAATGGACAGTTGTCTACAGTACATTACTACTTCTAAACAGTAATATAGTTTAGATAAATTAGTATATATAATTTAAAACTTAAACATATTAGATAATTTAATAATTTTTTGAAGAAAAATACTTTTTCCCCTCCCAACTAGGATAAAAAGGTTATTAATAAGTTGCTAGATAGAAATCAAGCTTGTAGCATTGTATCTTGTAACACCAAGATAAGAAATGGTCAAGAAATCTCCAAAAGAAACCGTCCACATTTTTTGTACTTGGATGAACTTTACAATGTGAAAGCTTGCTTTTTAGTTTTGGTGCTTTGCTAGTTAGAGATTGAAGTTGCCTGCATGCATAAACCTGTGACATCAATGAAGGTTCATGAATCATTAAAGTGTGTTTTAATTTTGTTTTATACTAAACATTTAAGTTAGAGATAATTACAGTTAGTTTGTATTGAGAATAAGTAGTATAGTTTGGTGGTTCTCTTTTAGAACGACATCAGTGTTTTTGGTTTTATATTTATGAAATAGTAAAAGGAGATAAATTGATTCTGTGCAATGTATGTAGAATTATTTATGTTTGTCAATGTAGAATTATTTGTGTGTTGAAAAGTTATAAAAGTTTGTGTTAATTTTATTTTATACTTCATTTAAGTTAGAGATAATTACATTTTGTTTGTATTGAGAATAAGTAGTTCAATTGAATTTTTCTTTTTGGTATGACGTTGAATTTTTTTTTGTTATTTTTCTCAAACAGTACAAGAGATAAATTTATAATGTGCAATGTCAGTGTTAATGTGCAATGTCAGTGTTAATGCGCAATATCAGTGTGCAATATCAATGTTAATGTGCAATGTCTGTGTTAATGTAGAATTATTTATGTGTGTTGTAAATAATTCATTTCCTCCTCAATGTTAATTTCTACTTGCACCTCCTTAGCACTGCCCTCGTTACGAAGAGAACCCATAACAATATAGAGAAGAGAAGCAACTTTAGTGTTTTTGGATTATATACTAGCATGCATGACTTAGGACAAGCAAGGTGGTTTTTTCTTTCACTGTATTAAAATGTGATTAAAGTACTACTTCTAAACAATAACAATATTGTAGATAATTAAATTTACAATTATTAGTATATATAATTTAAATCGTAAATATATTAGATAATTTATAATTTTTTGAAGAAAGTTATTTTTTTTCCTCAAACAACAATAAAAAGGTCATTAATTAGTTGCAAAAAGAAAACAAGCCTATAGTATTGTATGTTGTAATGCCAAGATAAGAAACGATAAAGAAATCTCCATAATAAATCGACCACGTTTTTTGCACTTGAATAAACTTTATAATGTGAAAGTTTGCTTTTTAGTTTTGGTGTTTTGCTAGTTAGTGGTTGAACTTGCCTGCATGCATAAACATGTGGCATCAATGAAGGTTCTAGAATCATTGAAGCGAAGTATTTTTTAATTTTGTTTTATACTAAATATTTAAATTAGAGATAATTACAGTTAGTTGTATTGAGAGTAAGTAGTTAGTTTGGTGGTTCTCTTTTAGAATGACACCAGTTTTTTTGATTTTTATATATGAAAGAGTACTAGTAGATAAATTGATTGTGTGCAATGCTAGTGCTAATGTAGAATTATTTAGGTGTGGATGTAGAATTATTTATGTGTGTGTACAAGAGTTATAATAGTATGGGTTAATTTTATTTTATGCTTAACATTGATGTTAGAGATAATTACAGTTTGTTGTATTGAGAATAAATAGTTCAATTTATAGGTTTATTTTTGGCATGACATTGATTTTTTTTATCTTATATTTCTCAAAAAGTACAAGAGATAAATTTATAATGTGTAATGTCAGTGTTGATGTGCAATGTCTGTGTTAATTTAGAACTATTTATGTGGGTTGTAAATAATTCATTTCCTCCTCAATGTTAATTTCGACTTGCACCTCCTTAGCACCTTTCTCGTTATGAAGAGACTCGGAACAGTATAGAGAAGAGAATCAACTTTAGTGTTTTTGAATTATATACTAGCATACATGACTTAGCAGTTAGCAAATAATTCGCACTATTAGCGAGGTGTTTTTCTCCCATTATATTAAAAATGTGATTATAGTACTACATCTAAACAATAACATAGTGTAATAATTAAATTTATAAGTATAGTATATATAATTTAAATCTTAAATATATTAGATAATTTAATAATTTTTGAAGAAAGATATTTTTTTTCCTCAAACAACGATAAAAAGGTCATTAATGAGTACTAGAAAGAAAACAAGCTTAGAGTATTGTATCACGTAACGCCAAGATAAGAAACGTCATGAAATCTAGAAAAAAATCGATCATATTTTTTGCACTTGAATGAACTTACAATGTGAAAGTTTGCTTTTTAGTTTTGGTGTTTTGCTAGTTAGTGGTTGAAGTTGCCATATTTTTTCCCCTTAAAGAACGATAAAAAAATCATTAAGCAGTTGCTAGAAAGAAAACAAGCCTATAGTATTGTATTTGTAACGCCAAGATAAGAAACGTTTAAGAAATCTCCAAAATAAATCGACCATATTTTTGCAATGTGAAAGTTTGCTTTTAGTTTTGGTGTTTTGCTAGTTAGTGGTTGAAGTTGCCATAATTTTTCCCCTCAAACAACGATAAAAAAATCATTAATAAAAAACAAGCCTATAATATTGTATCTTTTAACGCCAAGATAAGAAACGTTCAAGAAATCTCCAAAAAAACTCAACCACATTTTTTGCACTTGAATGAACTTTACAATGTAAAATTTGCTTTTTAGTTTTGGTTTTGCTAGTTAGTGGTTGAAGTTGCCATATTTCCCCCCCTCAAACAACGATAAAAAGGTCATTAATCTGTTAAGAGAAAGAAAACAAGTCTATAATATTGTATCTCGAACGCCAATATAAGAAACGCCAAGAAATCTCCAAAATAAATCGACCACTTTTTTTGCACTTGAATGAACTTTTAATGTGAAAGTTTGCTTTTTAGTTTTGATGTTTTGCTAGTTAGTGGTTGAAGTTGCCTGCATGCATAAACATGTGGCATCAATGAAGGTTCAAGAATCATTGGAGCAAAGTATTTTTTAATTTTGTTTTATACTTACATTTAAATTAGAGATAGTTGTATTGAGAGTAAGTAGTTTAATTTGGTGGTTCTCTTTTAGAATGACACCAGTTTTTTTGGTTTTTATCTATGAAATAGTGTAAGGAGATAAATTGATTGTGTGCATGCTAGTGTTAATGTAGAATTATTTAGTTGTGTTGATGTAGAATTATTTGTGTGTACAAGATTTATAAAAGTATGTGTTATTTTTATTTTATGATTAAATTGAAGTTAGAGATAATTATAGTTTGTTGTATTGCGAATAAGTAGTTCAATTTGTATTTTTTTTTTTGGCATGCCGTTGATTTTTTAAATCTTATTTTTCTCAAAAAGTACAAGAGATAAATTTATAATGTGCAATGTCAGTGTTGTTGTGCAATATTAGTGTTAATGTGCAATGTCTGTGTTAATGTAGAATTATTATGTGTTGTAAATAATCCATTTCCTCCTCAATGTTAATTTCGACTTGCACATCCTTAGCACCTTCCTCGTTACGAAGAGACTCGTAACAGTATAGAGAAGAGAATCAACTTTAGTGTTTTTGGATTATATACTAGCATGCATGACTTAGCAGTTAGCACATATTCCACACTATTAGCGATGTGGTGTTTTCTCCCACTGTATTAAAAATGTGATTATAGTACTTCATCTAAATAATAACAGAGTGTAGATAATTAAATTTACAATTATTAGTATATATAATTTAAATCTTTAATATATTAGATAATTTAATAATTTTTTGAAGAAAGATATTTTTTTCCTGAAACAATGATAAAAAGGTTATCAATGACTGCTAGAAAGAAAACAAGCTTATAGTATTGTATCTTGTATCGCCAAGATAAGAAAAGTCCAAGAAATCTCCAAAATATATCGACCACATTTTTTGCACTTGAATGAACTTTACAATGTGAAAGTTTGCTTTTTAGTTTTGGTGTTTTGCTAGCAAGGGGTTGAAGTTGCCATATTTTTCCCCTCAAACAACGATAAGAAGGTCATTAATCTGTTGCTAGAAAGAAAACAAGTCTATAATATTGTATCTCGAACGCCAAGATAAGAAACGTCCAAGAAATCTTCAAAATACACTACTAGAAAATAGGCCTATTAACGCTTCAATAACCGTTGCAATAGATAGGACAATCGTTGCCATAGGGCTATCGCAACGGTTACACATGCGTTTCATCAGCTCCTGCCATAGAGCTATGGCCAATGGTTCGTGCAACGTTTGTCAAAATGTGTTGCCATAGGGCCATCTATTGCAACAGTTATTCTTCCTCATATGGGTAAGTGATTGTCCTACCTATTGCAACGGAAATGGTTTGTAAATATCTATGAAATAGTACAAGGAGATAAATTGATTGTATACAATGCTAGTGTTAATGTAGAATTGTTTAGGTGTGTTGATGTAGAATTATTTATGTGTGTACAAGAGTTATAAAAGTATGTGTTAATTTTATTTTATGCTTACTTTGAAGTTAGAGATAATTATAGTTTGTTGTATTGAGAATAAGTAGTTCAATTTGTAGGTCTTTTTTTTTTTTTTTGCATGGCGTTGATTTTTTTAATCTTATTTTTCTCAAAATGGAGATAAATTTATAATGTGCAATGTCAGTGTTGTTGTGCAATATTAGTGTTAATGTGCAATGTCTGTGTTAATGTAGAATTATTTATGTGTTGTAAATAATCCATTTCCTCCTCAATGTTAATTTCGACTTGCACATCCTTAGCGCCTTCCTCGTTACGAAGAGACTCGTAACAATATAGAGAAGAGAATCAACTTTAGTGTTTTTGGATTATATACTAGCGTGCATGACTTAGCAATTAGTACATAATCCACACTATCAGTGAGGTGGTTTTTTCTCCCACTTTTTTTAAAATGTGATTGTAGTATACATCTAAACAATAACATAGTGTAGACAATTAAATTTACAATTATTGATATATATAATTTAAATCTTAAATATATTAGATAATTTAAATCTTAAATATATTAGATAATTTAATAATTTTTTGAAGAAATATATTTTTTTCTCAAACAACGATAAAAAGGTTATTAATCAGTTGCTAGAAAGAAAATAAGCTTATAGTATTGTATCTTGTAACGCCAAGATAAGAAACGTTCAAGAAATCTCCAAAATAAATCGATCACATTTTTTGCACTTGAATGAACTTTATTATGTGAAAGTTTGCTTTTTAGTTTTGGTGTTTTGCTAGTTAGTAGTTGAAGTTGCCATATTTTTTCCCCTCAACAACGATAAAAAGGTCATTAATCAGCTGCTAGAAAGAAAACAAGCCTATAGTATTGTATCTTGTAACGCCATGATAAGAAACGCCCAAGAAATCTCCAAAATAAATCGATCACATTTTTTGCACTTGAATAAACTTTACAATGTGAAAGTTTGCTTTTTAGTTTTGGTGTTTTGCTAGCAAGTGGTTGAAGTTGCCATATTTTCCCCCCTCAAACAACGATAAAAAGGTCATTAATTAGTTGGTAGAAAGAAAACAAGCCTATAGTGTATCGTATCTTGTAACGCCAAGATAAGAAACTTGCAAGAAATCTCCAAAATAAATCGACTATATTTTTTCCACTTGAATGAACTTTATAATGTGAAAGTTTGCTTTTTAGTTTTGGTGTTTTGCTAGTTAGTGGTTGATGTGCATGCATAAACATGTGGCATCAATGAAGGTTCAAGAATAATTAAAATATGTTTTAATTTTGTTTTGTACTTAACATTTAAGTTCTAAATAATTATAGTTTGTATTGTATTGAGAATAGGTAATTCAATTTGATTGTTCTTTTTTAGCATGACGTTAATTTTTTTCAAACAGTAAAACAAGATAACTTGATAATGTGAAATGTTAGTGTTAATGTGCAATGTTTGTGCAATGTTGAGCTTAGTGTTTTTACATTACATGCTAGCATGCATGACTTAGCACATAATCCACACTATTGCAAGGTGGTTGTTTCTTCAACTATATTAAAAAAATGTGATTATATGTAACTGTTACAAGAATAAAGTATTGTGCATTAAATTTAATGGAGAGTTGCCTACAGAATAGTACTACTTTTTCACAATAACATAGTGTAGATAATTGAATTTATAATTATCAGTAAATATAATTTAAATTTTAAATATATTAGATAATGTAATAATTTTTTGAAGAAAATCAATTTTTTCCTCAATCAACGACAAAAAGGTCATTAATCAGTTGCTAGAAAGAAAACAAGCCTATAGTATTATATTTTGTAACCCCAAGATAAGAAAAGGCCAAGAGATCTCCAAAAAAGACCGACCACATTTTTTGCACTTAAATGAATTTTACAATGTGAAAATTTGATTTTTAGTTTTGGTGTTTTGCTAGTTAGAGGTTGAAGTTGCCTACATGCATAATTAACATTTGTGCACCAATATTATGAAATAAAAGAACTGCTTAATTAATTTTTGTGCAACAATAGTGTCAAAATTGTGTAGTCACTTTAAAATGGTGCTTAATTAACATTTGTGCACCAATATTATGAAATAAAATTGTGCAACTACTTAATATCAGTGCGTTAATTAACTTTTGTGTATCAACATAGTAAAAAAAAAAAAAACTTGTGTAGTTACATAAATATGTTTTACTAAAAATTGATGCTTAATTTATAACTACTGTGCACCAATAGTGCAAAAAGAAGATTGCGCAGTTACTTAAAAGTGGTGCTTAATCGACTTTTGCGCAATTTGATGATTCCTTTAAGCATGACGTTGATTTTTTTTTGATTTATTCTTCTCAAAAAAGGATATAAAGATAAAATGATAATGTGCAATGTCTGTGCTAATGCAAAATTATTTTTCTGTTGTAAATAATGAAGCTGTAATTGTGATCGTTGGATTAAAAATGTGATTATATGTAACTGTTACAAGAACCAAATTTTGTGCATTTAATTTAATGGAGAGTTTTCTACAGTACAATACTACTTCTAAACAGTAACATAGTTTAGATAATTAAATTTACAATTATTAGTATATATAATTTAAATCTTAAATATATTAGATAATTTAATAAATTTTTGAAGAAAAATAATTTTTTCCCTCCAACTAGGATAAAAAGGTTATTAATCAGTTGCTAGATAGATACAAGCTTGTAATATTGTATCTTGTAATGCCAAGATACGAAATGGTCAAAGAAATCTCCCAAAAAGTCCACATTTTTTTTACTTGGATGAACTTTATAATGTGAAAGCTTGCTTTTTAGTTTTGGTATTTTGCTAGTTAGAGGTTGAAGTTGCCTGCATGCATAAACAATTACAGTTAGTTTCTGTAAGAATAAGTAGTTCAGTTTGGTGGTTCTCTTTTAGAATGACACCAGTTTTTATGGTTTCATATCTATGAAATAGTACAAGACGATAAATCGATTGTGTGCAATGCTAGTGTTGATGTAGAATTATTTATGTGTGTTGAAGAGTTATAAAAGTATGTGTTAATTTTATTTTTTACTTAACATTTAAGTTAGAGATAGAGATAATTATAGTTTGTTTGTATTGAGAATAAGTGGTTCTTTTTTGGCATAACGTTGATTTTTTTCATTTTATTTTTCTCAAACAATACAAAGAGATAAATTGATAATGTGCAATGTCTGTGTAAATGTAGAATTATTTATGTCTTTTATAAATAATCCATTTCCTCCTCATTGTTAATAATTTCTACTTGCATCCCGTTAGCATTGCCTTAGTTACGAAGAGACATATAACAATAGAGAGAAGAGAAGAAGAAAAATGGAGAAAGCAAAGTAAAGGAAGAAAAAGAGAAGATTATTGTGTCCTTTGATGTTTGATGGAGTGATGAAGGGAGTGATATATAGTGAGGGAAGCTATCATGCATGACTTAGCACATGATCGACACTATTGGAAGGTGGTTTTTTCTTCCACTGTAATAGTTGTTACAAGAATTAAATATTGTGCATTAAATTTAATTGAGAGTTGTCTACAAAATAGTACTACTTTTATATAGTAATATAGTGTAGATAATTAAATTTACACTTATTAGTATTATATATTAAATCTTAAATATATTAGATACTTTACTAAATTTTTGAAGAAAAATAAATTTTTTTCCTCAAACAAGGATAAAAAATTCATTAAACAGTTGCTAGAAAGAAAACTAGTATTGTATCTTATAACGCCAAAATAAGAAATAGTCAGGAATCTCCAAAAAATTGACAACATTTTTTGCACTTGGATGAACTTTACAATGTGAAAGTTATTTTTTATTTTTGGTATTTTGCTAGTAAGAGGTTGAGGTTGCCTGCATGCATAAACGTGTGGCATCAATGAAGGTTCAAGAATCATTAAATAATGTTTTAATTTTGTTTTATACTTGACATTTAAATTAAAGATGATTATAGTTAGTTGTATTAAGAATAAGTGGTTTAGTTTGGTGATTCTCTTTTAGAATGACACCAAATTTTTTGGTTTTATTATGAAATAGTACAACGAGATAAATTGATTGTGTGCAATGCTATTATTAATTATGTGTTTTAATTATGTTTTTTACTTAACATTTAAGTTAGAAATAATTACAGTTTGTTTGTATTAAGAATAAGTTATTTTTTTGGGCATAATGTTGATTTTTTTATTTTTATTTTTCTCAAACAGTACAAAGAGATAAATTAATAATGTGCAATGTCAGTGTTAATGTGCAATGTCTGTGTTAATGTAGAATTATTTATGTCTATTGTAAATAATCCATTTCCTCTTCGATGTTAATAATTTCTACTTGGACCTCCTTAGAACCACCTTCGTTACCAAGAGACCCACAACAATAGAGAGAAGAGAAGAAGAAAAATGCACAAAGCAAAGTAAAGGAAGAAAAAGAGAAGATTAATATGTGCTTTGATGGAGTGATAAAGTGAGTGATATATAGCGAGGGAAGCTAGCATACATGACTTAGCACATAATTCACACTACTAGTAGCAAGATTCTTCTCCCACTGTATTAAAAATGTTATTATATGTAACTGTTATAAAAAATTAAATATTGTGCAATAAATTTAATGGAGAGTTGTCTACAAAATAGTACTACTTTTAAACAGTAACAAAGTGTAGATAATTAAATTTACTGTTATTAGTATTATATATTAAATCTTAAATATATTAGATACTTTATTAATTTTTTTGAAGAAAATAAAAAAATTTCCTCAAACAAGAATAAGATATTAATTAATGAGCTGCTAGAAAGAAAAATAAGCATGTAGTATTGTATCCTATAACGCTAAGATAAGAAACGGCCAGAAAATCTCCAAAAAAAATCGATCACATTTTTTGCCCTCGGATGAATTTTACAATGTGAAAGTTTCTTTTTAGTTTTGTATTTTGCTAGTTAGAGATTGAAGTTGCCTGCATGCATAAACATGTGGCATCAATGAAGGTTCAAGAATAGTTAAAGTATGTTTTAATTTTGTTTTATACCTAACATTTAAGTTAAAGCTAATTATAGTTGGTTGTATTAAGAATAAGTGGTACAGTTTGGTGGTTCTCTTTTAGAGTGACATCAATTTTTTTGGTTTTATATTTATGAAATCGTACAAGGAGATAAATTGATTGTGTTCAATGCTAGTGTTAATGTAGAATTATTTATGTGTGTTCAAGAGTTATAAAAGCATATGTTAATTTTATTTTATACTTAACATTTAAGTTAGAGATGATTACAGTTTGTTTGTATTGAGGATTAAAAGTTCAATTTGATGGTTTTTTTTTTTGGGCATGACCTTTATTTTTTTTATTTTGTTTTCTCAAACAGTACAAAGAAATAAATTGATTATGTGCAATGTCAGTGTTAATGTACAATATCAGTGTTAACGTGCAATATAAGTGTTTATGTAAAATTATTTATGTGTATTGTAAATAATGAAGCTGTAATTGTGACCATTTGAAAAATTAATTGTAGAATTTTTTTTCACAATGAAATAGACAAATCTTTTTGAAGCAGTTAGAACCTTACCTATTTTCGTATCTTGTAACGCCAAGATAAGAAACTGCCACGAAGTCTCTTAAAAATATCAACCACATTCTTTTTTTGGCACTTGAATGAATTTTCCAATGTGAAAGTTAGGTTTTTTATTTTTGATGTTTTGCTAGATAGAGGTTGAAGCTTATGCATACATACACATGTGGCATCAATGAAGATTGGAGAGTTATAAATGAATGAGTTAATTTTGTTTTATAGTTAAACACTTAAATTAGAGATAATTACAATTGTTTGTATTGAGAATAAGTAGTTCAATTTGGTGGTTCGCTGCTAACATGACATTCGTTTTTTTGGTTTTGTATCTCTGAAATAATACAAGGAGATGAATTGTTACCGTGCGGTGTCGTTGTTAATGTAGAATAATTTGTGTGTTCAAGAGTGTTATAAATGTATGTGTTAGTTTATTTTATACTTAACATTTAAGTTAAGAGATAATTACTTTTTGTTTGTATTGAGAATAAGTAGTTCAATGTGGTGATGGGGTTTTGCATGACGTCAATTTTTTGGGTTTTATTTCTTTCAAACAATACAAGGAGATAAATTAATAATGTGCTATATCAGTGTTAATGTGTAATGTTAGTGTTAATGTAAAAATAATGTCTTTTATGTTAGTAACTTAACTATTCAATAAATAAATTAAAGTATATATTTTCTTTTTAAAAAAACTTTTCAAAATTGTCTAATTTGAACATTATTTTATCCATTTCCTCCTCAATGCTAAAAGTTTCTACTTGCACTTCTTTAGAACCGCATTCATTACAAAGAGAATCCATAATAACAGAATAGAAGAAGAAAAAATGGAGAATGCAAAGTAAAGGATGAAAAAGAAAAGATTATTTGGTGCTTTGATGAAGTGATGAAGTGAGTGATACATAGCGAGGAAGGCAACTTTAGAGTTTTTTAATTATATGTTAGCATGATTTAGCACATAATCATACACTATTAGCAAGATGATTTTTCTCCCAATGTATTAAAAATGTGATTACATGTAATAATTACAAGAGCAAATTATTGTGCATTAAATTTAATCTAGTTGTCTACATATAGTACTACTATTACTAAATAGTAAGATAGTTTAGATAATTAAATTTGCAATTACTATTATATATAATTTAAATCTTAAATATATAGATAATTTAATAATTTTTTGAAGAAAATGTTTTTTTCTCAAACAAGGATAGAAATGTTATTAATCAGTTGCTAGAAAGAAAACAAGCATGTAATATTGTATCTTGTAACGCCAAGATAAGAAACTATCAAGGAATTTCTAAAAATATACCGACCATGTTTTTGGCACTTGGATGAACTTCATAATGTGAAAATTTTATTTTTTATTTTTTGGTGTTTTGCTAGTTAGAGGTTCAAGTTGCTTGCATGCATAAACATGTGGCATCAATGAAGGTTCAAGAATCATTAAAGTATGTTTTAATTTTATTTTATACTTAATCATTCAAGAACTTAGCTCTATTTCTTTGATAGAATTAATATGGAATAAGCTAGTAACCTGATTCGTTTTTCTTACATGCTTTTGATATTAATTAATTAATTTTTTCCCCTTGCGTTTTCATTCTTTTAATTTGCGAAGTAGTAAAGTTAATCACATAATGTGAATAGATTTTTTTTCCCTGTGTTTTCATTCTTTTAATTTGCTAAGCAGTAAAGTTGATCGCATAAATATATCATTCACTTTAATTATATATATTCGTTTTAATAATTAAACAGTAAACCTTTAGAAATTTTTTACTTGAGTTTAGTGTATATGATTTTTATTAAAATGTTGTGTTTTATGTTATTTACTTAAATTCAAAACTGTCTAATTTGAACACTTTATTGAAGTTGAGGGAATAAAACATACTTTATCAATTATCGAAATGAAAATATTGCAAATTATGTAATAAATTTACAATTTAATATTATTTGAAGAAAAATATCTTTTTCCCCTCAAACTAGGATAAAAAAGATCATTTATCAATTGTTGGATATAAAATAAATACGTGATATTGTATCTTGTAACGTCAAGATAAGAAACTGTTAAGAATTCTTTAAAAAACAACGATCGCATTTTTTATATTTGAATGATTTTACAATGTGAAAGTTTGCTTTTATTTTTTGGCGTTTTGCTAGTTAGAGGTTGAAGCTTCTACATACATAAACATGTGGCATCAATTAAGGTTCAAGAGTTATAAAAGTACATGTTAATTTTATTTTATATGAAACACTTAAGTTAAGAGGTAATTACTATTTGTTTGTATTGAGAATAAGTAGTTCAATTTGATGGTTCTTTTTTCGCATGATGTCAATTTTTTATTTTTATTTTTCTCAAACAGTAAAAGGAGATAAATTGATAATGTGCAATATCAGTGTTAATTTAGAATTACTTATGTGTCTTGTATATAACTTTTTTAAAAATTAATATATTTTATGTTATTAATTTAACTACTCAATAGATAAATTAAAGCACACAATATTTTGTTTTAAGAAAAAAAAATTCAAAGTTGTCCAAGTTGAACACTTTATTGAAGCTGAGGGAACAAAGCCTACTTCATCAATTATCTAAACGAAAAATTTCCAACAAATTTAAGGCATTCTATGTATTAAATTTACAATTATTAGTATATATAATTTTAATATTAAATATATTAAATTTATTTATTTAATCATTTTTTGATGAAAAATAATTTTTCCCTCAGACAAGAATAAAAAGGTCATTAAACAATTGCTGAAAAATAACAAGCATGTAGTATTGTATCTTGTAACGCCAAGATAAGAAACTGTCAAGAGGTCTCCAAAAAATACTGACACATTTTTTGAATTTGGATGAACTTTACAATGTGAAAGTTTGCGTTTTATTTTTTGGTGTTTTGCTAGTTAGAGGTTGAAGCTTCTGCATGCATAAACATGTGTCATAAATAAAGGTTCAAGAGTTATAAAAGTATGTGTTAATTTATTTTTATACTTAATATTTCAATTAGAAATAATTACAGTTTGTTTGTATTGAGAATAAGTAGTTCAATTTGATAGTTCTCTTTTGACATAACGTCATTTTTTAAAATTTTATTTCTCTCAAACAATACAAGGAAGGTTATAAGTTGATAATATGCCATGTCAGTGTTAACGTGCAATGTCAGTGTTAACATAGAATTATTTATGTGTTGTATATAATTTTTTTGAAAAATATAATATATGTTATTAATTTAACAATTCAATAGATAAATTGAAGCACACAATTATTTTTTTAAAAAAAAATCAAAATTGTCTAAGTTTGAAGACTTAATTGAAGTTGAGGGAACAAAGCCTATCTAAATTAAAAATTCCAACAAATTTAAGACATATTATGTATTAACTTTACAATATATTAGATAATTTAATCATTTTTTTTGAAGAAAAATATTTTCTTGCCTCAAACAAAGATTAAAAGGTCATTAATCAATCGCTGGAAAAAACAAGCATTTAGTACTATATCTTTGAACGTCAAGATAAGAAATTGTCATGAGATCTTCAAAAAATGTGGAACATTTTTTGCACTTGGCTAAACTTTACAATGTGAAAATTTATTTTTTATTTTTGACGTTTTGCTAGTTAGAGGTTGAAGCTTCTACATGCATAAACATGTGGCATTAATAAAGGCTCAAGAATTATAAAAGTATGTGTTAATTTTATTTTATACTTAACATTTTAAGTTAGAGATAATTACAGTCTGTTTGTATTGAAAATAAGTAGTTCAATTCGATAGTTCATTTTTGGCATGACGTCAATTTTTTTGATTTTATTTCTCTCAAACAATTCAAGAAGGTAAATTGTTAATGTGCAATGTTAGTCTTAATGTGCAATGTCAGTGTTAATAAAGAATTATTTGTGTGTTGAATATAAATTTTTTAAAAACATAATATATTTTATGTTATTAACTTAACTATTCAATATATAAATTAAAGCACATAATTTTCCTTTAAAAAAATCAGAATATATAATTTGAAAACTTTATTGAAGTTGAGGGAACAAAGCCTTACTTCATCAATTATCTATATGAAAAATTCCAACAAATTTAAGACTTATGTATTAAATTTACAATTATTGGTATATATAATTTAAAATTTTAATATATTAGATAATTATTTATTTTTTGAAGAAAATAATTTTTTCCTCAAACAAGAATAAAAAGGTCATTAATTAATTGCTGGAAAAAAACATGTAGTATTGTATCTTGTAACGCCAAGATAAGAAACTATCTAGAGGTCTCAAATAAATACTGATCACATTTTTTGCACTTGGATGAATACAACGTGAAAATTCACTTCCTGTTTTTTTGTTTTGCTAGTTAGAGGTTGAAGCTTCTGCATGTATAAACATGTAGCATCAATGAAAGTTCAAGAGTTATAAAAGTATGTGTTAATGTTGTTTCATACTTGACATATAAAGTTAGATATTATTAAAGTTTGTTCGTATTGAGAATAAATAGTTCAATTTGATTGTTCTTTTTTGGTATGATGCCATTTTATTTTATGTTATTTCTTTAATAAAATACAAGGAGATAAATTGATAATGTGCAATATTAGTGTTAATGTGCAATGTCGAAATTAATGTGAAATTATTTGTGTGTTGTAAATAATGAAGTTTTAATTGCGACTGTTGAAAAATTAATTACATATATTTTTTTTCACAATGAAATACACAAATCTTATTGAAGCATTCAGACACTAGCTATTTTCTTTCTCTTAGGTCGTTTCATTTCCATTCCCAAGCAGCCTCAACATAGAATTTAGCTTCTTAATGTTTTATTGAATTAATATGGAACTAGCTAGCTAGTAACCTGATTTGTGTTTAGTTACATGCTTTTGATTTAAATTGTAGATTTTTTTCAGGTGTTTTCATTCTTTTAATTTGGTAAGTAGTAAAGTTAATCACATAAATTATGTCATTTTCTTTAATTATGTATATTCGTCTTAATGATTAAGCAGTAAATCTTCAGACATTTTTTACTTGAGATTAATGTATATAATTTTTGTTAAAATGATATATTTTATGTCATTAACATAACTATTCAATAGATAAATTAAAGCGTGCAATATTTTTGTTTTCAAAATTTTAAAAATGCCTAATTTAAACACTTTATTGAAGTTGAGGTGTTTAATTTGAATAAAGCCTACATCATCAACTATCTAAATAAAAAGTCCGAACAAATTTAAGAGACATATTATGTATTAAATTTACAATTATTAGTATATATAATTAAATCTTAAATATATTAGATAATTTAATTATTTTTTGAAGAATTTTTTTTTTTTTGCTTAAACAAGGATAAAAAGCTCATTAATTAATTGCCGGAAAGAAAAACAAGCATGTAATATTGTATCTTGTAACACCAAGATAAGAAACTGCCAAGCAGTCTATAGAAAGAACCGATCACATTTTTTGCGCTTGTATAAACTTTACAATATGAAAGTTTGCTTTTTATTTTTTAGTGTTTGCTAGTTAGAAGTTGAAGCTTATGTATGTGACGTCAACGTAGGTTGAAGAGTCATAAAAGTATATATTAATTTATTTTTAGACTTAACACTTAAGTTAGAGAAAATTATAATTTGTTTGTATTGAAATAAATAGTTCAATTCGGTAGTTCTCTTTTTGGCATGATGCCATCATTTTTTGGTTTTATTTCTCTCCAACTATACAAGGCGGTAAATTGATAATAATGTGCAACATTAGTGCTAATGTAGAATTATTTGTGTATTGTAAATATTAAAGTTGTAATTGTGACTACATTGCTGGAAAGAAAACAAACATGTAGTATTATATCTTGTAACGCTAAGATAAGAAACTGTCAAGAAATCCTAAAAATACTGACCACAGTTTTTGCACTTGAATTAACTTTACAACGTGAAAGTTTTTTATTTTTTATTTTTTATTTTTTATTTTCTAGTTATAAGTTAAAATTTCTGCATGCATAAACATGTAGCAATTAATGAAAGTTCAAGAGTTATAAAAATATGTGTTAATTTCGTTTCATACTTAACATTTAAGTTAGAGATAATTACAGTTTATTTATATTGAGAATAAGCACTTCAATTTGATAGTTTTTCTTTTTGGCACAAGGTCAATTTTTTTGGTTTTATTCTCTCAGATATACAAGAAGATAAATTGTTAATGTGTTCAATGTTAGTATTAATGTGCAATTTTGGTGTCTGTAGAGTTATTTATGTGCGTTGTAAATAATGAAACATTTGAAACTTTAATTGTGTTTTATACAATTTTAGTATATATAATTTAAATCTTAAATATATTAGATAATCTAATCATTTTTTCTAGAAATATAATTCACTTTTTCTTTCAAAAAAGGATAAGAAGGTCATTAACCAATTGCCGGAAAAAAAGAAGCATGTATTATTATATTTTACAATGTCAAGAAGAGAAACGACAAAGAAGTCTCTAAAAAATAACGATCACATTTTTTTGCATCTAGATGAACTTTGCTTTTTATTTTTTGATGTTTTGCTAGTTAGAGGATGCAGCTTCAGCATACATAAATACGTGGCATCAATAAGGGTTCACTGATATTGAAGAAAACGAACCTAAATTACAAAGCAAAACTTGTATGTTAATTGAGCAAATAAAACTTAACCAAGATATTTCGTGCACAAAAGTTAATTTAACACTTTATTTAATTAGGTAACTACACAATTTCTTTTCACGTTGGTTCACAGAAATTAATTAAGCATAGCTTTTGAAGAACTACATAATTTTTTACATTGTTGATGCACAATTGTTAATTAAGTTTTTCTTTTTTTAAATATAACTATACAATTATTTTGGCACGCTAATATCTTAGATAAAGAAACTTTTAAATTGTACATCACATACAAAAAAGAGAAAATAAATTAATAGATTAATAATAAGATCAAGATCAAGATCAAGATCAATAGAGGGAAGAAGAAAAAAATGGAGTAAACAAAGTAAAGGAAGAAAAAGAGAAAATTATTTTGTGCTTTAATTGAGTGGTTATAGTGAGGGAAGTAACTTTAGCGTTTTTGAATTATATGCCAACATGCATTACTCAGCACATACACTATTAACAAGCTGATTTTTATTTTTCCCTGTTATTATAAATTTGATTACATACGTAACTATTAAAAGAAGTATAGTATACTACTAAACAGGAAGAATTTAACTTCATAATAACTATAACAGAATCAATATGGGATTAGCTAGTAACCTGATCAGTTTGTTGCAATTGAACATCTCCACATTTAATAAAATAATTTAATTCCACACTTCAATTTCAATTTTAGAATTTTCTTTACTTTGTATTCTCAATCTTCTGTTCAACGGTAAAGTTTAGTACATAATATAGAGTCATTTTCTTTAATTATATACATTTGCCTTTATAAGTTGTAGACTTTTAGACAATTTTTTTACTTGAGTTGATACAAATAATTTATAAACAAGATGATTTTATGTTATTAACTTAACTATCCAACAAATAAATTAAAACACATAATTTTTTTCCAAAATCTCGAAATCTAATTAGAATAAAGCCTACTTCATCAATTATCTAAAATGAAAATCCCAACAAATTTAAGAGATGGATTATGTATTAAATTTACAATATTAATATACATAATTTAATCTTAAATATATTAGATAATTTATTTATTAGAGGAAGAAAAATAATATTTTTTAAAAAAAAGGATAAAAAAATTATTAATCATTTGCTGAAAAGGAAAAGTAGCCCGATATCTTGTAACACCAAGATGAGAAATGGTAAAGAAGTCTCCAAAAATAACTGACCACTTTTTTTTATACTTAAATGAACTTTATAATGTGAAACTTTGCCTTTTATGTTTTTTTTTTAGTTTAGAGGTAGCTTATGCATGCATACAAACGTGGCACCAATGAAGCTTCTAGAGTATGTGCTAATTTTGTTTTATACTTAAACGTACAAGTTAGAAATAATTATAATTTGTTTTATTGAAAATAAATAGTTCAATTTGATGGTTCTTTATTGACATGACATTAGTTTTTTAAATTTTATTTTTTTGAAATAGCATTAGTGTGCAATGTCAGTGCTAATGTGAAATTAATTACGTGTGTTGTAAATAATGAAGTTGTAATTGTGATTGTTGGAAAATTAATTGCAAAAGTTTTTTTTTTTTTTTTCACAATGAAATTGACAAATCTCGTTGAAACATTAAGAACCCTAACTAATTTCTTTTCCTAGGGTCGTTTCATTTTCGCTCCCAAGCAGCCTCCACATAGAACTTAGCTTCCGATTTTTCGATAGAATTAACTTATGTCTCCGTCTTCTTCATTGATTTAGGAACAAAAAAATTAAAAATTTCGAAGAGAAATCTATATATTAATTGGGCAAATAAAAGTTAACCTTCTTCATTGATAATTCGAAGAAAAGGAACCTAAATCACAAACTAAAACTTATATGTTAATTGAGCAAATAAAACTTAATCAAGATATTCATGAGTGCGATGAAAAGGATCATATTTACAATCTGTGCGAAGATGCACACGAAAACCCTATACAGATGGGTGGAGAAGAAACTGCACAATATTATATATTTTTCAAATAGTCAAAAGTGGTGAAAACCCACTTGATTACATTTACATATGATAGTAAACACAACAAAACACTTGTATCAAACCCTTAGATTGCTAACTAATGTACAACTCTTCCTTTTTGTCTTCTCCTTTTACTGCTGAAACTTTGGAAAACTTTATTTCTAATAGGACAGATTTTGCAGTCAAACATTCATATTGATGACTCAGATGAGAGTTTTGAGGAATCAAAGCCCTCAATTCTAGGTGGTGGTGGTTGAGTGTTTTGCCCAAGTAAATTTGACCTTGCACATGAAACTGAAGTAGATGCACTGATTGTTGTTGATGATGATGATAAACCGTTGAATTGTTTTCCATAATTTACAAAGCGAACATCATTAATCAATGGATTCATCGGTCGGCTAGGCGGTGAACCATTAAAGAAAGGAGGAGATGCTGATGCTGATAGTATTGCAGCTATAACATCCTGTAAGATGAAAACCAACAAATTATTTAACCATTCATCACACCGTCATTGTATTGTAACTTAAATATTTCCATAAATACCTCTGTTGTGCCTTTTGAATCCATGATCTCACCTTGATTACTGTTACACAAATGAAAAATCAGAATGTTAACCATTTAACAATCTAAAAAGAGATGAGAAAGAGAAAGCAAAATCACCTGAAGCGACGCTGAGTAACCCAATTAGAGTTGCAATTTGCTCGACGAGATTCGGGAAAAACAGTTCGAGACATAAGACTATTGCGATAACTCATCGTCACAGATTGACCGGCCGGAAAACTATTCAATCGGCGGGGAGAACGGTGGTAGGAGGAGCTGATGGGAAATGGAGAACTGATGAAGGGAACATAAGAAATCTGACCCTATTAAATAATGGGAAAACCACTCCCTCCCTCCCTGTCACTTTTCTCTTTAGTCTCCGTAAAATAAATGTCAGTTTGACTATACTAAAAAATATTTAATTTAAAATTTCTTCACTATTCTTAATGACATGAATTTTAAATACACAAGTATCTAAAAAAAAAAATTAGATCAAAATTTTAATAAAATTGTTATTTTATCTTAAATATTATATCAAGTCAAATAATGCCACATAAAATGAAATGAAAGATATATTAGTAAATAAATAAATATTAATTCATATCTTTTTTTGGAATAACAGTAATCCTTTTTTTTTACTTACCAGTGAAGATTAGAGTTGATAATAACTTATTTGGAGCTAAGATGTAGTTATTATTGTTTGAGAAAGTGTATTAGAAAAAATCAATGCATGAATTAGCTTTGTTTGATATATATATATATATATATATATATATATATTTTGTTTAATTTTTTTTTCTATGAAGAATGCATTACTAATAACATGAATTTTTATGTTTATTAATAATAAAAGAGTATCAAGTATCAACACATACATTAAGTTGATTAAAGACATAACTATAAAGTAGAGTGAGGAGCTATGGTGATTATATATATAAATATATGTAGGACTTCTACTTATAATATATCAAACTAAACAGTATATAAAGCAATAATATCAGCATAACTAATATCATTATTATTATTATTAATATAAATTATTCAGCAATTTTCTGATACATCCTATCAAACTAACCGTAATTTTTTTGTGTCAATGATGATTTTTTATTAAGAAAAATGGAAGACGTCGTTAGTTTCTCATACCATTATCAATTTGGCCTGACATATGAATAGAAGAGAGTAGTATATCTGAATTCTATTTTTTTGGTGGAAACAAAAGGTGGATTTCATTGAGAAGAAATTAGATGCAGATATGGACAATGTGGACGGCAGGCGTTGTGCTGTAGAGGTATTTAAACATATTCAGCTTTCAATTTAAAGGTATAATTTCTTCATCTTCCTTTGATATACCTTAACTTGTAAGAATTAGGTCTCATATTTCTCCACTTCTTTAAGTTATTTCCAATTCCTTAAGTACCACCAGTTACAACGAACCTAGGTGGGCATTTAGGGTTTCCAAGATCAGCTAAGTATACGCTTCTGCTTCCCGGGAGAACACTGAGAATCATTTACTCTTCGTCAATCTTGAGTTGTTCAGTGCGAGAGGGGTACATCAACATCATTATTATGAGTAGTTGTTGGGAGGACAATGTGGTTGATGATAGAAAAAAGTCAACTAAGGAAACAAACAAAGGGTAGTTGAAAGCAAGAGGAAGCTCAAAATAAATAAAAAAAGAATACATAAAGTTTGACTGTCTCCACTGTGTCGGTTTAACACTCTGATGACAAAATAATCATCTAGAAACCTTTAAATCTATGTGTCACATCGTGTCGGGTGTCCACAAGACACAATAGGGAATAGTTGGAGTGTTTAGT
Organism: Solanum lycopersicoides; assembly: GCA_022817965.1. Lineage (NCBI taxonomy): Eukaryota > Viridiplantae > Streptophyta > Magnoliopsida > Solanales > Solanaceae > Solanum > Solanum lycopersicoides. The sequence continues at coordinate 76,201,620 of CM040619.1, forward strand.
TGCAATCGACACCAAGTTCAGGTGCCTTGATATGCACTCTCAAACTTGCCCGCTGAGGCCAAGTATGAATGTATGTTTTATGTAGTGCGGTTCTTGATCAATAACTGGAAACAACCTCTTTATTTTCTCAAGGTAAGGGTAAGGATGCATATACACCACACTCCTCCCTAGACCCACTTGTGGATTACACTTAGATTGTTGTTCTGGTTCTTACTCAATAGACTGCAAATATGTGTAATGTGTTTGTTACCTTTAGGGTGCGTTTGATATGGAGTTTTATGTCATGGAACTTTTTACCCTAAAAAATAATTTGTTTGAATCATTTTCCACAGTATGATTGAATATAGAGTTTGGTGACATAAATTTGAATATTGAAGGTTGATATAGAAAAAAACCATTAATTGAAGTAACAGATGTGGAGTAAGATTTAGGATATTTATAAAGAAGTAAAATTACTTCCACCAATAAGTGAGTGAAGTAGTTTCCATTCTTCTGGTAGAAAATCGTGTGCAGAGAATATTTTCAACACTCAAAGATAAGTAAACAAAAAGGAATTTCTGTTTGCAGAGAAGTGCTTTCAGCCACTTTAAATACACTGCCTCTTATAACCAGCTGGTAGATTTAACAAGTGTGTTGCTGTTGGACATTTTATGTATACAAATCTTAACTTATACGAAGACAACAGAACAAGCTTACAGTGAAAGGTACGTTCACAAAAATGACGTGCATAAAACTACATCAAACAATTTTAACCAAATAAATGCTTACTTTACAAGAATATACAAGCAACACACCTTATTTCACCTTTTCAGGAACGGAATGATGACGTACATAAATCTCCCACTTATGTTACAAGAATATGTGTACCAGATATCCTTTCATCTTTTCAGGAACTGAATGATGATTGATGAGCAGAATTAATAGCTATTCAATCTTATGTAGATGGAGAAGCCAAATTTGCTGACGGTTTTTTTGGTTTGTTAAATCTTCAAAACTCTGTTGTTGTCAAGAGAAATTTGTCCCGAATCGGATAAGGTACCTGTTATCAATTTTTAGGTTTTAAAATCTAATGTTACTAGTGAAGCATATAACTTTAAAATGAACAAAAAGTGATAGGGAGAAACTTTCTGTCAATTTACAGTAAGTGATTATCAGGGGTTAACCTACAAGTGAAACAGAATGATCTTTTTTGGGAAGGAGACTTGTATGAGTGGGAAAATGAGGGCCAGTAAATGTTGGTCATCTGAGTGACCTAATTAAGTAATATCCGTGAGTTTGTGAAGCATAGGGTATGACTGACCTTATTTAATCCTCCTGGCTGTTATTACCCACATTGAATCTTTATCTGTTGACTGCAGAGTGCTATATTGTAAATAGAATATATCCATGTTTCATGCTGGAAAAATTGCGTCCTGTATTAGATAAAAATGTAAAATATTATCTAATGTAAATCAAGTTGCCAGTTCTCCATGTAAATGTTGGTATTCTGACTAACATCAAGCCCGAAATCTCAAACATGATGACTTGGTATTTAATGTCATTGCATTTTCTTATTCTTCTCGACACTCTACTGGAGAAAAAATTGATAGATAATAGTTGGCTGCAGAAAAGCCAGAGTTCCGTAATCTACCAAGCTTCCTATTTGGGGAATCCATGGGTGGAGCAATAGCTTGAAGGTGCACCAGAAGCAACCCGATGCTTGGAACAGTACTGTTCTTGTTGCACATCTGTGCAAAGTATACATCAGGAAATGCTTCTCAATTCTTACTGATGCCTCTGATTTTGATAGAGTGATGACTGGTTTGTCATATAGAGTGCAGATAGCATAGTTCCACCATGATTAGTTACACAAATTTTAATTGGCGTCGCGAATTTTCTTCCAACAAAGAAGATACATATAGTTCGGACACAGGATTTAGGAGAGTCGGCTGTCAGAGATGCAAAGTAGAAGGAACATGTACATATCTCTTTGTTTTTTTGTAATAAATCAGCCCGGAAAAGTAATAGGTGTTAGGAGATCAGGAAAGTGATGGTTACAGAATATTAGAGGCTAATAGTGCTTGTTTCAAGAATGCTTCCGTTGCCTATCTCAACTGCATTAAGTGATGTTGAATAGTTTCTAGTAGGACAACCTTGAGTGGTTGAACATCATAATTCATAATTAGATACGCAGATACATCCTGCCCAATTTCTCATATAAGAGGTAACCTATTTCTTCTGTGTGCAGGCTGCCTATAATGTGTAATAGAAGCCCTGTTCTCTGACTGCTGTGGAGTTACTGAATTCTACAAAAGAGATGGAGGGACTACTAAAAAAACTGTACGTGTTTCAACTTTCTTTTGAATTTGTGTAAAACTTTATCACCGTGTTAACTGTTTAAAGTTTGATATGTAAATATTTACCCTTCGGGGTGGCCCAATGGTTTGAGCTTGGGACCTCCATATAGGAGGTCTCACGTTCAAAACCCCTTGCTAGCGAAAGCAAGAAGTTTGCCTTCTGGGTTGAGCTCGCCACACTGGACTTGCCTAGTGTGGATTATCTCCTATGTGGTTTGTGAACTATTGCATAGGAACAGGAGTGCACTTAATGGCTAGCGGCTGTGGATTTCTCTTGTCATAAAAAAGGGATTGATATGTCAGCATTCCTTTGTCGTAGAAATGCTAACATTAAGATAAATATGTATTTTGCTCATGCATAATTAGAAAGCTAAGAAACTATTACATTTGACATGGTTGCAAGCATATATAGAGGAGAAGTTGTGACCATGTCTTAGACCACCATGAAAATATTTTTTTAAAATTGATGTTATTCCAAAAAAAAATGTAATTTGAAATTAGGGGGAGTTTTGAAAAATGTTTTCCTTAATTTTTGAAGGGAAGTCATTTTTCTTAATTTTGAGGAAAATGAGTTGATTTGAAAACATTTTCCAAAAATTTTGTCCCAACCAAACATGGGAAATTGAAAAACATTTTCGAAAATATTTTCCATCATACCAAACACATTCTGTGTGACTCCATTTGTTACACACCACTCTAAACCAATCTCAGAGCTAAATGATTCGGCCATTTTATTGGTATTGATACCAAAAGATATTCCATAAGCCACTTTCATGAAGCAAATCAAGTTCACATTGCATAAAGGGAGTTATGTGCTAGAACTTCCAAGTAGGATTCATATTGACATCTTTATATCTGTGTTTGCATCTGGACCTCCACATTAGCCAGCTGATGCTTTCAGAAGAGGTCATTCTTTCGAAAAAGGATAAAAAGGTCATTTTAGTTTACCAGATCGGAAAATAGCCCATAGTATTTAAACATGTAACCCCTAAGAGTATAAAGGATAAAAGGCCTTTTTTTTACATTGTTGGTGCGCAAAAGTTAATTAAGCATTGTTTTTTAAGGGTCGTCTTAACCACTAGGCCACTAAAGTCATCACTTGGGGCCCATAATTTTGGGTGCCCCCAATTTTATTTTAAAAAATACTTATATTAATAAAACAATATATATGTACTTATATTTTTATTTTATTTTTAATAAAAAAAAACCATGTAAGAAGTATAAACAAAATTTTAAAAAAAAGATCATTAGTTTTCGACTTCTCCCACTTTTTTAATGGAATGAAACATTTTTTTTGGAATAATTTCCTTAAGTGGAAATTGCGTTTTCTTATTTATCTCCTAAAAGTTTGACCCTATATTATTATTGTCCTTGTACTCATATTTTTAATTCTCTATTTATTACAATATTTCTCTCCTATCATTTTTTTTTTTTGTTTTACTGTTGCTTACAAATTACAAAAGTACAAAATTTTCTTTTGGATGTCTTCTTCAAAATCTCAAGATGTGCAACTGCAACAAACAATCATTATATTAAAGGGACAAAACACTATTTCGATATTATTTTATCAACTTATCAAATTCACGAGTTAGGTTTTTATTATTCTAACGTTATTTTATACTTTTTCTTGAAAGTATATTATTGTTAATATTCTTAGTTCATAAGTATATATTCTTATTTTAGTTATAATTAGAATTATTCAATTTAAATATGTCAACTGGAAAGTATGTTTTCAATTTGACAAAAAGAGAGAAAAAGAGAAAACTTGAAGAATTAAATAAATTTCAAAAAGGAGTCCTTCATAGAGATTTAACAAATAATAAAATTATGAATAAAAAAGTATTGCTTATAGAATAATGTTAACAATGTAATTGTTGCCTCGGCCGAAAGAAGTTTTTCGAAACTAAAATTGATAAAATCTTATCTATGATCATCAATGTCTCAAGAAAGATTGAATTGATTAACTATATTATCAATTGAAAAGGAACTAGTAAAACAATTCGATTATAAAATAGTAATTAATAACTTTACATTTAAAATGACTAAAAAAGTATATTTTAAATAAAAGTATATATGATGATTTTTTTTAAAAATAAAATATTAGGGCCCACTCTTGAAGATTTGGCTTTAGGCCCAATCTTATTGAGTCTGGCCTGTGTTTTTAGATAAATTGTATATTTTTTCGACATGGTTGGTGTGCACAAAAGTTCATTATGCACCATTTAAAAATAAATATACATTTTTTTTGACAATATTAATGCACAAAAGTTAATTAAAAACAAATTCTCAATTCCTACATAAATTCTTTTTGACACGATTGTTGCACAAAAGTTAATTAAACACTACTTTTAAATAGCTTCATTATTTTTTTTTGACACGATTGTTTCACAAAAGTTGATCAAACACTGGTTTTAAATAGCTAGTTTAGAGTTTAAAATCCTACAAGTTCAATAATTGTGTCTTCACTAAAGGTTTTAGAGTACTAAAGTGTATCATTCTTTTTTTTATACTTAACATACAAGTTAAGAGATTATTATAGTTTGTTTATATTTGAGGATGAAGTTGAAAATAGTTCAATTTTGTGGTTCTCTATTACGTCAATCTTTTTTAGTTTATTCTATAGAGTAGAGCAAAAAAAGGGAGAAAGCAAAGCAAATGAAGAAACAGAAAACAATTGTTTTGTGCTAAAATTGAGTGGTGAAGTGAGTGTGTAAATAGTGAGGGACGCAACTTAGTAGTGTGACTGAACACATAATCACACTATTAACAAGGTGTTTTTTTCCCACAGTATTAAAAATAGTTCAATTTTTTTTCAAACAGGTCATTAAATTTGCTTGTAGCGAAACTAACACATGGTAATTGGTATTGAATCTAATAACGCCAAGATGATAAAATGTAAAAAAAAAATACCAACCAATGTGAAAGTTTGCTTTTATCTGTTGGTGTTTGCTAAATTAAAGGTTAAAGATTTTGTACGCACAATACTCCTCAAAGAGTGATTTCAATTAACATTCTCTTTATTTTCAGGATAAAACTCAAAAAACATTAAATCAAAATTCATACAAACATTTTCATAACTAGTACCCCCTAGTTCACCCAAATTGTTTATAAATTTGAGTTCCTCGTAATTCTTTATATCCAATAGCGAAATTTCTCTTTCGAGTTTCCAACTGAAATATTTTCTTCCAATTCTCTCTTCATTTCTTCCTCAACATTTTCAATCCCTACTTTCACCTATTAAATAACTATGTATATTTTTGACACAATTGTTGCACAAAATTTTATTAAACATTGCTTTTAAATAGCTACATTAATTTATTGACACAATTATTGCACAAAGTTAATTTAATACTGCTTTTAAATAGCTAATTTAGAGGTTAAAAGCATATATGCTCAATAAATGTGTCTGTAATGAAGGTTTTAAAGTACTAAAAGTGTGTGTCCGTTTTGTTTTATACTTAACATACAAGTTAAGAGATTATTACATTTTGTTTATATTTGAGGATGAAGTTGAAAGTAGTTTAGTTTTGTGGTTCTTTATTAACATTACGTCAATTTATTTTATTTTATTTTATTTTATAGAGTTGAAGAAAAAAGGGAGAAAACAAAGTAGGGGAACAACAAAAGAAGATTGTTTTGTGCTTCAATTGAGTCGTGAAGTGAGTGTATAAATAGTGAGGGAAGCAAATTAGTATTTTTGTATTATATGCGTGCATGCATGATGACTCAACACATAATCACACACTATTAACAAAGTGATTTTTTCCTCACTGTATTAAAGTAATTCTTTTTTTTTTCTTTCAAACTGGTCATTAAATTTGTTTGAAGGGAAACCAACACATGGTAATTGGTATTGATTCTTGTAACACCTTGATGATAAAACGTAAACGAAAAATGCCAACCACTTTTTTTTCACTTGGATTAACTTTATAATGTGAAAGTTTGCTTTTTATTTTTTCGTGTTTTGCTAATTTAGAGGTTAAAGATTCTGCACGCACAATACACTTGAAAGACTGGTTTCAATTAACTTCTCTTCATCTTCAAGAAAAAAGTAAAAAAAACATAAAATTAAAATTCATAGCACCATTTTCATAACTAGCATCCCCTAGTTAGCTCAAATGGTTTATAAATCCGAGTTCCTCATAATTCTTTATATCTTATAGTGTAATTTCCTCTTTTGAGTTTCCGACTGAAGTATTTTTTTTTTCAATTTTCTCTTTTTTTCCTCCTCGACATATTCAGTTTCTACTTTCACCTTTTCAATAACTATATAAGTTTTGACACGATTGTTGCACAAATGTTAATTAAACACTACTTTGAAATAGTGAAGTGAGTGTATAAATAGTGAGAGAAACAACTTAGTATTTTTGGATTATATGTCCGCATGCATGACTCAACACATAATCACACTATTAACAAGGTGTTCTTTTTCACTGTATTAAAAATTGTTCAATTTTTTTTCAAACAGGTAATTAGTATTGAATCTAATAACACCAAGATGATAAAATGTAAACAAAAAATACCAACCACTTTCACGTGGATTAACTTTACAATGTGAAAGTTTGCTTTTATCTGTTGGTGTTTGCTAAATTAAAAGTTAAAGATTCTGCACGCACAATACACCTCAAAGAGTGATTTCAATTAACTTCTCTTCATTTTCAGGATAAAACTCAAAAAACATTAAATCAAAATTCATACAAACATTTTCATAACTAGTACCCCCCTAGTTCACCCAAATTGTTTACAAATTTGAGTTGCTCGTAATTCTTTATATCCAATAGCGAAATTTCTCTTTCGAGTTTCCAACTGAAGTACTTCATTTCTTCCTCAACATTTTCAATCACTACTTTCACCTATTTAATAACTATATATATTTTTGACACAATTGTTGCACAAAATTTTATCAAACATTGCTTTTAAATAGCTACATTAATTTATTGACACAATTATTGCACAAAAGTTAATTTAATACTGCTTCTAAATAGCTAATTTAGAGGTTAAAAGCATATATGCTCAATAAATGTGTCTTGAATGAAGGTTTTAATGTACTAAAAGTGTGTGTCAGTTTTGTTTTATACTTAACATACAAGTTAAGAGATTATTTCATTTTGTTTATATTTGAGGATGAAGTTGAAAGTAGTTCAGTTTTATGGTTCTTTATTAACATTACGCCAATCTTTCTTATTTTATTTTATTTTATAGAGTAGAAGAAAAAGGGGAGAAAACAAAGCAAAGGAAGAAAAAAAAAGAGTGTTTTGTGCTACAATTGAGTGGTGAAGTGAGTGTATAAATAGTGAGGGAAGCAAATTAGTATTTTTGAATTATATGCGTGCATGCATGACTCAACACATAATCACACACTATTAACTAGGTGTTTTTTTCCTCAGTATTAAACATAGTTCAAATTTTTATTTCAAATAGGTCACTAAACTTGCTTGAAGGGAATTGTAATTGACATTGAATCTTGTAACACCAAGATGATAAAAATGCAAACAAAAAATACCAACCTCTTTTTTTTTATCTGGATTAACTTTACAATGTGAAAGTTTGCTTTTTATTTTTTGGTGTTTTTCTAATTTTGAGGTTAAAGATTTTGGACGCACAATGCACCTGAAAGAGTCTTTTCAATTAACTTCTCTTCATCTTCAAGAAAAAAGTCAAAAAACGTAAAATTAAAATTCATACCAGCATTTTCATAAATAGTATCCCTAGTTCGCCCAAATTGTTTATAAATTCGACTTCCTCGTAATTCGTTATACCCAATATCAGAATTATTCTCTATCGAATTTCTAACTGAAGTGTTTTTTTTCAATTTTCCCTTCTTTTCTCCTCAACATTTTCAATCTCTACTTTCACCTTTAAATAACTATATAATTTTGGCACGATTGTTGCACAAAAGTTAATTAAACTTTGCTATTAAATAGCTACATTATTTTTTTACACAATTATTGCACAAAAGTTAATTTAATACTGCTTTTAAATAGCTAATATAGAGGTTAAAGCCTACATGCTCAATAAATGTGTCTTGAATGATTATTTGAGTACTAAAAGTGTGTCTATTTTGTTTTATATTNAATATTTAATTTAAAATTTCTTCACTATTCTTAATGACATGAATTTAAATACACAAGTATTAAAAAAAAATTAGATCAAATTTTAATAAAATTGTTATTTTATCTTAAATATTATATCAAGTCAAATAATGCCACATAAAATGAAATGAAAGATATATTAGTAAATAAATAAATATTAATTCATATCTTTTTTTTGGAATAACAGTAATCCTTTTTTTTTACTTACCAGTGAAGATTAGAGTTGATAATAACTTATTTGGAGCTAAGATGTAGTTATTATTGTTTGAGAAAGTGTATTAGAAAAAATCAATGCATGAATTAGCTTTGTTTGATATATATATATATATATATATATATATATTATATATATATATATATATATATATATATATATATATATATATATATTTTGTTTAATTTTTTTTTCTATGAAGAATGCATTACTAATAACATGAATTTTTATGTTTATTAATAATAAAAGAGTATCAAGTATCAACACATACATTAAGTTGATTAAAGACATAACTATAAAGTAGAGTGAGGAGCTATGGTGATTATATATATAAATATATGTAGGACTTCTACTTATAATATATCAAACTAAACAGTATATAAAGCAATAATATCAGCATAACTAATATCATTATTATTATTATTAATATAAATTATTCAGCAATTTTCTGATACATCCTATCAAACTAACCGTAATTTTTTTGTGTCCATGATGATTTTTTATTAAGAAAAATGGAAGACGTCGTTAGTTTCTCATACCATTATCAATTTGGCCTGACATATGAATAGAAGAGAGTAGTATATCTGAATTCTATTTTTTGGTGGAAACAAAAGGTGGATTTCATTGAGAAGAAATTAGATGCAGATATGGACAATGTGGACGGCAGGCGTTGTGCTGTAGAGGTATTTAAACATATTCAGCTTTCAATTTAAAGGTATAATTTCTTCATCTTCCTTTGATATACCTTAACTTGTAAGAATTAGGTCTCATATTTCTCCACTTCTTTAAGTTATTTCCAATTCCTTAAGTACCACCAGGTACAACGAACCTAGGTGGGCATTTAGGGTTTCCAAGATCAGCTAAGTATACGCTTCTGCTTCCCGGGAGAACACTGAGAATCATTTACTCTTCGTCAATCTTGAGTTGTTCAGTGCGAGAGGGGTACATCAACATCATTATTATGAGTAGTTGTTGGGAGGACAATGTGGTTGATGATAGAAAAAAGTCAACTAAGGAAACAAACAAAGGGTAGTTGAAAGCAAGAGGAAGCTCAAAATAAATAAAAAAAGAATACATAAAGTTTGACTGTCTCCACTGTGTCGGTTTAACACTCTGATGACAAAATAATCATCTAGAAACCTTTAAATCTATGTGTCACATCGTGTCGGGTGTCCACAAGACACAATAGGGAATAGTTGGAGTGTTTAGTTGCAATCGACACCAAGTTCAGGTGCCTTGATATGCACTCTCAAACTTGCCCGCTGAGGCCAAGTATGAATGTATGTTTTATGTAGTGCGGTTCTTGATCAATAACTGGAAACAACCTCTTTATTTTCTCAAGGTAAGGGTAAGGATGCATATACACCACACTCCTCCCTAGACCCACTTGTGGATTACACTTAGATTGTTGTTCTGGTTCTTACTCAATAGACTGCAAATATGTGTAATGTGTTTGTTACCTTTAGGGTGCGTTTGATATGGAGTTTTATGTCATGGAACTTTTTACCCTAAAAAATAATTTGTTTGAATCATTTTCCACAGTATGATTGAATATAGAGTTTGGTGACATAAATTTGAATATTGAAGGTTGATATAGAAAAAAACCATTAATTGAAGTAACAGATGTGGAGTAAGATTTAGGATATTTATAAAGAAGTAAAATTACTTCCACCAATAAGTGAGTGAAGTAGTTTCCATTCTTCTGGTAGAAAATCGTGTGCAGAGAATATTTTCAACACTCAAAGATAAGTAAACAAAAAGGAATTTCTGTTTGCAGAGAAGTGCTTTCAGCCACTTTAAATACACTGCCTCTTATAACCAGCTGGTAGATTTAACAAGTGTGTTGCTGTTGGACATTTTATGTATACAAATCTTAACTTATACGAAGACAACAGAACAAGCTTACAGTGAAAGGTACGTTCACAAAAATGACGTGCATAAAACTACATCAAACAATTTTAACCAAATAAATGCTTACTTTACAAGAATATACAAGCAACACACCTTATTTCACCTTTTCAGGAACGGAATGATGACGTACATAAATCTCCCACTTATGTTACAAGAATATGTGTACCAGATATCCTTTCATCTTTTCAGGAACTGAATGATGATTGATGAGCAGAATTAATAGCTATTCAATCTTATGTAGATGGAGAAGCCAAATTTGCTGACGGTTTTTTTGGTTTGTTAAATCTTCAAAACTCTGTTGTTGTCAAGAGAAATTTGTCCCGAATCGGATAAGGTACCTGTTATCAATTTTTAGGTTTTAAAATCTAATGTTACTAGTGAAGCATATAACTTTAAAATGAACAAAAAGTGATAGGGAGAAACTTTCTGTCAATTTACAGTAAGTGATTATCAGGGGTTAACCTACAAGTGAAACAGAATGATCTTTTTTGGGAAGGAGACTTGTATGAGTGGGAAAATGAGGGCCAGTAAATGTTGGTCATCTGAGTGACCTAATTAAGTAATATCCGTGAGTTTGTGAAGCATAGGGTATGACTGACCTTATTTAATCCTCCTGGCTGTTATTACCCACATTGAATCTTTATCTGTTGACTGCAGAGTGCTATATTGTAAATAGAATATATCCATGTTTCATGCTGGAAAAATTGCGTCCTGTATTAGATAAAAATGTAAAATATTATCTAATGTAAATCAAGTTGCCAGTTCTCCATGTAAATGTTGGTATTCTGACTAACATCAAGCCCGAAATCTCAAACATGATGACTTGGTATTTAATGTCATTGCATTTTCTTATTCTTCTCGACACTCTACTGGAGAAAAAATTGATAGATAATAGTTGGCTGCAGAAAAGCCAGAGTTCCGTAATCTACCAAGCTTCCTATTTGGGGAATCCATGGGTGGAGCAATAGCTTGAAGGTGCACCAGAAGCAACCCGATGCTTGGAACAGTACTGTTCTTGTTGCACCTCTGTGCAAAGTATACATCAGGAAATGCTTCTCAATTCTTACTGATGCCTCTGATTTTGATAGAGTGATGACTGGTTTGTCATATAGATTGCAGATAGCATAGTTCCACCATGATTAGTTACACAAATTTTAATTGGCGTCGCGAATTTTCTTCCAACAAAGAAGATACATATAGTTCGGACACAGGATTTAGGAGAGTCGGCTGTCAGAGATGCAAAGTAGAAGGAACATGTACATATCTCTTTGTTTTTTTGTAATAAATCAGCCCGGAAAAGTAATAGGTGTTAGGAGATCAGGAAAGTGATGGTTACAGAATATTAGAGGCTAATAGTGCTTGTTTCAAGAATGCTTCCGTTGCCTATCTCAACTGCATTAAGTGATGTTGAATAGTTTCTAGTAGGACAACCTTGAGTGGTTGAACATCATAATTCATAATTAGATACGCAGATACATCCTGCCCAATTTCTCATATAAGAGGTAACCTATTTCTTCTGTGTGCAGGCTGCCTATAATGTGTAATAGAAGCCCTGTTCTCTGACTGCTGTGGAGTTACTGAATTCTACAAAAGAGATGGAGGGACTACTAAAAAAACTGTACGTGTTTCAACTTTCTTTTGAATTTGTGTAAAACTTTATCACCGTGTTAACTGTTTAAAGTTTGATATGTAAATATTTACCCTTCGGGGTGGCCCAATGGTTTGAGCTTGGGACCTCCATATAGGAGGTCTCACGTTCAAAACCCCTTGCTAGCGAAAGCAAGAAGTTTGCCTTCTGGGTTGAGCTCGCCACACTGGACTTGCCTAGTGTGGATTATCTCCTATGTGGTTTGTGAACTATTGCATAGGAACAGGAGTGCACTTAATGGCTAGCGGCTGTAGATTTCTCTTGTCATAAAAAAGGGATTGATATGTCAGCATTCCTTTGTCGTACAAATGCTAACATTAAGATAAATATGTATTTTGCTCATGCATAATTAGAAAGCTAAGAAACTATTACATTTGACATGGTTGCAAGCATATATAGAGGAGAAGTTGTGACCATGTCTTAGACCACCATGAAAATATTTTTTTAAAATTGATGTTATTCCAAAAAAAAATGTAATTTGAAATTAGGGGGAGTTTTGAAAAATGTTTTCCTTAATTTTTGAAGGGAAGTCATTTTTTCTTAATTTTGAGGAAAATGAGTTGATTTGAAAAACATTTTCCAAAAATTTTGTCCCAACCAAACATGGGTAAATTGAAAAACATTTTCGAAAATATTTTCCATCATACCAAACACATTCTGTGTGACTCCATTTGTTACACACCACTCTAAACCAATCTCAGAGCTAAATGATTCGGCCATTTTATTGGTATTGATACCAAAAGATATTCCATAAGCCACTTTCATGAAGCAAATCAAGTTCACATTGCATAAAGGGAGTTATGTGCTAGAACTTCCAAGTAGGATTCATATTGACATCTTTATATCTGTGTTTGCATCTGGACCTCCACATTTGCCAGCTGATGCTTTCAGAAGAGGTCATTCTTTCGAAAAAGGATAAAAAGGTCATTTTAGTTTACCAGATCGGAAAATAGCCCATAGTATTTTAACATGTAACCCCTAAGAGTATAAAGGATAAAAGGCCTTTTTTTTACATTGTTGGTGCGCAAAAGTTAATTAAGCATTGTTTTTTAAGGGTCGTCTTAACTACTAGGCCACTAAAGTCATCACTTGAGGCCCATAATTTTGGGTGCCCCCAATTTTATTTTAAAAAATACTTATATTAATAAAACAATATATATGTACTTATATTTTTATTTTATTTTTAATAAAAAAAAACCATGTAAGAAGTATAAACAAAATTTAAAAAAAAAGATCATTAGTTTTCGACTTCTCCCACTTTTTTAATGGAATGAAACATTTTTTTTGGAATAATTTCCTTAAGTGGAAATTGCGTTTTCTTATTTATCTCCTAAAAGTTTGACCCTATATTATTATTGTCCTTGTACTCATATTTTTAATTCTCTATTTATTACAATATTTCTCTCCTATCATTTTTATTTTTTTTTACTGTTGCTTACAAATTACAAAAGTACAAAATTTTCTTTTGGATGTCTTCTTCAAAATCTCAAGATGTGCAACTGCAACAAACAATCATTATATTAAAGGGACAAAACACTATTTCGATATTATTTTATCAACTTATCAAATTCACGAGTTAGGTTTTTATTATTCTAACGTTATTTTATACTTTTTCTTGAAAGTATATTATTGTTAATATTCTTAGTTCATAAGTATATATTCTTATTTTAGTTATAATTAGAATTATTCAATTTAAATATGTCAACTGGAAAGTATGTTTTCAATTTGACAAAAAGAGAGAAAAAGAGAAAACTTGAAGAATTAAATAAATTTCAAAAAGGAGTCCTTCATAGAGATTTAACAAATAATAAAATTATGAATAAAAAAGTATTGCTTATAGAATAATGTTAACAATGTAATTGTTGCCTCGGCCGAAAGAAGTTTTTCGAAACTAAAATTGATAAAATCTTATCTATGATCATCAATGTCTCAAGAAAGATTGAATTGATTAACTATATTATCAATTGAAAAGGAACTAGTAAAACAATTCGATTATAAAATAGTAATTAATAACTTTACATTTAAAATGACTAAAAAAGTATATTTTAAATAAAAGTATATATGATGATTTTTTTTTAAAAATAAAATATTAGGGCCCACTCTTGAAGATTTGGCTTTAGGCCCAATCTTATTGAGTCTGGCCTGTGTTTTTAGATAAATTGTATATTTTTTCGACATGGTTGGTGTGCACAAAAGTTCATTATGCACCATTTAAAAATAAATATACATTTTTTTTGACAATATTAATGCACAAAAGTTAATTAAAAACAAATTCTCAATTCCTACATAAATTCTTTTTGACACGATTGTTGCACAAAAGTTAATTAAACACTACTTTTAAATAGCTTCATTATTTTTTTTTGACACGATTGTTTCACAAAAGTTGATCAAACACTGGTTTTAAATAGCTAGTTTAGAGTTTAAAATCCTACAAGTTCAATAATTGTGTCTTCACTAAAGGTTTTAGAGTACTAAAGTGTATCATTCTTTTTTTTATACTTAACATACAAGTTAAGAGATTATTATAGTTTGTTTATATTTGAGGATGAAGTTGAAAATAGTTCAATTTTGTGGTTCTCTATTACGTCAATCTTTTTTAGTTTATTCTATAGAGTAGAGCAAAAAAAGGGAGAAAGCAAAGCAAATGAAGAAACAGAAAACAATTGTTTTGTGCTAAAATTGAGTGGTGAAGTGAGTGTGTAAATAGTGAGGGACGCAACTTAGTAGTGTGACTGAACACATAATCACACTATTAACAAGGTGTTTTTTTCCCACAGTATTAAAAATAGTTCAATTTTTTTTCAAACAGGTCATTAAATTTGCTTGTAGCGAAACTAACACATGGTAATTGGTATTGAATCTAATAACGCCAAGATGATAAAATGTAAAAAAAAAATACCAACCAATGTGAAAGTTTGCTTTTATCTGTTGGTGTTTGCTAAATTAAAGGTTAAAGATTTTGTACGCACAATACTCCTCAAAGAGTGATTTCAATTAACATTCTCTTTATTTTCAGGATAAAACTCAAAAAACATTAAATCAAAATTCATACAAACATTTTCATAACTAGTACCCCCTAGTTCACCCAAATTGTTTATAAATTTGAGTTCCTCGTAATTCTTTATATCCAATAGCGAAATTTCTCTTTCGAGTTTCCAACTGAAATATTTTCTTCCAATTCTCTCTTCATTTCTTCCTCAACATTTTCAATCCCTACTTTCACCTATTAAATAACTATGTATATTTTTGACACAATTGTTGCACAAAATTTTATTAAACATTGCTTTTAAATAGCTACATTAATTTATTGACACAATTATTGCACAAAGTTAATTTAATACTGCTTTTAAATAGCTAATTTAGAGGTTAAAAGCATATATGCTCAATAAATGTGTCTGTAATGAAGGTTTTAAAGTACTAAAAGTGTGTGTCCGTTTTGTTTTATACTTAACATACAAGTTAAGAGATTATTACATTTTGTTTATATTTGAGGATGAAGTTGAAAGTAGTTTAGTTTTGTGGTTCTTTATTAACATTACGTCAATTTATTTTATTTTATTTTATTTTATAGAGTTGAAGAAAAAAGGGAGAAAACAAAGTAGGGGAACAACAAAAGAAGATTGTTTTGTGCTTCAATTGAGTCGTGAAGTGAGTGTATAAATAGTGAGGGAAGCAAATTAGTATTTTTGAATTATATGCGTGCATGCATGACTCAACACATAATCACACACTATTAACTAGGTGTTTTTTTCCTCAGTATTAAACATAGTTCAAATTTTTATTTCAAATAGGTCATTAAACTTGCTTGAAGGGAATTGTAATTGACATTGAATCTTGTAACACCAAGATGATAAAAATGCAAACAAAAAATACCAACCTCTTTTTTTTTATCTGGATTAACTTTACAATGTGAAAGTTTGCTTTTTATTTTTTGGTGTTTTTCTAATTTTGAGGTTAAAGATTTTGCACGCACAATGCACCTGAAAGAGTCTTTTCAATTAACTTCTCTTCATCTTCAAGAAAAAAGTCAAAAAAACATAAAATTAAAATTCATACCAGTATTTTCATAAATAGTATCCCCTAGTTCGCCCAAATTGTTTATAAATTCGACTTCCTCGTAATTCGTTATACCCAATATCAGAATTTTCTCTATCGAATTTCTAACTGAAGTTTTTTTTTTTTCAATTTTCCCTTCTTTTTCTCCTCAACATTTTCAATCTCTACTTTCACCTTTTAAATAACTATATAATTTTTGGCACGATTGTTGCACAAAAGTTAATTAAACTTTGCTATTAAATAGCTACATTATTTTTTTGACACAATTATTGTACAAAAGTTAATTTAATACTGCTTTTAAATAGCTAATATAGAGGTTAAAAGCCTACATGCTCAATAAATGTGTCTTGAATGATTATTTTAGAGTACTAAAAGTGTGTCTATTTTGTTTTATATTAAC
Source organism: Solanum lycopersicoides (assembly GCA_022817965.1). Classification (NCBI taxonomy): domain Eukaryota; kingdom Viridiplantae; phylum Streptophyta; class Magnoliopsida; order Solanales; family Solanaceae; genus Solanum; species Solanum lycopersicoides. The sequence continues at coordinate 76,218,277 of CM040619.1, forward strand.
ATACAAATTAAGAGATAATTGTAGTTTGTTTATATTTGAGGATGAAGTTGAAAGTAGATCAAGTTTGTGGTTCCTTATTTACATTACGTCGTTTTTTATAAAAAAAAAATTATTTCATAGAGAGTAGAAGAAGAAAGGGAGAAAACAAAACAAAAGAAGAAAAAAGAGATTGTTTTGTGCTTAAATTGAGTGGTGTAGTAAGTGTATACATAGAGAGCAAAACAACTTAGTATTTTTGGATTGTATGCCTGCATGCATGATTCAAACATATTTAACTAGATGATTTTTTCCCACTATAGTAAAAATAGTTCAATTCTTTTTTTTCAAATAGGTCATTAAATTTGCTTGAAGGGAAACCAACACATGATAATTGATATTGAATCTTGTAACATCAAGATGATAAGATGCAAATAAAAATACCAATCACTTTTTGTCACCTAGATTAACTTAATTACAATGTGAAAGTTTATTTTTTATTTTTTTATGTTTTGCTTATTTAGATATAAGGATTCTACACGCACAATATACTTGGAAGAGTGATTTCAATTAACTTCTCTTTATTTTCAAGAAAAAAGTAAAAAAACATAAAACTAAAATTCATACCAACATTTTCACGTATTCCCTAGTTCGTTCAAATCGTTTATAAATACGAGTTCCTCGTAATTTTTTATATCTTATAGTGGAATTTCCTCTTTCGAGTTTTCAATTGAAGTACTATTTTTTTCAAATTTCTCATCTTTTCCTCAACATTTTCAATTACTACTTTCACCTTTTAAATAACTATATAAATTTTTACACGATTATTACACAGATGTTAATTAAATAGTGCTTTGAAATATCTATATTATTTTTTTGACACGTTTATTGCACAAAAGTTAATTAAACAATGCTTTGAAATAACTACATTGTTTTTTTTTGACACGATTGTTGCACAAAAGTTAATTAAACACGGTTTCAAATAGCTCGAGGTTAAAATCTTACATGTTTAATAAATGGGTCTTCAACGAAGGTTTTAGAGTACTAAAAGTTTGTCAGTTTCATTTTACACTTAACATACAAGTTGAGGTTATTATAGCTTGTTTATATTTGACGATGAAGTTGAAAGTATTTCTGTTTTGTGGTTCTCTATTAACATTATGTCAATCTTTTTTATTTTATTTTATTGAGAGTAGAACAAAAAAAGGGATAAAGCAAAGCAACAGAAGAAAAAGAAAAGCCTGTTTTGTGCCTCACTTGAGTGGTGAAATGAGTGTACAAATAGTCAGGGAAGCAACTTAGTATTTTTGAATTATATGTTTGCATGCAATGACTCTTAACACATAATCACACACTATCAACAAGGTGGTTTATTTTCCACTATATTAAAAATAGTTCAAATTTTCTTCAAACAAGGTGGTTTAAATTTGCTCGCAGGGAACCAACATATGGTAATTGGTATTGAAATTTGAAACTTGTAATGCCAAGATGATAAAGTGCAAACAAAAAATACCAACCACTTTTTCACCTTAATTTACTTTACAATGTGAAAGTTTACTCTTTTATTTTTTGATGTGTTGCTTATTTAGAGGTTAAGATTTTACACGCACAGTACATATGAAAAATTAATTTCAATTAACTTTTCTTTATCTTTAAGAGAAAAATCAAAAAACATAAAATTATAATTCGTACCAACATTTTCATAACTAGTATCCAGTAGTTCATCCAATTTGTTTATAAATTTGAGTTTCTCGTAATTCTCCAATAGCAATGCAAAGGAAGAAAACGATAAGTTTGCTTTGTACTTCAATTGAGTGGTTAAGTGAGTGTATAAATAGTGAGGGAAACAACTTAGTATTTTTGAATCATATGCGTGCGCGCATGACTCAACACAAAATCAAACACTTTTAACTAGGTGGTTTTTTCCCCACTATATTAAAAATAGATCAATATTTTTTTTCAAATAGGTCATTAAATTTTGCTTGAAGGGAAACCAACACATGGTCATTGGTATTAAATCATGTAACTTCAACATGATAAAATGCAAACAAAAAATATGAACCATTTTTTTTTTATTTGGATGAACTTTACAATGTGAAAGTTTGCTTTTTTATTTTTTGGTATTTTACTAATTTTGAAATTGAAGATTCTGCATGCACAATGCACCTGAAAGAGTGATTTCAATTAACTTCTTTTCATCTTTATGAAAAAAGTAAAAAAAACATTAAATTAAATTAAATTCATACCAGCATTTTCATAACTTGTATCCCCTAGTTCGCCCAAATCATTTATAAATCGGAGTTTCTCGTAATTCGTTATATTCAATATCGGAATTTTCTCTATCAAGTTTCTAGCTGAAGTATTTTTTAAAATTTTCTCTTCTTTTTCTCCTGAACGTTTTCAATCTCTAGTTTCACCTTTTATATAACTATATAATTTTTGGCATGCTATTAAATAACTACATTATTTTCTTGACACAATAATTGCACAAAAGTTAATTTAATTCTGCTTTTCAATAGCCAATATAGAGGTGAAAGCCTACATGCTCAATAAATGTGTCTTGAATAAAGGTTTTAGAGTACTAAAAGTGTGTGTCAATTTTGTTTTATATTTAACATACAAATTAAGAGATAATTATAGTTTGTTTATATTTGATGATGAAGTAGAAAGTAGTTCAAGTTTGTGGTTCTTTATTAACATTACATCGAATTTTTTTTAAATTTTATTTCATAGAGTGTAGAAGAAGAAAGGGAGAAAACAAAACAAAGGAAGAAAAAAAAGAGATTGTTTTGTGCTTCAATTGAGTGGTGAAGTGAGTGTATGCATAGTGAGGACTGAGGAAAACAACTTATATTTTTGGATTGTATGCCTGCATGCATGATTCAACACATTTAACAAGATGTTTTTTTCCCACTATATTAAAAATAGTTCAATTCTTTTTTTTTTCTTCAAATAGGTCATTAAATTTTCTTGAAGGGAAACCAATACATGGTGATTGATATTGAATCTTGTAACACCAAGATGATAAAATGCAAACACAAGTACCAATCACTTTTTTTCACCTGAATTAACTTTACAATGTGAAAGTTTGTTTTTTATTTTTTGATGTTTTACTTATTTAGATATAAAGATTCTACAAGTACAAAACACTTGGAAGAATAACTTCAATTAACTTCTCTTCATCTTCAAGAAAAAAGTAAAAAAACATAAAATTAAAATTTATACCAACATTTTCACAACTAGTATCTCCTAGTTCGCTCAAATGTTTATAAATATGAGTTCCTCGTAATTCTTTATATTTTATATTGGAATTTCCTCTTTCGAGTTTTCAATTGAAGTATTTGTTTTTTCAATTTTCTCTTCTTTTCCTCAACATTTTCAATTACTACTTTCACCTTTTAAATAACTATATAAATTTTTACACGATTATTGCACAGAAGTTAATTAGATAGTGCTTTGAAATAGTTACATTATCTTTTGACATGTTTGTTGCACAAAAGTTAATTAAACAGTGCTTTGAAAAAGCTACGTTGTTTTTTTGACACGATTGTTGCACAAAAGTTAATTAAACAGGGTTTCAAATAGCTCGAGGTTAAAATCTTACATGTTTAATAAATGTGTCTTCAACGAAGGATTTAGAGTACTAAAAGTTCATCAGTTTCATTTTATACTTAACATACAAGTTAGGAGGGATGAAGTTGAAAGTAGTTCTGTTTTGTGGTTCTCTATTAACATTATGTCAATCTTTTTTATTTTATTTTACTGAGAGTAGAACAAAAAAAAGGGATAAAGCAAAGCAACAGAAGAAAAAGAAAAGACTGTTTTGTGCTTCAATTGAGTGGTGAAATGAGTGTACAAATAGTCAGGGAAGCAACTTAGTATTTTTTGAATTATATGCTTGCATACAATGACTCTAACACATAATCACACACTATCAACAAGGTGGTTTATTTTCCACTGTATTAAAAATAGTTCAAATTTTCTTCAAACAGGTCATTAAATTTGCTCGCAGGGAACCAACATATGGTAATTGGTATTGAAACTTGTAATGCCAAGATGATAAAGTGCAAACAAAAAATACCAACCACTTTTTCACCTTCATTTACTTTACAATGTGAAAGTTTACTCTTTTATTTAGAGGTTAAAGATTTTGCACGCACAGTACATATGAAAAAGTAATTTTAATTAACTTCTCTTTATCTTTAGGAGAAAAATAAAAAAACATAAAATTATAATTCGTATCAACATTTTCATAACTAGTATCCCCTAGTTCACCCAATTTGTTTATAATTCGAGTTCCTCGTAATTCTCCAATGGCAATGCAAAGGAAGAAAACGATAAGTTTGTATTGTACTTCAATTGAATGGTGAAGTGAGTGTATAAATAGTGAGGGAAACAACTTAGTATTTTTGAATCATATGCGTGCGCGCATGACTCAACACATAATCAAACACTTTCAACTATGAACCTTTTTTTTCATTTGGATGAACTTTATAATGTGAAAGTTTGCTTTTTTATTTTTTGATGTTTTACTAATTTTGAGGTTAAAGATTCTGCACGCACAATGCACCTGAAAGAGCGATTTCAATTAACTTCTCTTCATCTTTAGGAAAAAATTAAAAATAAAACATAAAATTAAAATTCATACCATCATTTTCATAACTTGTATCCCCTAGTTCGCTCAAATCGTTTATAAATCGGAGTTTCTTGTAATTCGTTATATTCAATATCGGAATTTTCTCTATCGAGTTTCTAGCTGAAGTATTTTTTTAATTTTCTCATCTTTTTTTCCTGAGTTTTCAATCTCTAGTTTCACCTTTTATATAACTATATAATTTTTGGCACGATTGTTGCACAAAAGTTAATTAAACTTTGCTATTAAATAGCTACATTATTTTATTGACACAATTATTGCACAAAAGCTAATTTAATACTGCATTTAAATAGCTAATATGGAGGTTAAAAGCCTACATACTCAATAAATGTGTCTTGAGTGATGATTTTAGAGTACTAAAAGTGTGTATCAATTTTGTTTCAAATTTAACAGACAAATTAAGAGATAATTATAGTTTGTTTATATTTGAGGATGAAGTTGAAAGTAGATCAAGTTTGTGGTTCTTTATTAACATTACATCGATTTTTTTAAAAATTATTTCATAGAGAGTAGAAGAAAAAAGGGAGAAAACAAAACAAAGGAAGAAAAAAAAGAGATTGTTTTGTGCTTCAATTGAGTGATGAAGTGAGTGTATACATATATAGTGAGGAAAACAACTTGATATTTTTGGATTATATGCCTGCATGCATGATTCAGCACATTTAACAAGATGTTTTTTTTCCCACTATATTAAAAATATTTCAAATTTTTTTTTCAAATAGGTCATTAAATTTTCTTGAAGGAAAACCAACACATGGTAATTTAAATATATTATTTCAATTGTACTCGACGAGGTTTCAGATACTAAAATATTTTTATGATAGACTCATTAAATAGTACGAAATACTTTTTTTTTCTACATAAGGCACTATAAAACCGTCTAAAAACTTATCATCAATTCGATTTCGCAAGTCCTTTTTAATATACTTCATTGTTGAGAAAGCTCTTTCAACGATTACAGTAGCAACTGACAAAAGCAAAACAAACCTTATTTCATAAAGAAAAAGTATTAAATTTAAGGAAATCTCATTCCACAAGGAAAAGGTATTAAAATTTAAGGAAATAATTAAATTTTAATTGAAAAAAATTCACAAGGAAATAATATTAGATTTGAAAAAATCTTATTCCATAAGAAAAAGGTATTAAAATTTAAGAAAATAATTCAATTTTAATTGAAAAAAAAGTAATTAATGGATAGGAAATCAAACTTGGATCTATGGAGAGCTTCATGACACAACCACCAAGCTACTACACCCTTGCGGGGAATCGAATCGGGACAAAGAGTAGGATTGCACCGGCTAGTGTCAACCACGCAACACATTACTTAGTAATTTTAAGAGGTCCAAATTCTATATATATCAATATTAAATCAAAATTTTATGTGTATAAATAACATAATTTTTCGACGAAAGGTGTCCAATTGGACACCCTGGATCCTACGTGGCTCCGCCCCTGACTAGAATCCCCTAGTTTCCTAAATCATTTATAAAATCAAAGTTTCTTGTAATTCTTTATATCCAATACTGGAATTTCCTCTTTCGAGTTTTGAACTGAAGTACTTACAGGTATACCATCCTGTTAGACCACGTATGAACATGAATAATTAAAAAGAAATTTACTCCATTAGTGCAATTCATTACACCGTCAATGGGTACAATTTAAATTTCCTTAAACTTTCATTATGTCATCGAAGCGTACATTTGAAGTAGTGGTAGCAAAAAAGGAAAACACCGGCAGAATCGGTGTAGAAAGGACAGAAAAGGTAAGTAGGACAGTTGGTGAGTAAACAGGTGATCTATATATACACTCAACTTCTTTACATTAATGAAATTTGATATGAAAAAGACAGTTATAAACATTTATGGCAATGACAACAAATGGCTGAATTCCAATATAGGCGTAGGGTCTTTTATATATAGTGTGATTTACATATCAATAACTATTATATTTCGATTTTCCTATGGTTTACCTAAATTTATTCCACTTCATGTATTGATGCTTAATCTAGATCACAACATTACTCCGGATAAAAGTATATATTATAAACTATTGGTGGAAATAACACAATAAGGTCATTATAAGGTAATTCTACGTAAATCTTTAATTGATAACATGAGTAACTAATCTACTCAAATAGGTTAAACTGCACTAAACTAGCTTGAAATTAACAACCTTGAGCAGATGAAAATGTTGATTTCCACATTGACTATTACTTATAATTGCAACTGTATAACATATGTGTCTATCGAAAACTATTATTTATATCTATGAAGTAGGGTAAGGTAAGTTTCAGTATACTAACTTTATATTCTCCATACCCTATTTGTGGGATTACGTATTGAATATTTATTGTTATTGTATTCCTCATACAACCTAGCAGAGGTTCCAAACCCTACCATAACCCGCGTTTCTTCTACATTTCCCTTCCCACATGGAAATGGCAATTTAAATGATTTTACAGGATGATATCATTCAATTATTCCTGAAAATTTAGGTGATAATTGTAACAAATCGAAATCCTCACTATATTAATAAGAGCACTAGAAAAAGATTACAACCTTACGATTCAAATTGAAATAATCAAACTACCGGATTACAATGGAAATATTGATATAACGAGTAATTAGAGATAGAAGGAGAATGGAGATGAGGACTTAGATTCTAGAAGAAGAGGAGAAGACAAGCATTTTCTTCAATATGCATAAACCCTTCTTTCAAACTCATTCTTTCTTTTAACCAAATGCTAATTGGGCCTGGATCCCAAATAAAACACTCCAACATTTTAGTTGGCCCAATCTCATTCACCACTTCTAACTCATAGGCCTTTATAGAGCTAGTTTGGTTCACAACAATAATCTCTGTTAATGAAAAGCAACTAAAGCAAAAAATAAAGAGTTTTAAATCAGTGACGCAGTCAGAAATTTCACCAAGGGTGTTCAAATTTTAAAAGAGTTGATAAAAAAATTTAGCGGAGTGGGTGCATAATTTGTTTTTACTGATGAGTGGGTGCACCCAAATTTAAAAATTAAAATACCTATCACAAAATTACTAAATTATACGGAAACTTTTTTTCTTATACGGAAACTTAAAATTATAAAACTATCAAATGTATAAGTTGAAACTAATGGAGAAAGGTCAACAAAAACAATTTTAGCTACTCGTTGAATATACCCCCTATTAAGTGAATTATTGAGGTTCTTTCACGATCCAAAATAACTAAATGTTACAAAGTTAAAGAGACTGTTGAAACTTTTTTCTCATAATAACATTCTTAACTATTTTACATTTTCTAAAAGAATAGTTTATAAATAATAAATAATATAATACTAAATAGTGATCTTTAATTTTAAATTTAAAAATAATTTCTTGAGAATGTTATACGTAATAATTCACTTAATAAAGATCGAAAGTATAAAAAAAAAAAAAAACTTAATTATTAGTTAATCAAAATTTAAGATTGATGATTCTAATGAGGATTGACCACCAACCTCAGAACCTAGAACTTACACGCCTACCGCCAGCCCACCAACAAATGTTGTGTATAAGAGTGTTCAATTTAATAAATATACATATATTAGATAATATTTTACTTATTTACAATGTATAATTTTATAGCTCCGCCCCTGTTTCAAATCCATAAATATTTAACTGCAATTTGCTTAGGCCAGAAATAGAAAGAAGTAGTACCTTTTGGAGGATAAGATTTCAAAATATTTCTGCGTCGATTTTTATTTATTAAATATGAGTTTTATTTTTCTCTATTTATCATGTTCTTTTAAGTAATCTGATCTATCCTATATTGGGCCAACTCAAGAGTTGCGTCCATGTATTTCTCAATTTGATCAGAAATAAAGAAAACAAAGACATTTCAATTTTAATCTCTATAGTTTTCTTAGGCTGGATCTAATGGTGATAAAAAGATTAAACTTTGGACCTAACTCGTAGCATGCAAATTGTACAAAATCAAAGACCTTAATTGCTCACGTTAATGTGGGACTTTAACAGACAAAAATAAAAATAGGCATACATATATAAATTCACATTCTGGTGAATTTTATCATAGATTATAAAAGAGAAGGTATTCATCAAAAGTGTACAGTTTCCATATTCACTCCATCAACTTTAGTGGAGGAATTTTCATCCATTTTTTCTCATTTCATTAATGATGAAAAAGTTGAAGATAATGCCCTACAAGATAAACGTAAGGAGTAATTTTTATTAACTTCTCTTCATCTTTAAGAAAAAATTCAGAAAACTAGATTGACTTAATGAATTTGTACTCAAATGTTATCCCTGAATTATTCGAAATGTAATTACTATATAGTTTCGTATGAATTTTTGGTATTGTGTTTCTCTTTTTTCTTTTTCTTTTTTGGATTTATTTATTTACAAAAGCTATGTATTCTAAAAAAATTGAAGTGTTCATGCAATTAATGGCAAACAGTTTAACTACATATTTAAATAATAATATTATTAAACTTTAAATACATACAATTTGTCATAAATAATTTGATCCTTGGATATTTATATATTTTTAAAAATCATATTTTGATCGCAAAAAAGTCTTCTTCATCTATAAAAAGTAAATTATTATTACTAAAGCTTTAGCTATCACAAATTAATTTTATTTAGTGTTAAAAATAATTTATCCCAGCCTTCACATTATTTTTTTTTGGGAAAATATAATAAGATATCCCAAAATAGCATAATTATATTCTTAGCACAAAACTAACTTAAATGTATCTAATTAAGACAATATAGAGAGACAAATTATTCGTTACTAATATCGTATATGCTATATCAGTACTAATTTTCAAACACGAAAATATTATCTTTTAGCGACATAATAACACTCTTTTAGCTACAAATTATGCATAACTTCAAAGACAATTTATATCTTCACTAATTAAATATATAATTAGGGACAAATAAAATTAGTCAGTATTTAACATATGTTTAGTGACGAGATGAGTTCTTGGCTACAAAATATTTACATCTTTTAAGACGATCAAATTCATCATAGATGCTATGAATTTAGAGATGATATTTTTTTTAGTTAATAGAATTTTTTAAGCGATAGAAATACTAAATTGTCTTTGGTAAACTTTTAGTGACCCGCGTTTTGAGATGAAAGACTGACAAAAAAAATTTCAAATTTCTTGTAGTGTGCTAATGTTGAATTATTTGTGTCTTTTTTGTAATATAACAGCGACGACTTTGAACATTAATTAATTAATTAGAAGACTTTTTTTTACAAAATCTAATTATGCACCGTCTTAAAATAAATATACAATGTTTTTGACATTGTCGAATATAAAGTTAATTAAACACTATTTTTAAATATCCACATAATTTTTTTTTGGCACAATTGTTAATTAAACACCTGTAATTTCATTGATCTTTCTTATTGATGATTTACTTTTTTTTGTTGCCCCTCTTTCTTCATAATCCATATAGAGTTACAATCTACTCAACAACGTTTGGGACAAAAAACTTTGAGACGTAGGATTAATGCACAATTCATCGTTACAAATCAAATTATTTTAATTTAAGTTGTACATCATTATATACGAAAAAATCCTGAAAGAAGATGATAAAAGGAATCTACTTTGGACCTAACACATGACATGTGGATTGTATAAAGACTAAGGACCTTAATTGCCACATCCATATTAAATTCTAACAGAGAGAAATAAAAATAGACATACATAAATTTAAAAATTGGGGATTTTATCCTTGATGATAGAAGCGGAGGTATTCATCGTAAGTGTAAGGTTTCCATATCCACTATATCAACTCGATCGAAGTCCCAGCTAGCTTAAGTAGTAAATGATGATCCCTTTCCTCCGAATCTGAACTCTTCTAGAGGAGGAATTTCTATTTTTCTAATTCCATTAATGATGGAACAGTTGAAGATAGAACCCCAACAAGATCAATATAAGGAGTACTTTCCTTTAACTTCTCTTGATCATCTTCAGGAAAAAAGTTTAAAAAATATAGAATTATGATTCATACCAGCATTTTTATAACTAGAATCCCCTAGTTCCTCCAAATTGATTAGCGATCCAAGTTCCTCATAATCCTTAATATTCAATGCATGGCCGATTTTCCTCTTTTGAGTTTTCATATGAAATACTTTTCTCCAATTTTCCTTTCATTTCCGCTTGAACGTTTTGTATCTCTACCCTCATCTCGTCAACACCACCCTCGTTAATAACAAAGCAAAGGAAGAAAAAAAGTTTGTTTTGTGTTTCAATTGAGTGAAGTGAGTGTATATAACATATATTAACGTTGGTGTTTTGGATTATATGCACATTGGCAAGGTGGTTTACACTCCCACTGCATTAAAAATGTTATTACTGGTAACTGTTACAACAATCAAGTATTATGCATTAAATTTAATAAAGTGTTGTCTATAATATAATACTAATACTAATAAACAGTTACCTAGTTTAGATATTTAAGATTGGAATAACGCATAGTAAAGAAATATTCCCATAAATTTGTGAAACTGATAACGTATGTTGCCTTTTTTATATTTATAATATCATTGTATATAGGTTAAATCTAGGGGAGTCAAAAATAAACTCAAACATAGGTAATTCGTACAATCCGTCAAGAATTTTAAGGATTGGGCTCAAGATAGTTTGAATTTGGTTCAATCTCAACCCATTCAAGCTTAACTCATTTGATGAGAATTCTCATTGAGCCCAATTTAACCTCCAATTTCAATCCGTTTTAAAGCTCTTTATTAAGATATGTTCAAAGGGTATGAATTATTATCTATTTAACATCTTTTAGGATTTATCTATCCATTTGTCATCTTTTTTAACAAAAAAAATTGGAACAGAAATTCAAATTGTGATTATAAAAGTTAAATATCAATATGTTAAATTATTGAGATTCATCGGGTCAAACTAGATGGGTCAAGACCCAACCCATTTTTTAGCCCACTTGAACCAAAGTAAACTTGGGCAGATCAAGACTCAACCCGATTTCTATTCAATCCATTATAATATTTTTAATTTCAACCCAACCTGCTCATTTGACACCCCTAAATTAAATCCTAATTATATTGGGCATTTTATTTGTTAGACGAAAAAGAAAAGAGATAAATGTCAAAAACACACCTAAACTATTCACTTTTTTTTAGTTTTATACCTAAACTATTGAAAGTGTGAGTTTCATACCTAAACTATTACTTTTTAGTTTGAGAAACACACCTCAGTGGTGTGTGTAGTGCACTCTCTCTTTTATATGAAAAAACTTTGACACATGACACTCCACATAGATAAAATATTTTATCTAGATAAAAAATTAAATAATAAAAAATTAAATTATTTTCTTATCTCACTCCACCACCTCCTCCACGTATCCGCTCTCCCCCGCGACAACTCCATCCCTTTTTTAAAAAAAAAACATTTATAAAATATTTTTACAAATTTCATATTTCATCCTCCCCCCTCCCCCCGATAGAAATTGATATTATTTTATTTAAAAAAATCTACCCCATACTATATAATTTTCGCTCCTAATTTTTAACTTTTTTTTACGTTTTCTTATTTTGTGTTAGATATGCACGTACATATATTTTTAGAAAAAATATTCTACTATTGTACCGAGTATAACATAAATAACTAAAAAATATAAAAAGTCTTGTGGTGGAAAGTAAAAAATATTTTCGATATGTATATCTAAACACTGGGAAAAAAATTGAAAGCGTGGGTTAAGTGGGATGGGTAAAATTATATTTTTAAGAAAATAAAATAATATCTAAATTAGTATTTGATGAGGGGGAGGAGATAAAGTAAAAAATGAAATACTTTTATAGAAGAAATTTAAATGAAATAAAAAACTTTAAAAAATGGTGTGGGTAAGAAAAATATTTTACATTTTATTTTATAAAGAAAATATTATTTTTTTTATGATAGTTTTTAAATTTTAATTTTAACTAATACTAATAATTTATTTATTTTTTGTGGATATTTTGTCCATGTGGAGTGTGATGTGGAAATTCTTTAAAATAAAAGAGAGAGAGAGTGTATTACACATACTATGATGAGAGTGGTATAACAAAGAGAGGTGTGTTTATCAAACTAAAAAGTGATAGTTTAGGTATGAAACTCAAACTTTCAATAGTTTAGGTATGAAACTCAAAAAAAGTGAATAGTTTAGATGTGTTTTTGACACTTATCTCAAAAGAAAAAGTTCAATTTTTTTTCCAAACAGCTTAGTTTGATTTGCCTGAACGGAAAACCAGCACATGGTTATTGGTATTGGATACCAAACACTTTTTTTTTTCATCTGGATGAACATTACATTATGAAAGCTTTTTTTTGGTGATTTGCTAATTTGAATTTTAAAAGACTCCGCATGCACTGTACATGTGTCCTCACTCCTTAGTGAAGATTTTAGGATACTAAAATTGTGTTTTATTTTTTTATATATTTAACGCACATTTTAAGATATAATTACAATTTATTTGTATTTGAGAATGAAGTTGCAAGTAGTGCAGTGTGGTGGTTTTCTATTGGCATCAGTTTTTTTATATTTTTCTCCAATTGAATTGAAACAGTGCACTGATGGTCTTTATAATATAATTGTGATTGTTTGAACATTAATTAGAAGATTTTTTTTCACGACGACACTAAATTTAACGGAAGTTTATGAAAGTAATTTTATTTAAGGAATGTTGATCAATTCTTTTAGAAATAGTCGAATTAGGGAATAAGCATTAAGAACCCTACTTTTTTTCGTGGTCATTTCTATTTTGGTCACGGACATCACTGTCAAAGCACTTAGCTTCCGATATTCAAAGAAGTAAGTTATTTCTCCCTTTTTTTCATTAATTTAGAGAAACTGAACCTAAATCACAAAAATTAAAATAAAATTACTAATTGAGAAAATTAATGAAACTTAACAAAGATATTTAGTGCCGTTTTTATTGATTTGGAGAAAAGAAACCTAAATCACGACTTAATGAAATCAACTAAGACATCTAGTGCTGCAAAGACGATAATATCTTACTATGTAAGAATCTCCGTAGAAATGAATACAAAAACCCTAACCAGATGGATGGAGAAGAATCCATTTTGTACCATCGATCTTACATATTTTCAAATTGTCAGAAATTGTGAAAATCCATTCCGATGCATTTGTAGAAGGCAATAAACAAAATTGATTAACTATCAACCCAACTCCTTATATTAAATAAATTAAAAAAAGGGGAGTGACTTAAGATACATAAAAATACACAGGAAAATTCAAAATCTACTCTTTATTGCTAATTAATGGCCAAAATTTTTGTCTTCTTTTTTTCTTTTTCTAGTAAAATAATTTTCCTTATTGGACATGTTTTTATAATCAAATGATCATTCAGCTGATAAAGTTCCTGTTAATTACCGTTCATTAAGGAAAATTCAAGCCATAGCAACCATAATTTGTTTTAATTGTTGATGATGATAAACAAGTTAATTGTTTTTTCAAAATATACAGTTCAACTATAACATCCTACTGAGCCACATAAGAACATGAATAATTAAAACGAAATTTACACCGTTATAGGGTATAAGTTAAATCTCTTTAAAATTTTCATTATGTGATTATGTAACAGAAACGTACATTTGAAGCAGTGATATGAAAAAGAAAAAAAAAAGACAGAGAAGGTAAGTAGGACAGTTGGTAAGGAAACAGGTGATCTATATATACACTCAGGTGATCTACATTGATGAAGTTTGCTATGAAGAAGACGGTTACAAACGTTTAAGGTAATGACAACAAGTGGCTGAATTCTTGTATATTGAAGATACAAGGTGTAGGGTTACTTTTAAGGGATAATTGTATAGAATGACAAACTAATACTATAAAATAAATACAGTAGCTATCGTTTCATTTATTTGTGTTCCATAGCAAATTGTTGCCAGTCGCCTCTCTCCCTCATATTCTCGCTTGTCACTCTCCCTCTCTCGCTCGCTCCCTGTGGCTCGCCTCTCTCGCTTTATACAATAGAAATGTATAACTTGTGTTTCTGTTTGTATAAAGCAAGAGAAAATTGCATATAAACATGCAAATACATATATCTCTGTCCTATACACTTATAATTATACAATACAAATATTTCTCTGCCCAAGTCTCTTTTGTCTTTCTCTCTTTCTCGTTTTATACAAATTCAAATTGTATATAATTTCTCTCTTTCTCGTTTTATACAATTCGATTCAATTGTATATTCTCTGCTCTAGATTCTTTTGCCTTACTTTTTTTCTCGTTTTATACAAATTTAAATTGTTTATAATTTCTCTCTTTCTCGTTTTATACAATTCGATTCAACTGTATACAAATTCAAATTTTATACAGATATACAAACACATACAATTGAATTGAGAGGCTAACATCGATTTATACAAATGAGAGACTAACAACAATTTCTATAGATGGCCTGCATGAGAGCGAAATTATACAAATTTTAAGAGGAGCCAACTAATTATACAATTGTTTCTTTTGTATATATGTATAGCGAAATAGATATAGATTTTAGTTGTATATGTATAACGTATGAAGCGCAATTATGCAAACTTTGCTATAACATACAAATTTATATTTTTTGTTTGCTATATGTGAAAGTTGCCCTTTTTTTAATATATCGTCTTATTTACCCAGACTTATTCTACTTCATTTACTGATGCTTACCCTAGATTGCAGCATTAGACCAAAAAAACACTCAAGATGCGTTTCGAGGAACCTTAATTCTTTGTAGATACCTCAGGCTAATTAACTTCCATTAGGATAGTTTATTACCTTTTGCGGGGAAAAAATTTATACGCAATTAATATTTTTATATAATTTTAACAACCAAACGGAGAGGACATAACCTCCTTTTGCATCTTCAACAAGAGAGATCCTATCCTATTAAGATTATAATGATCCAACGATCTTTACAAAATGGAACAACTATACTAATGCATTTAAACTACAATTGTTTATGCATATAATGAAAAGTTTTCAAGGTGGCATTAGTCTTCTTGGATCTTCTTGAATTTGAGTGGCATATTTTGTTAGAGCATCCACACTTCATTTGTCTCTCTATGTTTAACTATAAGTGATGATGATCCTAACTTAATTGAAAATGCAGTGTTATTATTATTGTTCTTGTAACTTTCTCGCATTGATAATGAACTCTTAGTTATTTATTCAAGTTAATTATGATATTTAAATTTAAACTATGTAAGAAAAATAAGACACATCATACATTTCTCATTCTGATTTAAGTATTAAAAGTGAATATTTTATTTTTTTAATTTTCTCGTGTTCATTTAACTTATCCGATTCTTCGTATATTAGTCCAACTCATGAGTCGTGTCCCTAACTATTCCTCCGCCAACCTGACTAGCGAGCAATCACATGTAAAATTTCTCAATTTGATCCGAAATAAACAAGGCCTGAAAAGTAATCAGAATATATAAAATAATGCATTTCAATATTGATCGATAAAGTTTTTTCCAGGTTCCATCTAATGAAGATAAAAAGAAATAAATTTTGAACCTAACTCATAGCATGAGGATTGTACTAGACCAAGGATCTAAATTGTCCACATCAATTTGTGACTATAACAACAGAAATAAAAACAGACATAAATATAGGTGAATTTTTTAATCATAGATTATAAAAGAGAAACTCTTCATCAAAAGTACTGTAAAGTTCCCATATCCATTCCATTCGCTCAAAGTCAAAATCAGCTCCAGTGGTGAATGATTCCTCCCCTCCGAATATAAACTCTTCTGGTGGAGGAATCTCAATCCATTTTTCTATTTCCATTAATGATGAAAAAGTTGGAGACAGAGCCTCTACAGGTTCAACATAAGGAGTAATTTCCATTGACTTCTCCTCATTTTCTTCAGCAAAAAAGTCAGAAAACATAGAATCAAAATCCAAATCAGCATTTCCATAACTAGAATCCCCTAGCTCCCCCATATCGATTATTAGCCCGAGTTCCTCCATCAACTCCAAGTCAAAATCACCTCCAGTGGTGAATGATTCCTCCCCTCCGAATATGAACTCTTCTGGTGGAGGAATTTCAATCCATTTTTCTAATTCCATTAATGATGAAAAAGTTGGAGACAGAGCCTTTACAGGTTCAACATAAGGAGTAATTTCCATTGACTTCTCCTCATCTTCTTCAGTAAAAAAGTCAGGAAACATGGAATCAAAATCCAAATCAGCATTTTCATAACTAGAATCCCCTAGCTCCCCCATATCAATTATTAGCCCGAATTCCTCGTAATCCTTGATATCCAATGGCGAAATTTCATCTTTCGAGTTTCCATATGAAGTAATTTTCTCCAACTTTCTCTTTAATTCTTCCTCAACATTATCTATCTCTATTTTCTCCTCCTTGACAATTTTAAGCCCTGCGCTCACCTCCTCAACACCGCCCTCGTCAATAACAGGCCCTGTAACATTAGAGAGAAGAAGAAAAAGAAACAGAGGAAACATAGCAAAGGAAGAAAAGAAGAAGATTGTTTTGTGCTTCAATTGAGTGGTAAAATAAGTGTATATATAGTGATTGAAGCATCTTAAAAATTTTGGATTATATAAATGGATGATCACACTATTAGCAAGGTGGATTATCTGTAACAGTTAGTTACAAGAATCCATTTTTAGCACTTCTACTGAATGGTAAGATGAGAATGCAAACAAAAATACTATCCATTTTTTTGGTATCTGAATGAACTTCACAAGATGAAAATACTTTTTATTTTCTTTGGCATTCTGCTAATTTAAAGATTAAAGATATTGCATGCACTATACATGTGACCTTAGTGAAGGATCTAGAGTAGAGGTGGCAAATGGATGCGTTGGTTAAATGTGGGCGGGTTGAAAATGGGTAATTATTCAACCCGTTAAGATTTGATATGGATAAAAATGGGTTGGATAATCAATGAATCGATTAAAATACTAGTTTACCCATATTCATGATTTGTGTATTTTACACTATTATTAATTATCCAATATAAAATTAAATAAATAAATAAAAGGTATTATAATTAACAAAAGAAATGTACATTTAAATTATATATTTTTGGAGAAGACTTCACCATTTCAATTAGAGAGAGGAATAGTTAGTTATGTAGAATAATATAAAACGGAAGAGAAGTTACACAATTTTTAGTGATATCATGAATTTTGAGTGAATAAAAGTTAGAAGTTTAACTCATTCGCCTAATTCATACTTTGCCCATATTTTACCCATATTTTTATGGGTCAAATATGGTTATCAACCCATATCTAACCCATGTGAAAAATCACTCACCGAACACATTAAAATATGGGCAATTTGGGCGGGTCACCAAAATATGTGCTCATTTTGCAGGCACTAATCTAGAGTACTAAAAGTGTATTCCAATTTTATATTATACTTAATGTTGAATTTTAAAGGTGTGAATAGAAAATGTGGATCCGGATAGAATTCTTTTCTTTTTCTATTCATTTTCTATAATGGTGACAGTTTCAACATTAATTAGAAGAGTTTTTTTTTACAATGAAACAAGAAACTAAATTCGAGGGAAGCTTATGAAAGCAATTTTATTTAAGAAATGTTTATCAACTCTTTCAGCAATTAGGTAAATCTAGGAAGAAGCATTAAAACCTCTATTTTCTTTTTCCGGGGTCATTTCTTTTTTGGTCACGAACATTCGTGACATAACAATCTTTCGATTCTTCGATAGAATTAAGTTACGTCTCCCTTATTTCAGTAATTTAGGTTCCAGTTAAGAGAAACCTTTCGTCCAATTGGGCAAATTAATGAAACTTAACGAAGATATTTAGTGTCTTCTTTGTTGATTTAGAGAAAAAGAACTTGAATGTTTAAAGAGCCCAATTCTTAATTGACGAATTTGTAGGTTCAATTCCTATCGAATGAACGCCAGATTCAAAAGAGAAACATATAGGCGAATTTGGAAAATTGATGAAATTAATCAAGCCATCTAAAACTGCAAATATGATAATATCTTATTATATGGAAATCTGTGCAGGTATAAACACGAAAACCTTAAGCAGATGGATGGAGAAGAATCCATTCTGTACAATATTTCACATTTTCAAATTGCCAAAAATTATGAAAACACATTCCAGCGCATTTACAGAAGGCAATAAACAAAATTGATCAATTATCAACCCTGCCCGTACATAAAAAAATTTTTTGCTTAAGATGCATAAACTATATTTAAAATATTCCCTTTATTGCTAATTAATGTCCAAAAATCTTGTCTTTTTTTTTTTTTACGAACATGAATAATTAAAAAGAAATTTCATTGGATATAGGTTAAACCTCATTAAACTTTCATTAAGTAATCTTCAAATCTATTTTTGCATCTGGACCTTCACATTTGCAAAGATATCCATATTCTTCTGTAAAGGATAAAAAGGTCATTTAGTTTATCGGATCGGAAAATAGCACATAGTTTTTAAATGTGTAACCCGGAAGAGTAGAAAGGATAAAAAGGCGCTTTTTTAAATATTGTTGGTGCAAAAAACTTAACTACACACCGTTTTTAGATAATTGTTTAAATTTTTCGACACTATTATGCACCATTTAAAAATAATTATTCAATATTTTTTACACTATTAATGCAAAAAAGTCCATTAAACAAAACTTCTAAATAACTATATAATTTTTTTTACACAATTATTACACAAAAGTCAATTAAACATTGCTTTTAAATTTTTGACACGAATGTTGCATAAATATTACTAATTAACGTAAACCCTTAATTTCATTGATCTTCTCTATTTATTATTTTACTTTTTTTTTGTTGCCTCTGAATCTTAATAATACATATTGTGTAACAATCTCCTCGACTAGGTTTGTGACAAACAAACTTGGGACGTAGGATTAACGCATAATTCATCGTCACAAATTAAGCTACTTAATTTAAATTGTACATCATAATATATAGGAGGAAAAATGATAATGGTAATAAAAAGAAATAAACGTTGAACCTAATTCAAAACAGATGAATTGTCTAAGGTCAAGGACCTTAATTGACACATTGACATGGGACTCTAAGAGAACGAAATAAAAATAGACATACACAAATCTACAAGCTGAGGAATTTTATCTTTGATGATAGAAAAAAAGGTAATCATTGTAAGTGTAAGGTTCCCAGATCCACTTCTTCAGCTCAAAGTCCTAGCTAGCTCGAGTAGTGAATGATGATCCCTCTCCGTCCAATCTGATCTCTTATGTAAGAGAAATTTCCATTTATTTTTCTAATTTAATTAATAGTGAAACAATTAAGGACATCGCGTCTACAGGATCAACATAAGGAGTAATTTCATTAACTTCTCTTCATCTTTAGGGAAAAAAAAAAAAAATATTGAATTAAAATTCATACCAGCATTTTCATAGAATTATGTCTATGTGGTTTTTGTAATATAAAGTAATATACTTGTGATTGTTTTGAACTTTAATTAGAAAAATAATTACAATGAAACAAGAAAATAAATTTAAGGAAAGTTTATGAAAGCAATTTTATTTAAGGACCTTCAAATTTGTTTTTGCATCTGGGCCTTCACATTTGCCAAGTGATGATTTCATAGAGCTCCTTATTCTTTCAAAAAATATAAATAGGTCATTTAGTTTACCAGATCAGAAAATAGCACATAATATTCAAATATGTAATTTTAAAGAGTAGAAAAGGATAAATGCGCATCGCTTTTAGATAAATGTATAATTTTTTTTACACTATTGGTGTGCACAAAGGCTATTTATGCACCATTTTAAAATAAATATTTGATTTTTTTTAACTATTAATGCACAAAAGATAATCAAACACGATTTTTAAATAGCTACATAACTATTATTTTTGACATGATTGTTGCACAAAGTTAAATAAATATAACTTTTAGATAGCTAATTTAGAGGTTAAAGATTTTGCATGCACAATACATACGTCTTGAGTGAAGGTTCTAGAGTACTAAAAATGTGTGTTAGTTTTGTTATATACTTAACATATGAGTTAAGAGATAATTACAATTTATTTGTATTTGAGGATGAAGGTTAAGAGGTAATTATAGTTTATTCATATTTGAGGATTTGAGGATGAAGTCGAAAGTAATTCAATTTGGTGCTTCGCTATTAGCAACAGTACAAGGACTGTGCTTATGTAGAATTATTTATATTTGTTTTTTTGTAATATAATTTTTATCATTTGAACACTAATTAGAAAGTATTTTTTTTTTTTACAATGAAACAGAAAAATAAATTCAAAGTGAAGTATATGAAAGCAATTTTATTAAAGAAACCTTTAAATCTGTTTTTGCATCTAGACCTTAACATTTGCCAAGTGATCATTTCAGCTGGCTCCTTATTTTTCGAAAAGGATAAAAAAATCATTTAGTTTACCGAATCAAAAAATAGCACATAGTATTTAAATATGTAACCCTTAAGAGTAGAAAATGATAAAAAGGCCTAGAGTACTAAAATGAAGTCGGAGCCTAAAGGATATAAAATGTTAATAAAATTTTAAAATAGTATATGAATTTTTATATTAACCAAAACGGTAAAATCGCTGGAATAGCAGCGATTTTATCTGCCGGAAAAAGCAAAATCGCTGCTATAGCAGCGATTTGCAAAATTTGATAAAGAAATCGCTGCCAAGGCAGCGATTTACAAAATAATTTTTTTCAATTGATTTTTTAGTAAATCGCTACCTATTTAACTTTAAATTTTTTTATTATTTATTTTAAATTTTAAAAAAAATATTTAAAAGCAAATCGCTGCAAGGGCAGCGATCTGTATCAATTTTTATTTTTTAGAAGAAATTAAATCGATGTCAAGGCAGCGATTTTAAATTAATTTTTTTTTATAAACGCTATCGTCGGCAGCGATTTAAACTTTTTTTAAAAAAAAATTGTTAAATCGTTGCCGTCAATAGGGTTTTATTAAAAATAGTCGATTTAAAATCGTTGCATTGGCAGCGACTTATTAAAAAAATTAATTTGTAAATCGCTGACTTGGCAACGATTTCTTAAAAAGAAAATTTTAAAAATCAAATTTATAGCAGCAATTTTGCTTTTTCCGGCGGACGAAAACACTGCTATTCCAGTAATTTTGTCGTTTTGGTTAAAATAAAAATTCATATACCGTTTTGAAATTTTTATTAATATTTTATACCCTTTAGGCTCCGGACTCTACTAAAACGTGTGTGAATTTTGTTTTATACTTACCATACAAGTTAAGAGATGATTTTTTAGTTTGTTTGTACTTGAGGATTAAGTTGAAAGAAGTTCGATTTGGTGGTTCTCTATTGAAAATGCTAATGTAGAATTATTTGTGTATTTTTTTATAATATAATTGTGACTATTTGAACATTAATTAATTAGAAGACTATTTTTCGCATAAGCTAATTATGCAACGTTATAAAGTAAATGTAACAATTTATTTATTTATTTTGTCATTATCGGTGCATAAAAGTTAATTAAACACTATTTTTAAATATCTATATAATTCTTTTTGGCACAATTATTGCACAAACATTAATTAAACACCCTAATTTCATTGATCTTTCCTATTCATGCTTTACTTTTTTTGTTGCTTCTCTATCTTCATAATCCATATAGAGTTACAATCTACTCAGACGAGGGTAAGAACAAAACACTTGAGACGTAGGATTAATGCACAATTTTCACTGTCACAAATTAAGCTGCTAATTTATTTTAATTTAACTTGTACATCATAATAGATACGGAAAAAAAATTGATAGACAGTGATAAAAAGAAATCTACTTTGGTCCTAACTCATGACACGAGGATTGTCCAAAGACCTAGGACCTCAATTACCCACATAGTTGTTGGACTCTAACAGGAAAAAAAAACATACATACATACATAAATCTACAAAGTTGAAAGATTTTTTCCTTGATGATAGAAACGGAAGTACTCATCATAAGAGTAAGGTTCCCATATCCACTCCATCAGCTCGAAGTCCCAACTAGCTTGAGTAGTGAATGATGATCCCTCCCCTCCAAATCTGAACTCTTCTGGAGGAGGAATTTCCATCCATTTTTTTAATTCCATTAATGATGGAACAGTTGAAGGAAGAACCCCTACAGGATCAACGTAAGGAGTAGTTTCCATTAACTTTTGTTCATCTTCAGGAAAAAAGTCAGAAAACATAGAATTAAAATCTATACCAGCATTTTCGTAACTAGTATCCCCTAGTTCACCTAAATCGATTATCAATCCAAGCTCCTCGTAATCCTTGATATCCAATGGCGGAATTTCCTCAACACCACCCTCGTTAATAACAGACCCCATAGAGAAGAAGAAAACGGAGAAAGCAAAGCAAATGAAGAAAAAAAGGAGATTGTTTTGTTGCTTGAATTGAGGGAAGTAAGTAAGTGTATATATAGAGAGGGAAGCAAAGTTGGTGTTTTGGATTATATGCACACACTATTTAGCAAGGTGGTTTTCTCTGCCACTGTATTAAAAATGTGATAACATGGAACCGTTACAATAATCAAGTATTATGCATTAAATTTAATGAAGTGTTGTCTATAGTATATATACTACTGCTACTTCTATTAAACACAGTAAGCTAGTTTACATGATTAAGATTGGAATAAGGCATAATAGTGTTAAAAATAATTCTGAAGAGACTGATGATGTATATGTTGCTTTACTTTATATTTATAATATCAGTGTATATAAGTTAAATCCTAAAAATATTGGATAGTTTAATTATTAAACGAAGAAAAAGAGTTCAATTTTTTTCAAACAGGTCATTAAAATTTGTCTGAAGGGAAACCAGTGGATGGTAATTGGTATAGAAACTTGTAACGTAAATGCAAACAAAAGAACAACAACCACTTTTTTTGGCACCTGATGAACTTTACATGTGAAAGCTTGTTTTTTTTTCTAATTTAGAGATTAAAACTTTTGCATTCACTAGACATGTGTCTTTGAAGGAAGGTTCTGGAGGACTTAAAAGTGTGTGTGAGTTTTTCTTTTTAATACATAACATAAAAGTTAAGAGATAATTATAGTTTGTATTTGAAATGAAACATGGCAACGAGATTATGAACTGCTAGCTTTTATAATATAATTGTGACTGTTTGAACATTACTTAGAAGAGTTGTTTTCACAATGAAACGAAATTTAACAGAAGTTTATGAAAGCAATTTTATTTAAGGGATGTTGATCAACTCGTTTAGAAATAGTTGAATCTGGGAATTAGCACTAAGAACCCTATTTTCTTTTTTCTGGGGTCGGACATCACTGTCAAACCACTTAGCTTCCGATTTTTCTACAGAATTAAGTTAAGTCTCCCTTCTTTCATTATTAATAATTTAGAGAAAAGGAACCTAAATCACGAAGAAGAAGAAAATCTGCTAATTGGCGAATTAATGAAACTCAACTAAGATTTATAGTGCCGTCTTGATCGATTTAGAGAAAACCTAATTCACCAAGAGAAACCTATCTGGTAATTGGACAAGTTAATTAAATTAACTAAGATATCTAGTAGCTGCAAAGGCCTTACTATGTGAAGATCTCCGCGGAGATGAATACGAATGTATTAAGTTATACCATGTTTATTGCATTTTTATAGTTCTACATAATTAATACTAACATAACTTATGAGGGAATCTATGTATAAAGTTATGCGGGGTATAAGGTGGAATAAATTATGTGGTATTAGTTATACATGTATTAAAATGATAAATTACATATTTATCCTATTAAATTATTTTATTGTTTTTAATTAGAAACTTGATTGTTTTTCTATATATAAATTTGTTGTTTTTATTTCTTTTTTATATTTAAACCATTTTTATTTCTTTTAATTTTTTTTAATTGGAAACTTTATTGTTTTCTATCAACATGTGTTGTTATTTCTTATTATATATAGATTATTTTCATTTCTTTGTATATACTTACGTGTTGATTGATTTATGCAAACATAAATATTTTTTTAATATTATAAATTGATTGTATATTTTTTAACGGTACATATGCTAATCAAATATTAACATTATATGTTATTCAATATATTTCACATTTTATTAGTATGTATTATTATATTGTAAATAATATATATATTAATAATTTACAACAAGTTTAATATTCAATACTTAATAATTCATGTATTGTAATCTCTAAATCCTGCATAACTAATACCTGCATAGCTAATACTTGCATAACTAAACCCTGCATAAGTAATACCTGCATAACTAAACCCTGCATAACTCTCTAACCAGTAACCAA
The DNA here is from genome assembly GCA_022817965.1 of Solanum lycopersicoides. Taxonomy (NCBI): domain Eukaryota; kingdom Viridiplantae; phylum Streptophyta; class Magnoliopsida; order Solanales; family Solanaceae; genus Solanum; species Solanum lycopersicoides. The sequence continues at coordinate 76,243,166 of CM040619.1, forward strand.
ACAGCCCCTAAGCAGATGGATGGAGAAGAATCCATTTTGTACCATCTTACATATTTTCAAATTGTGAAAAATTATGAAAACCCATTCAGATGCATTTACAGAAGGCAATAAACAAAATTGCATAAAAAAAATTGCGCATAAAAAATACACAGGAAAATTCAAAATCTTCTTTTTATTGCTAATTAATGTCCAAAATTTTTGTCTTGTTATTTCTTTTTCTAGTAAATATTTTCCCTTATTGGACATGTTCTTATAGTCAAATGATCATTCAGCTGGTAAAGTTCCTGTTATAATATTTACAGTTCATTAAGGAAAATTCTAGCCATGTCAACCACAATTTGCTTTAAAATTGTTGATGATGATAAACAGGTTAGTTAATGTTTTTTCAAATATACAATTCAGCTATAACATCTTGTTAATTAAACCACATACGAACATGAATAATGAAAAAGAAATTTACACCATCAGTGGAATTCATTACAATTTACAGTCATAAGATATAAGTTAAATCTTCTTAAATTTTCATTATGTCACATCACAGAAGCTTACATTTGAAGCAGATAAAAACACTGACAGGATCGGTGTAGAAAGGACAGAAAAGGTAAGTAGGACAGTTGGTGAGTAAACAGGTGATCTATATACACACTCAACTTCACTGGTAGTCCTACATAGATGAAGTTTGATATGAAGAAGACAGTTATAAACATTTAAGGTAAAGACAACAAATGGCTGAATTCCTACATATTGAAGACACAAGGCGTAGGGTCTTTTATATATCAAGTGATTTACACATCATAACTACTACATTTCGATTTTCCTATAATTTAGATTTACTCCAGTACTCGACGTATTGATGTTTACCCTAATCTAGCATAATAGGTTAACTACATTGATTGTTTAAAAAATCTTTATATTGTCAGCATTTACGACATATCCATTAACTTGAGCATCAAAGCTATTTGCAGAAACCACAGTAGGCGGCAATTTGCGAAATTTCACTGATCAACTACCTTGAGGATGCTAACTTTGTTAGAATAGATTCATGACCTTATTAGCTCGTAAATCCACGCACACATATGCCTCTCAAATTTAAATGATCTTTAGCAGTAGTGTTGTTCTCGCTAAATCCATACATCATTGAGATCTCTGATATATACTTTTGAGCATGTAAGATTGCATCTAGCTTGAAATTAACAACCTTTAGCAGATGAAAATATTGATTTCCATAGGTGAATCGAAAATAACATAACCTCTAACCTAGCAGAGGTTCCAAACCCTACCAAAACCCTCAATTTCCTATTGAGGTAAAGAGACGAAAGCAACAAACAAAGATTTTTAAATCTTAAAATGCAATTTGCTCAGCCCAGAAATATAAAGTAGTAATAGTAGTACCTGTTTGGGAATGAGATCCAAAAATTATGCACGGACTTTTCAATTCAGGATCTCAACTTGATTACTATTCCTCCATTAAAACCCCAAATTAAATACAGAAGGTTAATTCACTGTTTAATGCTCTACAAATTAAAATTGATGGAGAGAAAGAGAAATCACCTGAACGGAAGCTTTAAAACTCATTTGGGACTCAGAAACTTGAATCACATGATTAGTGCCACAATTGATCGTCAGAGTCAGAAATTAATCGGCTCTGAGAAACATAAACAATTCTCCATAAACAAAATTTTGGCTAATGATGCTTAGGAAAAAAAATTATCTTCATCAATTTCTCCGTCCCTTTTACTTGTCTATTTTACACTTTTTACTTTACTTTATCATTTTTTCATAAATTAAGAAAAAAATAATGTTTCTTATCTATTACTATGTCTCATTTTACTAAGAGAGTTAATATTTTAAAAAAAGATAAAACCTCTTTGATAAATAATTTGATTTTGAAATTCCATCAATTAATAATGTAAACTGATAAACTCATCATCATGTCAATTATTATTTTCTTATCAGATGGATAACTAAATAGGGAGAGATATAATAAATTCAGAGTTAATTAAATTGTAGGAGAACTTATTTAATTAAAGATAAACATTTATATAAGTTATATTACTTTGTTTCTAAATATTTGTCCATTTTGACAAATAAAAAAAGTGTATACATTATACCTTCAATTAAAATCCAAAAAAAAAAAATTCATTCAATTCATAATTAATAGAAGTAAAATGATAAACTCATTATATTAATAATTATTTTCTTAAAAGAGTTAATTCATATCCCTTTTAGTTTATCACGATAACATTCTTCTACTTATAAGTGACGATGATTAATAAAGTCATCTTAACTTAATTGTAAAGCTAAGTGAATTTATTATTTAATACTGAATTGTTATTATAATATGGATTTCAGACTAATTATGATATTTTAATATTTTCTATTTAAATTTTGACTATGTGAGGAAAAAAAAACATCCATTTCTCATTCTGAATTAAATATTAAATGTGATTATTATTATTTTTTTTAACCATGGTCATTAGATTAATCCATCCTATATGAGGCCAAGTCATATCCCTATTCCTCCGCCAACCTGACGAGAAACATTTATAAAAGTTATATTACTTTGTTTCTAAATATTTGTCTATTTTGACAAATAAAAAAGTGTATATATTATACCCTCAATTAAAATCCAACAAAAAAATAATTCATTCAATTCATAATTAATAAAAGTAAAATGATAAACTCACTATATTAATAATTATTTTCTTAAACGAGTTAATTCATATCCCTTTTAGTTTATTACGATAACATTGTTCTACTTATAAGTGACGATGATTAATAAAGTCATCTTAACTTAATTGTAAAGCTAAGTGAATTTATTATTTAATACTGAATTGTTATTATAATATGGATTTCAGACTAATTATGATATTTTAATATTTTCTATTTAAATTTTGACTATGTAAGAAAAAAAAACATCCATTTCTCATTCTGAATTAAATATTAAATGTGATTATTATTATTTTTTTGTACCATGGTCATTAGATTAATCCATCCTATATGAGGCCAAGTCATATCCATATTCCTCCGCCAACCTGACGAGAAACCCATGACTTGTAAAATTTGGTCACTAATCAACATTTCAATTCTGTTGTATTGTATAATCCCAAATACTTTTCTTTTTCTTCTAGAAGTGTTACATCATACTAACTTGTGTTTCAATTGACTACTCTATCATCAGATCCTATGTGCATTAAATTCCTAGCCCTTATTTAGTTTCTTTCTGCCTACAACTTTTTTTTTATTTTTTATTTCTTGGAAAACGAAAAGTTCATTATTAACTAGAGGGTTCTGTAATGGGGAATCAGGTGAAGTTTCCAGGTATCAGTGATGAATTACAGAAGTTGTTAGATGCAGATATGGACAACGTAGAATCCAGGCGTTGTGCTAGAGAGGCATTTAAACATATTCAGCTGTCAATTGATCATATCTTATTCAAGGTATATTCTCTTTGATTACTCATTCTTCATATACTTTTTTGCTTCAAAGTTTGGATTTTTATTGGTATTGGTCTATGGTGCAAACTGCAAAGGGACTCAAGTATTTGTGTGTGATCATACTTCATAACAATAGTAGGAAACAACTTCTCTATAGCTCTGGAAAAAATAACATGCTCTTTTTTATGCTTGAGTCATAGCTAGCAACATATATATTGGACTTGAATATGCGAGCCCTTTAGAAATTCTTCAAGCTCTAGCAGATCGATGGTACAAAACTACTTTTGAAAGTGATCCCTATTCCATCTATAGGAAATACTCGTTTATTCAGTATAGGACCACCCATAACAGTAATATCTATCTTCCTAAGTTATCTAAAGTAAGCATTTTATCAGGTTAAAATTATGTTATGTATGTCATCTTTGCAAATGCATCTTCTACTGAATAAGATTGTTGTAACTTTGGAAGTTTACACAGTTGAGACTTGTATACATATTTTACCTTTGTCGTCTACTGTAACGGAGGACTGAGTGTTTCCAAATGGGTGTGATATCGTACGTGGAAGTAACGAGTTTCTTTCTGATCTTTTATGTTTATTTAATGATTGCTTCTTCTATCTTTGCACCAGGTGCCAGATGCTGGATTGAAGATGGAGGAGGTAAACCTTATGCTCTTATTTCCTTTTTTCTAATGTTGTTGGAAATGTGTTGACGTCTTATTGCCTGATTTTCCTTACTAAACCGTCAATGTTGTTAGCTTGTACTGTACTTTGTGGTCTAGTAAGTTATGGTTTCTTTCTACTTTTCCTTTTCAAAATGAGAGATGAGCTTAATAAAAATAAATAGACAAACAAATAGAAACAACAACAGATATAGGGATCTAATGCAAGAATTTTGTATTGGCTCTGCAGTTTTAGTAAAAGCTATTTGCGTCACTTCTTATTTTATGAACTGAGATTTAGCGTAGGAATGATAGGATTCCATAAGAAGAACTAATTGTGATTTAGTTTCCGTGTTTAACTGTCAACCTTCTATTTTGATTATGAGAGGATTCTCACTCATATTGGAAGGTCAAATGCTTGGTTCATAAGATTATAAGCTCCAAAATTTTTAACATACCATCAGTAAGGTAGACATTTCATATATATTATACTCATTAAACTTCTAAAGCAAGTGACGAAGGGGATAGTTTGGGAAAGATGACTCAAAGCGAGAAAAGTCTATTTTAGTGTACAAGTTATTGACATTTGGATGTTAAAGCCATAATATTGATGTGATTTACCTTGTATAATTTTACAATATTCTGTGGCGCAGTCTTATGAGGTTAATTCTCGAGGGCTTGAAATCTTCTCCAAAAGTTGGCTTCCAGAGACACCTCCAAAAGCTATTGTCTATTTTTGTCATGGTTATGGAGATACATGCACTTTTTTTGGTGAAGGTTTGTGGCTTGCAAAAGCATTTAAAGTCCCCGACAAGTTTTTTTTTTTTACAAAAGAATTTGTTGTAACTATCCTTATCTTTAGGCATTGCAAGGAAATTAGCATCTTTTGGTTATGGAGTAGTTGCCATGGATTACCCCGGATTCGGGCTTTCAGAAGGTCTTCATGGTTACATACCAAGTTTTGACCAGCTGGTTGATGACGTCGTTGAGCATTACTCAAAAGCTAAAGGTATGACTTTATTGGATAATCAATAACCTACTTCATCATTAAATGGATTCTTCTGAGAGAGCAAGGCACACATAATAACTTCTCCGTGTAAATTTTGGTATTTCGATTAGCATCAAGCATGATAGCCCTAACATGATGATTTGACTTGGAATGTCATAGCATTTTCTTATTCTTCTTGGCACTCTACTGTAGAAAAATCTGACAGATAATAGTTGGTTGCAGAAAAGCCAGAGTTCCGTAATCTACCAAGCTTCCTATTTGGGGAATCCATGGGTGGAGCAATAGCTTTGAAGGTGCACCAGAAGCAACCTGATTCTTGGAACGGTGCTGTTCTTGTTGCACCTATGTGCAAAGTATATCTCTGGAAATGCTTCTCTATTCTTACTGATGCCTCTGATTCATATAGAGTGATGACTGGTTTGTCATATAGATTGCAGATAACATGGTTCCACCATGGATACTAACACAAATTTTAATTGGTGTCGCAAAGTTTCTTCCAACACAGAAGCTAGTTCCGACACAGGATTTAGGAGAATTGGTATTCAGAGATGCAAAGAAGAAAGAACATGTACGTATCACTTTGTTTTCTGTATAGGAGAGGCTAATAGTGCTTGTGACAGGAATGCCACTGTTGCCTATCTCAATTGTTGGTTGAACATCATATTTAATTGCGCAGATACACCCCGCCCATTTCTCATATAAGATGTAACCTGTTTCTTCTGTGTGCAGACTGCCTATAATGTCATCTCTTACAAACATAAACCCCGTTTACAGACCGCCCTGGAGTTACTGAATGCCACAAAAGAGATAGAGGGACTACTAGAAAAGGTGTGTCACATGTTTCAACTTTTCTTTGAATTAGTGTAAAAATTCATAGCTGTGTTAACTGTTTAAAAGGTCTATATGTGAATATCTTCCATTTATGGGAGTTGCTCCACAGTCGGAATATATTGCTCTGTGTTTGTATTGAAGAGGCCATATTTGATTGTAAAATTCCTTTGCTATGGTGATTATTAGTGCCTGTGTCGAGGTGAATTGAAGCAGTGAAATTGATGTCCCTGTTACTATGCACCTGCAGGATTAAAATTGTATGTGATTCTACAGTAATCTAGTGTCTTTAGTAGTAAAAAAGTCGAAACATCTGTGTTTTATGGCCTCATCTATACAATCAGGATAAACATATGACTGAGTTACAACTTTCGTGCAATCTGCATTTGTATATCGAGTTGTTATCTACATACTGATAATAATATTATTTTACAGGTATCTCTGCCATTTTTAATCTTGCACGGAAAGAGTGATGTAGTGACGGATCCATCCGTTAGCAAAGCACTGTATGAGAGGTCAAGTAGTTCAGACAAGAAACTGTTCCTTTATGAAGATGCTTGCCATGCCTTGCTCGAGGGTGAGTCGGATGAAATGATACTTCAAGTCTTTGGTGACATTATTTCATGGCTGGACGAGCATACCATCTCCTCCTAGACATTTCTGCAATGTTCGTGTTTTATGTTTGTTTGCTAATTTATCTTGTAAGATTTACATGGTAGAAAGAGCCTAAAAGACCTTTGTTGAGTTTGTGACTTGTAAATGAAATGAAAAGCAATGTAGTCATTCTGAATTCAACTCTTCAGGACTTAAATCAGCTTTCTTTAATTTCTCAATGTGTTAGACACGATACAGTAAGAGATATGAGAGAGCACTATACATTGTCGTGGAGGTAGAATTTTCACCGAAGATTCATCTTAATTTTACTAGAAAAATAAATTGATCTTCGTCTAGATTTATCAATTTTGCTTCTCCTACTTTTCAAAAAGCTTTAGGAGAAGGATAATCTGATAAACCTGTCAGAAGTTGGACCAATAAAAAGAAAATTCAGGGTTATGTAAATCCAGAATTCCTTATAATGATCCACATTAGTTTTTCTTTTTTTCCCACATGGCGTACGAAGTTTATATTGGAGCACCGACTAAATTCAAATGTGATTTATATTGGAGCATCAAATAGTTCGGATATAGTGAGCTTATTCAGAGTTGGCGTCCATATGATTTTTTCATATTCATTATCTCAAACTCGACACCATCTCTAAGAGTTCTAAGGGTAAAACAATCCATCACAATTACTTTACCCTTATAATGGTCCACCTTCTCTTATTTGTCATGATTTTATTTATTTCTAAGGTAAAAACACATGGACGTATAAATGGAAAATTAGTGGAGTATTTTATCTTTAAAAATGGTATAGAGAAGTAAATGGAAGAAAAATACTCATATTGGTTATCATCTTTCCTATATTTGGTTTGGATAAAAGGAATAGAAAAGAAAAAATCATCAATTTGAATAACTCAAGTCACATTGCGAAAATGACAATAATGGTCCCTTATGTTTGAGGCTAGTTTCAAATAAGTCTTTCAAATATATGCACCAAATAAATTGGTCTTTTGAATTTATGAAAAGTTAAAACACTTTTAATTTCCGCCAAATATTCATCNAAAAAAATGGTATAGAGAAGTAAATGGAAGAAAAATACTCATATTGGTTATCATCTTTCCTATATTTGGTTTGGATAAAGGAATAGAAAAAGAAAAAATCATCAATTTGAATAAACTCAAGTCACATTGCGAAAATGACAATAATGGTCCCTTATGTTTGAGGCTAGTTTCAAAATAGTCTTTCAAATATATGCACCAAATAAATTGGTCTTTTGAATTTATGAAAAGTTAAAACACTTTTAATTTCCGCCAAATATTCATCAAATTCTATTGACAAAAATTATGGAAAACAAAGAATAGGAAATTAGTGAACTCACATTTATTGATACAACTTTTTCGTTTGGAGTTTTTCTTATTTTTCTTTTAATTTATTTTTAGAATTTGGTATAACTATTTAAGGTGTAATTTCTGCTAATTTATATGTATATTTATTACAAAATTTTTATGTATAGTATGTTTTACAATTTAATGAAACTTTATTGGTCTTTATGATTATTTTTTTAAAAAAAATCATTTATATTTCGTCAAATTTAACAAACATAAACTGTTAAATATTTGAACGGTACTGAAAATTTAATTTCTATTTTTTTTGGCTGATGCAAAATTGTTCAATGCATACGGAAGGGACTATTTTGAACCAACCTCAAACATAAGGGACCATTTTTGTCATTTAATTTGGTAAAATTTTATTTCTCTGTTTCACTCTTATATGAAAGGAATTCATCAAGAGGGCCAGGGGTCATGATCAATTTAGATGGTCACTCTGTTGGTGAAACCTCTGCTTACTGTACTTGCTATGTTTAATTTTATTTTGATGGAATGAGGATGCCATTTTTCCTTTAATTCTTATTATTGTTGCTCCCAATTCTCATACCCAGCAATCACGGCCTTATCTTCTGCTTGCTTTTGTCACTCTCAATTCTCACTCAAGGTATGCCCTTTCTCTGCTACTCTCTATTCATAGCTTGTAATATACTGTAAGTTTTTCTTCATTAAATTACTGTTTATTGTTCTCAGTTTTTTAATTCACACCTGGTATGTATGTTAAACCGATACACACAAATTGTTTGCTACTTGTACTGTCTGGTTAGATCTGAAGTTTCTCCATTGTTATATCATAATTACATTGAAATTGAAAATGAAAATTTGAGAGCAATTAAGATGCTATTGAAGTCTTCATGTAGATAGTGCTGAGCAACTATCTACATTTGAAGATATGGAACAAAAAGCTTTGAAGAATGAGATGCTAGTGTTTGGAGGTTTAGTGAATTGAATGTCAATCAGGTACCGTTGAAGTCTCAATGTCATTTGAATTATGCTATTAGAAATTAGGCTTGGTGTATTGCATGCCAAGCAAATCTTCAATAAAATTAATCTATACTTGGTAATGGAAAAAAGAAAATGAGGTTTTCCAACTCACTAAGCGCTACCGAGTTTGAAGTTACAATGAAACGCCAACCCTGCTAAACGATTATGCTATAAGAAGTAATCAATCTCTACTACTTATTGTAGATGGACTGCTGGACACCTACTCTGTCGTCAAATATTCTATGTTATATCAGGAGGAACCAGCCTCCATCCTCCACACTTGAAACAATAAACCCAAACCTTTTAAGTCAACAAGTTCAGAAACGAAGAACCAAGCATGGCAATGGGTGGAGTTTCCTCGGAGGATCAAGAGTAATGTGTCAGCCTAACCTCCAAAATCTTCCACAGAGAAGAAGCTACAGGGTGTCTGCTATATGTAATCTTTTCTTCCACTGCTTATCTTTAGTTCTCAATTCGTGTCTTGCTACTTCCTTTTGGATAATTCTTGGGAATCAGCTATATGCGGTCAGGAATGTGGTTATTTACAGTCATCACATAATGATGCGCTTTAGGTTATTATGACACCTACCTGCGAAAACATATGTTAATTAACAAACTAAATTAAAAAAAATTATTACAATGCTTATTAACTTTGTACAAATACTTTTATGTGCCCTTTTCTTAACGTGCCACTTGGCTTAATATCCAAACCTGCTATCCTCCTTTTAGATGAACCAGGAAAAACAAATTCAAATAGAAAAGTACTTGTAGAAGTATAACAATTTGCTGTCTTCTTTCAATCTGGTTGATAATAGAAATATCTCCCAGCTTGTTGCAATGATCCATTGGAATCTTGTTTCTCTCATTACATTGCTGGATTTTCCATCTCATGTCAATGAAAGAATATTCTTACTTGCTAATGTAGATGTGTAAACTGCTAGTGTCTTACATCTTATGCCAAGAGACAGTTTTGATTAATTGTATATGGAATATCAAACTGAACATCAAATTGATCTATTCGATTATAAATATATATGTATAAAAATATATATGCATGTTTTTTAAGCTTCTTATTGTTTACTCTCTTTGCAAATGTTTCAGTGTCATGTATTTGAACTTTTTGGGACAGCTGATGTCTTATTTTACAGGGTTGCCTAATTCTCAAGTAGCTAGTAGTGTCTTTACGCTAGGAACAGCAGGCGTTCTTCCATTTTACACCCTCATGGTTGCAGCACCTAAAGCAGAACTTGTAAGTTATCTCAGTTCTGTAAAGCAACACTCTATTTCTAGAGAGTATGCGCTATGGATATATTATCAACTTAGGAAGCCCTTCTTATTTATTTTCTTGGAAGACATAAAAAGAAAAGTTACACCTGCCAAGTTCTCTCTCCTTATGTCATCCACAAAAGTAGAAGTCATGGGGCATGATTTTAGTTGCATTGATTTGTGATCTAATTGCAAGATACTGATTTTGTGCCTTTCCAAGATATATTGTAATAGGGCATAATTAAATACATAATGCAGACTAGAAAATTGATGGATAGTGCCATACCATATGTTGTGCTCGGACTTCTGTACGCATATCTGTTGTACCTGTCTTGGACACCAGATACAATTCGGCTGATGTTTGCTAGTAAATACTGGCTTCCAGAGGTTTGTTCTTGTACTTAACAATTAATAGTTGTCATCTTGTGCTGATAATCTGATTTAGGCTGTTGACATTTCATTCTGTTTAGCTGTCTGGTATAGCAAAGATGTTCTCCAGTGAGATGACATTAGCATCTGCTTGGATTCACCTATTGGCTGTAGATCTTTTTGCTGCAAGGTCTCTCTTTCTCTCTCAAAAACACACTTCATTATTGTATATGTGTTGGATTGTCCCATGTTAGTTGAGGAAATGGCCAATTGTCTCTTTATAAGGTGTTGACATGTTGGACAATCCTCATCTTATGAACTATTGTTTGGGGTTGTGTTGGAGCCAGGCGGGCGATATTTGGCTGTCCAACACTAATTGAGGAATGGAGTGTTCTTGCCTCATATAATCTTTGCCTTTTCTCAATTTATGAGCTAGCTTTTAAGATTGTGTTAGGTTCAAGGCCATTTCCTTAACAGTATGTTTGTGCAGCCAGTTGTTCTTTTCTGATTCTATTGGGTTGAGGAAAAAGGAGGAAGGTGCCTTGTTAAACTATTCTAATGCTTTTTTTATTTGAAACAGGCAAGTTTATCATGATGGCTTGCAAAATGGTGTTGAAACGCGTCACTCTGTATCTCTCTGCTTGCTATTTTGCCCCATTGGGATTGTTATTCATCTCCTCACCAAAGCTGTACAAAGTAGTGCAGGAAAAACAGTGGTTCGAACTCACTGACAGTGATTCAACAATTATTGCCTGTTAACGACTAATGTAACTGTGAACAAAGGGTAATCTTCATTCAACTACGTAAATGTGCAAATTTGTATATCATTGATCCAACACTGCTTGAAGCATTCAATTGATGAGCTCTCCTTATACTTTTCAGTAAATCTAAATTCTTTTTACGATGGCCGAATGTCAGGTTTTTTTCTTGGATCTTTACTCCTGCGGAAACAAAACGTTTCTTCTTCTCTCTTCCAATTACTGATAGGATGCAAATAAGAATTTCTCATCTCATATTTGCTATAAACATTGCCTATAATTGACTTCTTAGTGACATTAAGTTGAAATTTGTTCTAATATCAGTGAAAAGTAACTCTTCCCAAAAAGTTGGGTACTCTTTCTGGTCTCTGAAGAATCGCTTGGGCCACCTCATGGGTTCATACACATGCTCACTACATTGTTTTCCTCATTTTTCATTCAAATTAATCAAGAACTGGTAGAGAAGAAAAGACAAGGTCCATAAAATATGGGAAGGTATATATACTGTTTGTACAAATATTTCACTAACCATGTTGGTCATTATAAATCAAATCATAACACAAATTCAATGTAGATGCAACACGGCAACCAGCAACGGGAATGGCGCAGAACTTTTCTTCTTGTTATATATATTCTTTGATGTGCTCTCCATGATTCCAGGCACTTGATATTTGGGCATAACTGGAAAGTACTGATATTATAAATAGTTTCAGGCCAATTACCACGACACTATAAGGAGTATCCGGAAAACATGTTTCTCCTCATTTGCATCACTGTTAAGAGTCAAAAGTATGATAGCTATTGCACCTGGACAAACAAAAACAATGGAAGTTCAGAAGGAAGCACCAGTATTCTCGTGACAGGGATTTGAATTTCATTACTGCTTTTACTGTAGCCTCATAATGCTCAACGAAGCAAAAGCTAAATGCCACCAGAACATCATTCTAACTATGTTGCTAGTCGAGAAAATTTTCTTCATTGGCTAAGAATCCAGAGAGATTAATTTATTCAAAAGCAGATCATTGTAACCATCTTCCAGAAAGAGAAGTGCTAATAGCTGAACAAAGGTGAATATAAATTAACCAACCAAATTATTTGAGAAATGGTTGCTCACATCAAGTAGGAAGTGGAGACATTTCGACTGGATCGTCCAAGATGCCATTGGAGCTTGAGCCTTGGAAAGAATCTCTCCTTGAACGGTCCAAGGACGTAGCTTCATATATGCCTACAACATTTAGAAGTGAGACCAACTCACTAACCAATAAATGACTCAGGCAAAGTAAATATCAAACAATAACATGTGTATGTGTGTGTTTTTTGTATTTTGGGTGACGATGCAATAACATATGATGATTCAACGAAAGAATTTTATGACTGCAAAAACATAGAAAAGTATTCCAGGTTTGACGGAACATCTCAACATAAAAAAAAAAAATGAGCAACTTCAATTCTTCATATTATTCTGTAATGACTCACGTCATACTCATACCTGTGATGCAAAAACTATCACCTAGAGAAGCTTTTGAGTAAACACATTATGACAAAGAATTTCTTCTACTTTTTGATAAGGTAAAGTAATTCATTATGCGAAACAAAATAGAAGAGATTGCATAATGAACTAGTTATCAGTCAGGTCGAACTCGTTTTTCTTAATAAGAAGGTCAAACTCAATTTCAATGCCAAGTGAATGCATTTTTTGAGAAGCAATATTGGGATGGATGAAATATCTCACATTTGAGTTGGAGAGCAACTCTTGGATAGGCATGTTAAATACAGTTACCAACTCCATACTGAACTCTCGGGTGTTCTCTTACAAGCCTCTTAAAGTCCATCCAACTTGTCAACTCTAATATTACAATAGTCTACAAATGTCTTTATTTTGACTGAAGAACTAGTTATGAGATGTCTCTAAGGAATTGAAATTGAAAAAATGCTTCTTAATCCTTTAGGTGGTAATGTTCATCTTGAGCATCTCTTCTTTTTCTGCTGAAATGTTAGTAAGTCTACTACAATTTGAAACAAACAACAACCTTTTTTTATTCAGCATGGTCTCAGAACTTATTCATGTTCAACAATCATCATTTGACAGATTCGATTAGCAAAGCAATCCGATATGCAGAAATAGCTGTGCAGAAAGCAATTGGAAAAGATGAACCCCCACCCCCACCCCTCTCACCAACAACAACCCCAGTATAATCTCACAAGTGGGAACGAGGTAGGTAGGATGTACGCAAACCTGACCCCTCCCCACCCCGAAAAAAAGAAAGATTGCATCATACCGATTCCCAAGATGGCGGCACAAACAAGAAAGCCGAGTAACGAGAAGTCCATTTTATATACTATCTCCATGACAATGATGCATCCTGCCGCAACCAATAAGTGCCTTGGAGAAGAGAAAACCATATGCAACCTACGAATGGACAATAATGTAGAATTTCCATATGAGACTGTTGACTTGCAGGTCTAGGGAAGAAATCAAATGAACTCAAAGAATATACAAAAGGAGTCAGAACAGAAAACGCTAACGCTTCTGGCGATAGGATCTAACATACCCAAAGCCGTAACAAAGACCACAATATATGCTTCTCTTACTTGAGCTCCATCAAAGACGACAAAAGTAATTACTAAGTTGGAAGGTAAAACATTTACTCAACCGAAGTTGTTCTTACCTTGCAATGGTCCACGACATAAAAAGTAAAGATGGAAAAATGAAATGCTAGCAGAAGAGAGGGAAAATGCATGCAAAATAAGAAGTCGTGAATCAATGCTGACAGGTAATTTCCAATAATGGGCCGTACACTACCAAGATAAAAGATATGAAGAAGACACAAATAAATTCATATCCCTTGAAGAAACAGAGATCTTTAGACAATCAGGTAAAATCGCTAAACATTAATTAATAAGGTCAGATAAGGACCACAAGGTATTTGCTATAGCAATCAGTTAAGAGTTGGTAAACTAAATAATTTTACAAGGATCAGAAAGAGATCATAAAATACTACCTCTCTTCTGCGATGCTATCAATGTAAAATATCAATATCATCCCAAATAAAATGGTGCTTGAAAAAGCCCAGGCAGAAAAGGGCAGCTCTACATTGTTAGATCCCTGAATATCTCCACACAAAGAGGGAAAGCAATTTAAAAGAAGAAGAGAGATCCTCAATAACATAGCTGCTGAAGGTATCGAACTGTACTCACTATAATCATGTCCCACATGGCAACAGGAAACAAAAAGCATGTCGCAGAAGTAAGGGTTATGGCATGGAGTCGCCTCTTCAGTTGGTTCTGTGTAAATGAGATGAGAAATATTCAAGGATAGATTTTTAGTCCCTCCTTAATGTACCAGATAATAGAAAGTTTAGTGGATCAAATAGCTTGATGGGACTACACAAACCTTAAGTGAGACCCGTCTTGCGATCACCCTACGAAGTGCTGATAAGATTCCAGCAAGAATGGGAAATAACATTTCCTTCATTCCTACTAGCTGTTCAGTATGTGCTTCATCATCAGAGGAGGCATTGCTAAATGGTATTTGTTTGTTAAGTTGGTTGCTACATAAGATTCAGCGAGCGAGAAACAGAGAAGGAAATTGAAGAACAAAGTGCTAATGCAGAATGGATTTGCTAGAGCGAAGAGCTCAATATAGAAAGGATATGAAATGGAGAATATGTAGCCATTGCCCATCCTTGTGATAAAAAGTAGAAGGATGCAAGCATCGCAAGGAGTCCACCAACCTGATGATGGGGAAAATAGCAACGAATTACCACCCAAGAAAATGCAGAGTGAAGTAGAAAATTTTCCAACTGCTTTCTTTCTAATAAGTAAGATAATTTCAATTGCTTAATCCCATTTTCTACCATAACATAAACTTATAGCAACTAGATCATAAAGAGAAGAAACTAAGTTTCCTAGTGTGAGTCCAGTACGAAAGATACACAATAAATTCAAAAGAGACAGATCCACAACAAGTTCATGCTTTCAATAATCAGAGACTTATATCGCATGAATGTATGAGGATTCTTTTATAATTTCAAAGCAAATAAATAAATACAGTAGTTAAAAAGAAGTATACCTTTTTCCAAACATGGCCCCCCCTGCCATACAGTACCCCGGATAATACTCCTAGAACAGCACCAGAATACTCACCCAATATGGCCCTGATTGAATAAGAATATTTAATCGCAAGGAGGCACTAGATAATTAACATAAAAAGAAACAATTTCAGACAGATGACCCAAGCAGAACCATCATATGTTTTCATGTATAGACAGCCACAAGGGCAAGACATAATGATGATATGAAAGAATTTGCTCACAAAAATTACCTACCATGTGGTTATTAGTGCCAGAGTTACTAATAGGACAAAAGGAACCATGCATAAAACAAATTCAAGAAAGGAAAAAAGTGACAGTAAAATATCACTCAACCTTGAACTTACCGAACGGGACCACAAGATTTAAGGCCCTTTCCCCACAAGATGAAGTAAAGAGCTGTTATACCGCCATTTACAACTGAAGGTACCACCTGGTCGAAAGAAAGATTATCAGCAAAAAAACACAAGTGACAATGAAATGACCTTCTGTTAGCTTTTTGACATTTACTAAAGGAAGAAAATGATAGCTCTACTAGACCTGTGTATTAGCAAGTGCCCTGCCCTTCCAAGGCTTTTGCGCTATCAGAAACCAGATGCATGATGGAAGAAGACAGCAGAACATAAATAGAACAACTGAAGCCCCTGTCTGAGACAAATAGCGGTACATGGAGTAAACTGACCATATTCTCATAAAGTTCCCAACAACATGGATTATCTGCAAGGGGGTTTGCCTACATTGAGACAAGTCTGTAAGTAATAACTTATAAGGTAATATGGAGCAAGACTCACAGACAGGAGGCAAAACTTAACACATGACTCAAAACTACATTAATAAATCCATTTTTCACCATTTCCACTTAAAGATCAACAATTGATAGCCTTATTTACATAAGAGTGTTGGAAACTTTCTTCACTAAAATTTCAGAACTCAAAACTAATACTAATATAAGTATATAACAGGATTATCCATCTGTGCTTCTAACTATTTATGAACTTAGCCATCTCAAGCCAACTCCTTGAGAATCCACAATGAGGAAAAGCAGAGGTCTTAAGTTCAAATCTCAATGGAGGCCAAAATACTAGGTGAATGCGTGTTGGTGGGAGGTAGAGGGCACCCCGTAGAATAGTTGAAGTATGCCCAAGCACAAGTTGACCCGGACACCACTGTCATTAAAAAAAATCTTGAAAAGCCATAATTTGGATAAAATGACAGTATTGTTCATTATGAAAACGAAGGTTGCATATCTGAGAACATAATATTGTTGGAAGGATCCGTTATTCCGCTTGGCCAATTTTCAAACCAGCTTTTAGCAGGATGAACTCCAGCATTTTAACTTATTCTCCAGCATGTTTAGACTCAATCAGCTGATGAAAACAATGGCCCTATTTTGGAATAAGATAAAGAAGAGAAACATCTCTTGGTGAAACCATTTTGCAGTGCTTGATTGCCAAAATTAAATTTTGTATCAAAGGGATAAAGTTTCACCAAATAGGAGGAAAATATACACCTGTCATAGGCAAAGCCATTCCAACTCCACTCTAGATTTCACTCACTACTATTAACATGTAACCACTATTTCTCCTCTTTCCTGCAAATTATTATTACCAAACCAGTATGCATCATCCCAACCCCAACTATCTACTACTACTAAAATTTACCATCTTTATCCCTTACCAAAAGCTGGAAAATAACAAGGAGATAACTTTCTCAGATTAAAAAAAAACACTAAACAGGGTCAAAATATGCATGCTTCCAAATCTTGTTTGCATCCGGAAAAAAATGATACTAGAAAATCAATTGAATGGTTAACCAGTTAATACAATCGTAAATTGGACGTCGAATCAGCACATTTCTATGGTAAACCCTCGAAACTCCAAAAATTGCCATGAGAGGGGAGGTCAATCACCTCCGTCTTAGCAAATAGGAAAAATTCACATAAATCCTAAAGTTTAAATCTTTCAAATAGATTAATTACAAAAAGAACAAAGCACCATTTAGTATTAGGAAATTCCAAATCAAAGTAAGCAGAAATGCACTGAATTTTTTTTTAAAAAAAAAACAACAATAATTTCAGAGAAACATTATAAAATCAAAATATGATTAACATTCGTGTCTTTTGCAAAAGGATATTTGACATACCTCATGGTAGCAGAATGAGATGAATTGCGATTTTCTGAAAGTGGCTTCGGAGACATCATTTTTGCAACAATTAATCTGTTTTAAGCTTCAATGAATCGATTGAGAATAAACTGAGTTTAGTGGTAAATGCAGAGTGAAGAAGAAAGTGAATGCGAATCTATGAGTTGAACAATGGAGAAAATATTCATTCATTAGCTTGGTGAAGGAGTGCAAGTCCATGAAAGCCGATGTTGATCTCGACAGCGAGAACCTCCCTCGATCCGCTCACGTGGAGTTTGGGCTCAATGTTGTTGGACTTGCATAATTGGGCCAAAGCACATTAATGGCCCAACTGTGTCTTGGCCGGACAAGTTGCACAGATAGCCTATTAAAGGACCACTATTTTGGGCATAGACCAATGTTAGCAAAATATTTTTTCACGAAATTTAAAAAAGTAAAGAATCTATATTATTTAATTTTATTATCTTAATATAAAAATTAAAATTAAAAAATTATTAAAGATAGAAGAAAAAATCATTTATAAAATGATTAAAAAAAATTAGATCAAACAAATTAAATATTTAAACCATTTTAGAATCAATTCAAGACTTGCATCGAGAATTATAAAAATTAAATTTTAGTCTTAAATTATTTTTACCGTTCAAACTTCAAATACTTATATTCAAAATTAGGCTTAAATCTTAATCGTCCTCAATTTCATACCTATATATTTGAATTTGAACTACCAAATTTAATTTCAAAATTGTATGTGATTTTAATGTTCAAATTTGAAGTTAGCAAGTACATTAAGCTTATTCACAAAAAAAAAATCGATACAAGTAAAAAAGAAACAAAAAATTCCTAAGTGATAAAGTGTGACAGAGGAAGAGAAAAAGGGTAACAGAAAGCAGTTGGAGATTGTACTGAGAAACAATGGCTACCCTCTGTACTTTGATTCTTCCCAAATTTCCTCAATCGAGAGGAGTATCAACAACTCGTGCTGTTTTAACGAGGGATTCCAAAATGAAAGTTCCTTATGAACTGAAGCAGGGACAATCTCGTCTTTTTCACAAGCTTCCCTCTGGTCTAAACATGGAGGTTCTCTTCCAGAGGGGCAGTGACCCTGATGAGGAACAGATAAGATCTACTAAAAACCCACCTTTAGTTTTTGTTCATGGAAGCTTTCATGCTGCTTGGTGCTGGGCTGAACACTGGCTTCCCTTCTTTTCCCAAAATGGATATGATTGTTATGCTCTCAGCTTGCTGGGACAGGTACTCTTTTTGTTTCAACAACCGCAATTACATGGATAAAAAATATGTAAAATAGGATAAAATTCTTTGATCTCATGGTAAACTGCTTAATTTCTTTTGAGGCTGTAGGTTTAACTGCTTAATTTCTTTTTAGTATCCAGATAATGCTTAATTCAGTACTGATGATCGATTAGCCGACTGAACTAACTTGCAGTTTAATAAATGTTGGAAGAATTGTAATCTCAGATAAATATCCAGCTTTAGTTTACTTACTCAAATGGATTCCACCAGTTACTTCGCAAAGATATTTCATTATCATTTAAATGGTGAAATAGCAGTGCAACCCTATCGAAGTATCAAAGGTACGTTATTAATGTATATGTACCCGTTTGATATTGCCAGGGAGAAAGTGATTCGCCTGCTGCTGTAGTTGCAGGTACCCTCGAGGTATTGTACATTTCTTTCTGTTAGATTCTTGTTGGTTGTTAATCAGGAAGTTGCTTGAGTAATAACATTTACACTGAGCTGACATTTCTCATTCAGGTTTCTCTTAGTGCATTGCTGAAACGGTTTTTAGTTCCTTCTAATTCTGTACTTTACTGCATTCAGTAGACACATGCTGGTGATATTGCTGACTTCATCCACAAAGAGATCAAGTTGCCACCAGTATTGCTTGGACATTCATTTGGGGGGCTAATTGTTCAGTATTACATTGCAAATATAAAAAGAGAAGAAGCAGTAAAAGGTACTCGTGTTTTTGTTATTATTTGCAAGCTAAGGCATACTGCATTTTCTAATCCAATTCCAAAAGTTCCTTAAAGTGGTTACTTCTACTCAATCATACAGTTTGCTCTTTTGGTGCTATTCTGATTCAGAAAAGAAAAGCTTATTCCCCAATCTTTCTGGAGCGGTGCTCGTTTGCTCAGTACCCCCTTCCGGTAATAGGTGACTTCCTATACTGAAAAAGCATGTCTTCCATACGAACTTTGTTTTCACTCAATAACTTGTTGCCCTTTTATTTTATTCAGTGGTTTAGTATGGCGATATCTCTTCTCCAAGCCTCTTGCTGCTTTCAAGGTTTGTCTATTTAGTTTAAAGAAACCATATACACACTTATCTCAGCTACAGACTAGCATTTACAAGGGCATGCGTATGTATATATTGAAGCAACTTGGACCCATTCTTCCTGTTTCGATTTTTCTGTGAATACTATCAATGATGATAAAGTGATTATATCCTCATTAAGTGGGTGAAACGTCATCCATTTTCTTTTTCCCCCGTTTGCGCATCCTTGTTTTTTTTCAAATTGGTGAATTTGATATTTCGAGCAGGTAACTCGGAGCCTGGCAGCCAAAGCTTTTCAAACATCTTTACCTCTTTGTAAAGAAACATTTTTCTCAGCAGGAATGGAGGATCAGCTGGTTGCACGGTCAGTCTAATTAGAACTTAGATGGGTTTTTTTTAGAACTTAGATGGTTATTGTTTTAGATATCAGATGAAAGAGTAAATGACTTACAGACGAAGACCTTTTTCGTAGAACTCATTTGTATGTTCTCCTATCACTGGTACTACTAGACAATCTAAGAGCGGCAAAAGTTGCTTGAGCTCCCAAGTATTGTAGCTTGAACTGAAAGTTTCCTGGTCGAATTGTAATGATCAGGTAACTGATGCATGTACTATTGTAATGTCAGCTTGAGGATTCCTCTTTTCAAAAATCCATTAATGTGAATTTTCTGAGTTATCAATCTCCAGTTCAAATAGTAGTCATCGAGTTTATGCTAACAGTTTCTTCTGTATAGTTCGTAGATTAAGTTTGTAAATTTGTTTGAATATCAATCTTGAGAGTTCTGTTTTATATTAAACAGAATAGATGATCTCGCTATGCATCTTGCTCCAAGCATTATATGTTAGAATAATACCTTGATTAAATCAAATATGTATACACAACATTGTCTTATGGCAACATTTGCCTTTTCTTTTCTCCTTTTTAGTTACCAACAGCTAATGACTGAAAGCTCAAGGATGCCTTTGTTTGATCTAAGAAAGCTCAATGCATCTCTTCCTGTCCCTCGACTTATGGATCCTGCATTTAAAGTACTTGTAGTGGGTGCAAAGGATGATTTCATTGTGGTAAGTTCTTGGATAATCTGGGACAGTATTTGTTAAGATGTGTTTCGAATTTTGAGGCATTTTGTGAACTCTGGAGCTAAATAATCCTAGTCTTCTGAAATTAACATATGAATGTGATTCTCTCAGGACACGGAAGGACTCAATGAAACAGGAAGATTTTATGGCGTCCCAGCAGTCTGTATTGAAGGGGTTGCTCATGATGTAATGATAGATTGCTCATGGAGAAAGGGTGCACAACCAATCCTATCATGGTTAAACAGCTTAAATAAAGCTGGGACACAAATATGAAAGAAGATTATTCCGTGATAATGTCCGGTTTTTGTTGACTAGTTGAAACCACTGCTTTGGCCTTTGATTCAATCAAAGATTGAGAGGTTAAGAAAGTATTGAATTTGCACTCTTTGTTTTATGGCTTTTGGAGATCTGTTGAGTATAGATCGATGTTGAGAAACTAAGAAAACAGAAACAGTAGTTCAGTTAGATGAATTTTTTTAGTTAGAAGTTCATAGACAACTTCTTCTTGATTTGGCTTTGATATTCATCTGCTGTTGAATCTTGTAAATTCTGAATAAAATGTGAGGTTTGGTTCCAAAATGTTCCATCATGAAAAGAGACACTTATATGGCTTGAGAATTATGTTTAGAGGTTTGTTGTGAGCTTTCACTTTCATGAGAATATTGTCATTCATTGCGAACGAGTGTGCTTCAACTGTGTTGCAGCTATTGTTAACCCAAAAGAGATGAATCATACTGTCGAAGGGAAAAGAGGGGGTAAAATCCATCAGTTAATTGCAGCAATATTATCAAAAATGTATCAGCAAGTATTTTTGCACAACTAAAAATTAAGGTCAATATGAATACTAGAAATACGATGGAATTTGGATACTAACAGGTCAGCGCGCACACTAGTCCCAATTTACACAACATATCAGTATGATCCCCATATGGTGGGATCTGGAGATAGTGGAATGTATGCAAATCTTGCGCCTACCTAGTCCCAGTTTACATACTGAGTACAACTCTTTTTCCCGCATTTGTACTTTTCTAATCCTTAGCATCTCTATTTTCTTTAGGTTGATATTATTATTAGACAATAGAAGAGACGAAGTACATCAAAATTTCCACCTTTTCAGTGATGTCTTTTACTTCCAAACTACACTAATTTAAGTGGTTATATACCTGCACATGCTAATAGTACAAGGTGGAACAGCCATTGCAACAGAAAATCACTGTTTTATTAGCAAAGCATAAGGGGCTACAAGCCTACAACTATCATTCCTCAAAAAATCTACTGTTTACACCTGCTCTATACAAGTGCAAACCAGAGGAAGTTGCAATGGTGATATTGGTGTTTGCAGGTGCAAATAGGACATCACCTTCAGCAACAATCACTTCTGCTGATGTGGTCATTGTTCCCTCTCCTCCCATGACCACAAACATGGATGGACCAGGAACAGAAGGGAAGGCAACAGTTGAATATGGGGGAAGAATGCAACGATCCACCTCAAATTCATCAAAAGGAGGGAGGTATCTCATTGTGTATGGATTTATTGCCGTACCGTGCAGAATTTCAGGGTTACCCTGTAACAGAAAAACACTGGTTCAGATCATAAATCAAAGATAGGGAATGCCATGTAACCTGCATGTTAGGTGGTCTGGTCTGCCTTCCATAACCAAGAAAATTACCTCCTAAGGTGTACTGGGAGGTATCCTAACTATCGCTAACTAATTTCCACAAGTGTAGTTAGTTTAGTAACTTTTTTGCCTCAATCGACTAGACAAGTGATTTAAACATGAATTTAGGCCATCCTGGTAGATATTGGACTTTTATAGTATGCTCAATCTGAAGGATATTCACCTTCAAATGAACTCAGTCTCCGCTATACCATAACGGTTAATAAAACATAGAGAATGAAAGAATGCCTTTAATAACGACTCTAATGGTACCTGTCTGTACGTGAGCATTGAACAGAGAGTTCTAACATCCCGGTGCTTGGGAGTTAGGCCAGCACGTACCACATTGTCTGAGGTTGCCATACATTCGACACACTCCCCATATACATATGCATGGGGTTCATTTGCCCCTAAATATAAAGCTTCACCAGGATTGAGCTTCACGTAATTAAACAAGAATGCAGCTAAAACACCAACATCAGCTGGATACTGCTGCTCAAGTCCTAGGACCAGTTGTTCCTTGTCGGTTAGCTCCCTTACCTAAAACATCAAAGTGTAAGCAACTTCCTTAATAATAAATGATGTAGTAAGCAACATGAATATAAACAGCACAGTTCCAGATATGCTTTAGAAAACAACACAATATGCAGTTAAGCTCGAACAAATCATTTGTAAAAGAAAATCTTATGTCTCCCATGTTAAAGCAGAAATACTGGAAAACATAGTTTACATGTGAGCTTTCTGAATGTGGGGGAGGGACGGGGCACAGGAAGACGGCCTGGTGTTATATAGGTGATCCAGCTGAAGTGTATTCACATCCATATCCCTTGTTCTTGCCTTCTTTAGATACTAAATAATTTCTTTCCGTCAATAGAACTCGGTGACCAAAGTTACCCAATGGGTGGGGCAGCAAGTACCCATTGGAATAGAGAGGTGCTCAAAAGTTGGTCCAAACACCACCGTTATCCCAAACAAATGTAATCAGGGGGCACATTGGAATAGTGTCTTTAAATTGGGAAATGGGTAGAGAGGTGTGTAATAAGACACAAACAATTAACTAAGACAATGAAGAGGATAATAATTCACAATCATTGAGATATACTGCCACGTAAATGAGTCACTGACATACAGAAAACTTCCAAGGGGTGTCTCAAAACTTCCATTGATCATGGTGAGAAAAAAACCTTTCATATAATCATCGAAGGATTATGCTTTACCTTGTTTTTAATGTTCAGACGACTAATCAGCTTAGCAAGCACTTCCGTGATCACATCCTTGCTAGCTGACATAATCTCCGTAAATAATTTTCTGAGCACTAATTTACCTTTCTCCTCTTCATCATCCTCGTTCAAGTCCAATACTAGCTCAGCAAGCGCATTACCAACCACTTCAACAATCTCAGGCACAGTATGAACTATCACTTTAAGTTCCTGTTAAAAAGGAAGTCATCATCATATCCAGTGTCCTTTTATTTTTAGGTCCAACAGACATGGAACTGTAAGTTCACTCCATCGTCAAAAAGATAGGCTTTTTGCTTGACGAGAACCAACTACATGATGAAGTGTTAAGTACACCTGTGTCTGGCCCCAATTTCTGGATCTTTATAGACTTTATCCCACCAAAATTTGCAATATCAATAATATGATAGATAGAGAATAATGAACACATATACATGTTAGTTATTATATACATATTCTAACTAGAGCAACCACTAATTAGTCTTTTATTTATGGAGGATAAAGAAGCTAATTAGGACCTTTATCCATTACTTTATTCCAATAGTTGAAAACAAAAGGTCCAGTTAATTATTAATCAAACAATGAAAGCAAACAAAACAAACTTTCAATATTTAAAAAATTCCCATCATTGTTTTTAATTAAGTGAGGCATCTCTACAGTCAGCTTAGAGTCCCCACCATGATCTTATAATGAATATTTTCCGAATATGCTGGAGCCTGATAAATAATCAGATTCAAACATGAGAAGCTAGTCCCAGACAAGTGATCTAGATTGTACCGCAAATAACTACATAGATCCAGTAATAACAAGTTGCTTAACTCTTGAAATCTAGCACAACTTATGAAGTACCTCAAGACTTATGAAGCCACACAAGGCCTCGAATTTGGTCAATGCCAAAGCCATCTCAGGTTTGTGGTTATCATCCTTGTAAACGAGTGTCTGCTCCTTATGCAGAAGAATTGCCAGATCCTTGTCTGGATGAGCTTGTATAGACAAAGCTTTCTCAATTGAGAGTACCTATAACACAAAGCCTGTAATTGATCAGGGTAACCTGGTTCCTTATACAGTCCAAATATAAGAATAATCTGCCGACAACCCAGTACATATTATACTAAGTTAGAGCAAATAAAAAGCAATGAAGAGAGAAAACCACCTTGAAGAGAAAGGGAAGCTGGGTACCCCATTTGGCAAGAACAGTTTCTCCAAGTACACTAGGATTCTTCTGAATCCAATCTTTCAAAGTACACTTGTCTCTAATTCCCCCGCCATTAGCATATCCATTCTGAATTATTCCTCCTTCTTCCACCACAATGTAGGATGGCCCAGAGTCATGAGTTCCCATCCAAAACTCAGCATATGGCTGTTTTTCATCAATTTTCCTCCCAGAATTGAGCCTATACAGACGTCCAACACAAGACTCCTTAGCCGTACGGCCCCAATCGTAATTCTTGACAGAACCAATTAACCTGAGTAACCCCTTAAACCCTTGCTCCATCTCCATTGTTGTAGATAGACCCTCAGGCTCCATGGAAAGAAAGAGAAAGAAGCAGAGATATATAAAGAAGTTGAAGTTGAAGAGAATTGAATGTTGGTTATAGTTTCCATTGGGGGTTAGTTTTTGAAGGGGGAAAGTGTTGTGAGGAGGAGGGGATTTGGACAAAGCAAGTGACGATGGGAGAGAGAGTAAACTGATGAGGCGGTTATCGTAGAATTGAGTCTTTTCCTGTAAAGATTAGAAAATTCAGTAAAAGGGAAAATTTCCATTTGCTCAACAGTCACGCAACGCCCCTATGATCTCACCACAATATACGGTCGGTGGGGCTTTACTTCTTTCTGTGGTCAGTCGTCACCACTTCTTTTCTTATATAATAGTATTTTAATAGTCTTGTTCAAAATAAATCAAGTTTTAAAATGATGTTTTCTTATTTATTGAAATTTTATTTTTTAATATAAAGTTATATTATGATCTCATGAGTATATAGTTAAACTATGATTTAAATTTTAAATTATATTTTTTATTATTTTTCTCTTTTTCTTAAATGTGTTCGCATTGATGGTGATAGAAAATTAATGCAATCATAATAAAATATGAAGATATAAAAAATATTTTATTTATTAGTCAACGAATACAATTATGTTTCTCTTTTGATTCCTCTCTCGTAAGGCGTTAGTAAATATTATTTGAAATGTTCTCCTCTAATATAGAAATAAATTAAGGTTTAGGATAAAATAGTAAGAACTCTAATTGAAATCGAATACATCTTATAAAGCCTTAAATAAAATTAAACATCTTTGATATAAATTTTCAATGTTTATATATGTATGCACTGCCTCAAAAATTCAATTAATATGGAAGAAAGGGCAAAGACGTAGGCACATGACAGTTAGGGTGTCTTCATCAGAAAAAAAAAAACTATATATGCAAATAAAATGATACACGAAGTAATTAAATAACATATTTTTAACATTTTTGACACAATGTATTATTGTAGCCTAGTAATTTTAGATCTTTTCAATAAATTTTAAACACTTTAAATGAGCTAGCAATCGTATATTCGAATCAATTTATGGACACTCAAACTACTGGCTCCGCCTGGGGAACAGTAAGGTTCAAATACTCTGGAAAGCTCGCGGGATCCATTATTTGGTTTTGATTTGTGAAGACTTAAATAAAATTAATATATACTTAATTATTCATGGAACATGTCATTTTATAGTACTAATTTCTGGTTTTAATTTGTGAGGAATTAAATAAAATTAATATATTTATTATTCATGCAACATGTCATTTTATAGTACTAATTTCTGGTCTTCATTTGTGGGGACTTAAAATAAAATTAATATGCTTAGTATTTCATGCAACATGTCATTTTATAGTAGTAATCTCACTTAGAATCTATGTATTGAATATTCAAGATATAAGGTGAAATCAAAATATACTTTGTAAATATATAAAAGAATTAATTTTAAAATAGACAGCTCATGTATACCAATTCATACATTATTATTCTGTTATACTTGAAAGAATAAGTCTTATATTCTTTTTAGTTGTTGTAGTATAATTTTGGTGCAATTAGAACGTGAACCAAATGGCTCCTAGAGTCTTTTGTTAATTATAGTTTTGTGCAAAATTAAACTACGACAATTTAATACTATAACTTTACTTAATCAACATGCTTTTTATAGAAGTAATCTTGAAGGATATTTTGTATTTACTGATATATTAAGTAAATATCAGTGCGAATAAATTAGTATATATATATTTTCTAAATTTGAATGATATGATGCTCCGTTCGTCTCATATTAGTTGCTCATTATATTTAAAATAATTATTTTATATTAGTTAATCACATTATTAAATCAAAAAGTATTAATTAAAATTCTCTTATATTATCCTTACAATAAATTCTTTTTTTTAAAGTGTTCACATTTATTTATAAAATTAAGGTTTAATAAATTAAGTTTTTTAAAGGGCGAGTTAATCAATATTTATGATTTTTTGAGCAAATGAAAAATAATCAACTATTACCTCTATTCACTTTTAATAATTATTTTTTTCAAAATCAAACTATAATAACATTGATTAACATTTTGTTACGTATTTTTTAATTATATTGATATGTAAAAAATTATAATTTAGTACTTTCTATATCTATTTTGAATATTCAACTTTTTTATTTAAAATATCAAATTAATATAATCTATTTACTTTTAAAAAAATTAAATTAACTTTTAAAAAACGTAATATGATAATTAAAAGTGGACCGAGAGAAAGTAGTATAAAACAAAATGATGAGATGATGCCAATATTACATTGAATAATGTGCCCTCTTGAGATGTGAGAAGCTAAATTTGCTAAAACTAAGAAAAGGATATGGAAACTATGGTTGGCAAATTATTGGCATTTTGAGCCATCGACAAATGACAGAGAAATTATAAAACGTCAGTTAGATACGGATGAACCTAGTATACTGCCACTGCACACTTATCCTTGCCTTAATTTTGAGAACTACGATTTTATTTAGTATTCTACAGTCTATAATTAATTGTCATGGTTTTTTTTTATAAAGTTATAAGAGCTTTGATTAATATTTTATAATATATATTTTTATTATATTAATATGTAAAAAGTTGCCATTTATATTAATTTTCGTATTTTTTTGAATATCTATTTTTTTATAAAAAAAATATCGAATTAACGTAGTCTAATTTAACTTTAAGAGTGTGTTTGGTATGAAGGAAAATATTTTCTGGAAAATGTTTTTTAATTTTCTCATGTTTGGTTGGGACAAAAATTTTGGAAAATGTTTTCCAAATCAACTCATTTTCCTCAAAATTAAGGAAAATGATTTCCCTTAAAAATTTAAGGAAAACATTTTCCAAAACTCTCCTTCAATTTCAAATTACATTTTTTTTTTAAAAACGTCAATTTTAAAAAACATTCAATTTTAAAATTTTATTTTTTCACCCGCTCTCTGACCCCTCACCCCCACCGGCCAGCTCCCCCCAATCCCAAACCCACCCCCTCCCCCAAAAATTGATTTTGGCTTTTAAAAATATTTTCAACTTTAAATTTTTATTTTTAAACTGCTACCCCCGGCCAGCCTCCCTACCCACCACCAACCCCCAAAAAAATAATTTTGTTTTTTAAAAATACTATCAACTTCAAATTTTTATTTTTCCACTCCTAACCCCTGCCCCCTGCCCCTGCCCCCGCCCACTACACCCCACCCCACCACCACCACCCCAAAAAATAATAATTTTGCTTTTTAAAAATATTTTCAATTTCATAAATTATTTTTTACTCTAGTAAAAATAAAAGATGTCTCTCAAAAACATTTTTCATTCATAAATCAAAAACAAAATCATTTTCGAAAAATATTTTCTACGCACCAACCAAACATGAGAAAATAAGTCCAAAATCTATTTGTTTTCTAGGAAAACATTTTGTAGGAAAACATTTTTCATGGAAAATATTTTTCTCCATACCAAACACACCCTAAAAATTAGTTAAATTGACTTTCGAAAAGCAGAACATGACAAACAAAAGTGAATAGAAAGAGTATTTGTTAACTCCACCAATTTATGACGTGAATTAATTTTGACTACCACTTTTATATATGTGTATATATCTCAAATTGCACCAAATCTGGATAATTAATTGGAATATATTGGCATTAGGCTTTAGACTTTTACGTTGGAGGTAGAGTTGTGTATCAGTCGATTCGGTTTGATTCGATTTTAAAGTTTATTGGATTGGCTTGTTGATTATCGATTTGTAGAGATGCTAAATCACTATAGAACTATAAAGATATTGGCTTATCAATTATTGATTTATCGATTTTTTATCGTTATCGATTCGGTTATCGGTTTAACCGTTAAGATTTGACACAGAAGAAAAAACATTGAAAATCACTTAGATATAACGGGACAAACAAAATAAACCATGCACTTGAGTTCACAAGTTACATCTTGCTCAAAATCAAACACTTTTACATTGTAGAATAACCAAGTGTTTGAGACAACAAAAAATAAAAGTAGAAAATCAAACTATAAGTCGAGGACTTTATATACAAAATTGTATAAATATAATTATTTTATTACTATCGTGTTATGGTTAACCGTTAAGAAAAAACTTCAAACCGTTAAGAATCGATAACCCGATAACAAAAATAATCAAAACCGTTATCAAAATCACTAAATCAATAACTCAATACTATAAATCAATAACTTTTTATCGATTCGGCTTATTGGTTTCGATTCGATTATGAACATCCCTAGTTGGAGGTGTTTAAGTTCGAAATCTTTTGTTAACGAAAGTAAGGGATTTATCACTAGTTTGAATTCATCGCATCGGACTTGCCTAATGCAGATTTTATTTTATTTTTGTAATTGAAGCTATTGCATAAATGCAGAGATTTTACACATTCAAATTTGATAGCGATTTTACCTTTCCGTAATTTTTTTTTAAAAAGGAAAAATTTACAGATTTGCTTTTGGTATACCTTATAAGTTAATTCTATATTTGAACTTTAGAAAATTTCTTCCCTTTTTGATCGACGTAAAAATCATCATAATTTTTTCTATTTGATTTTTTTTTTTTTAATATTAGATTTTTTTTTTGATACTCTATAATTCTGATCGACAATCTAACTAACGTAGAGTACAATACTTTTTTTTTAATTATAGCAGCATATTCTTCTTTTAATCTTAAGTAATCATTCTTTTACCGGAAAAGGGTCAAAATTGCCCCTGAACTATGTGAAATAGATCACTTATACCCTTCGTTACATTTTGGGATCAAAAATACCCCCGATGTTATCCTAAGAGACCACAAATACCCTCAAGAGTTAACACCCCAATTTTTAGGTGACGTGGCATGCCACATAGGACTAGGATTCATTCAAAAGAACTAGACCTTTAGTGGCGACAATAGTTGCCACAAAAGCCCAAAAAATCGTCACTAAAGGTTATGAGTGATTTTTAGTGACGACTAATAGTAAAACCTATTTTTTCAAAAAAAATAATATGATAATTAATTTTCGATCGCAACCTAATTTTCTAAAATAAATAACTTGCAATATTAATATTAAAAGCACTCAATATTATCACGAAAATTACTTATCGATTCATATCTCCTACTATATAATGCATCATTGTACATTTTATACATTTTCATACAACATAAAAATAAAACAGTGTCTTCAAACTCCTACTTAATCGATATTATTTGCGTTTTTTTTTAAAAAATAATGAAGAAAAAAATACAAAATTAGAATTTAATGTTAAAAACTTTTAGTGACGATTTTTTGGGCTTTTGTGACAACTATTGTCGCCGCTAAAGGTCTAGTTCTTTTGAATGAATCCTAGTTGGCAACGCTTAGGTGGAGGGATTAGTCCTATGTGGCATGCCACGTCACCTAAAAATTGGGGTGTTAACTCTTGAGGGTATTTGTGGTCTCTTAGGATAACAGCGGGGGTATTTTTGATCCCAAAATGTAACAAAGGGTATAAATGATCTATTTCACATAGTTCAGGGGCAATTTTGACCCTTTTCCGTTCTTTTACATTTCCATTCCATCATAAATTCATAATCATGTCATAATTTGATGGACTATATTAACCAATGCATTAAATTAAGAAGCAACCACGTTATTTAGGAAGAAAACATGGCATGTGTTCCTAATATTATATAGGATAAACTTTTTAAGGGTTTGTGTGGTGGATAGTTAGTCTTTATCAGGATTATAATATGAAAATTAAATAATGATAAATTATTTAGTAAATGTATTTTCATCGATAGATATTTGATTTAAAATAAAATGAACGAAGTTGATTGTTTTACATTAATAAACTAAATTATTATTGCATTATTGAAATAGAGAAAAGCGATGTTATAAAAGATTAGAGAGGTAAGCATATAATGATTTAATTTGGGACATTGGAAGTAATTAAAGTCTCATA
Source organism: Solanum lycopersicoides (assembly GCA_022817965.1). Taxonomy (NCBI): domain Eukaryota; kingdom Viridiplantae; phylum Streptophyta; class Magnoliopsida; order Solanales; family Solanaceae; genus Solanum; species Solanum lycopersicoides. Next base: position 76,274,429 of record CM040619.1, read on the forward strand.
AAGTAGTTCATAAATCAACTAAAACCTAACATCCCTCTAATCATTCTACTAAACACATTATTTTTCCTTAAACAATCCATCTCACCGTCAAGAAAAAAAAGAATAAATATTAAGACAGTCATTATGCAAACTTAATTGGTTAGAAAAGTTTAATCATAGAATTACTTATAACTAATTTAAATTATTACAGTAATAATTATGGAAGATAAAAGGTGATTGGTGCTTCAATTTGCTTTTGAGGCATGTTATATGGCTATCTAGTCTTAATATTATTCTAACCATAACAATAATTAAGATGTGAATAATTAGTGATATATTATTTATTCCCTAAGTTATATTTAATTTTATGAGCATTACAATATATTTTGACACAATAAATCATTATTATAAGTCGAATTCTCTACTATCATATCAAAGAAAGAAATTTGAAAACTTATAAAATCTCTTTTTATTTAACGATTAAAAGAGTTAATACCTCAAATGGTCACTCAACTATTCACTCTTCTCTCAGAAGTCACTCAACTTTCAATTTTAACTCAAAAGTTACTTAACTATGCATTTCTCTCTCGAAAGTCACTCAACTTTGAATTTTAACTCAAAAGTCACTCAACTATCCACTCTTCCCTCGAAAAGTCACTAAATCTATTTAATTATTTTTTAATTAAATTTTGCTGATATTAATTGTTTATATAACAAATCAAAATTTTAAAAAATAAAAAATACCATTTAAATCACTTAGTGATCCACCCACCTAACCGGACTCATTAAAAAATATAATATAACCCATTTTATTTTGCCCTTAATCCTAAATTATTCCCTCTCTTTCTCATCTGCTCCTCTTACATTTTCTTTTTCTTTTTCCTTCTCCCTAACAGTTCTCACAACACTTGGTCTGAAGAGAAATATGTAAAAACAAGTTCAATTACTAAGACGGGAGATATTGGTTCATATAATTCTCCCAACCAAAAAAAATTATAAATTATACAAGTTAAGAGCTTAATATGGGCCAAAACAGAGAACTATGTTTATTATAAAACTAAATTTAAATGGATTAACTTCCGACTCTATGAGATATTTAGGGGAAGAAGAGGTACCAACAATGAAGAATGAAAAAAAGAAAAATGTAGAGAAGCAGAGGAGAAATAGAGGAAATAATTTAGGATTAGGGCAAAATAAAATGGATCATATTATATTTTTTAGTGGGTCGGGTAAGATGGTGGATCACTAAATGGTTTAAATTGTATTTTTTTTATCTTTCAAAGTTTTGGTTTGTTGTATAAACAATTAATATCAGCACATTTTAATTAAAAAAGTAATTAAATAGATTAAGTGACTTTCTGAGAGAATATTATTCAAAGTTGAATGACTTTCTGAGAGAAAATACATAATTGAGTGACTTTTGAGTTAAATTAAAAGTTAAGTGACTTTTTGAGAGAAAATGCTTAGTCGAGTGATCATCAGATATTAACTTACATTTAAAAGATAAGTTAACTTTAATTAGCAAAGCTGTGTTAATTAACTCGTGTTGGAGGAATAAGAGAAAAGGATTGGGTGTCAAGTGAACCGTATCGAAACCCAAGGGGCCAAAATAAACATTACAAGTTTCTTCAAACCCAGGGTTTTTCTCCACCATTTTTTCCCTCTCCGGAATTCGCAGTTCTCGGTGTTCAACAATGGCCGAAACAATTTGTAGAGCTCTTCGTGATGGAGCATTCGAAGGAGAACACGCTCCTGCTCTAACTATAAAGGATACTATCGACACGCCTCTCGGTTCCTTCGTCTTCAACCATATTCTTACGCAACTCACTTCCAACATTCTCGCTGGTAAATCACAAGCTCGGTCAGTTCACTACTTCATGAAATTCACTAATAGTTATCAAACTTCTTTTATGTGGTATTATGATAAATTCGTTGATTGATGGTTCATACAGAGGTGTTGTGCTAGTCGCTTTATCACGGCCTCCATCGTTCTATTATGAACTGTTGAAGAATAAAGGTTTCGACGTTTCTTCATCGAGTAAATGGTTAGAATCTTCCTTCTTTTAGTGAGTAAATGTTAATTATGAGGATAAAATTTGTGATTCTTTTTATGTACTGAATTTTGCTCACAAATCAGGCTAAGAGTTTTAGATTGCTATTCGGATCCTCTTGGATGGAAAAATAAGTTAATGGAGAAGGGAACTGTAAGAAATCCCTACGAAGAGACTTTACTGAAAACTAGTTTGTGTAAGAACTTGAAAGAATTGGACAAGGTTTTGTCTTCCATTATTGAACTTGGAAAAGGTAAGGCTTCGAGAATTCTTGTTAATTTGGGCACTCCCAAAGTTCAGGATAAACTTTTGTTGTGCTTTGGTAAATTCAAATGGATCTTGTTTGTTGCAATTATTGCAGAAATTGTTGAAGAGGGAAAAGGGAGATTTGCAGTTGCAATAGACTCGGTAATGCTAGTTAATTTTAGTTTTGGTTCAGTAAGCGGAGAATGAATGTTGCTTATGTGTCAAGTGATTTTTTCATTGATTTGGATTGTTTGGCTTGAATTTCACTTCTAGATACTGTAGTTTGTTGCAAAGAGTGTAGTTATCCCAGATAGAGAGCAACCAAAAAGTAGTTTGTCCTAGTTAGTTTTTATTGAAGAAAACTTCTCAGAAGGCCTGTCGGAATTTTTGTCCAGCATTCACATAAAAGGTTCTCTTTTCTTATTACCGCAAAATAGGAAGCCTGATCTAGGTAAAAACGGGCACCTTTTAGTCATCAACTTCTACAAAGGATGAAAAATTACTCTATCCATTTCTCGAGAGAGTGAAACATCAATCACATAAAAAACAATCAAAAATGACAATCAGCAGCCTTAAAGTTCTGTTGCACCTTCTATTTTGTCAGTATGCTATTGGTGTCAATGACAGAAACGTGCACACATTTATTGAGGAAACTTCCTAGATTTTTCTTAGATTAGTTCTTCTACCTTGCTTTCCAGTTACAAGCCATGAAAGTTCTCCTGTCCCTTTTTTGAATGCACACTCAATATTGGACACTTATACGCGAGGAAACTTCTCTAGTTTCTTACTTTACCTACAGTATTGAACAAGAGCTATTGTTTTACTACTAGAACCCACAATTCCTAGGTTTGCATAGTGGCTATACCATCTTGACAGTTTTTATCATCTCCATCAACTGATCCCCATATTTCGTTGCATTGAGAGTGATGCTCAAATCTCAATGCAGCCACTGAATTCTTCAGATTTAATAATTCCGGGTTCCCGTTACAAAATGTGTCAAATTATGGAAAAGATAAGTAATTGCCTCGTCTAGTTGACTGGGAAAATCTTCAGCCTATGCAGTCAAACAGCAGTTGCTAGTCTAATTCTCAAGTAATATAGAATTCTAGTTTTATCATTCTTGATTTCACTGTCAACTTATGGGAAGCATATAAGATATAGTTCCTAAATAGTTGCATAACCTTTTAAACAAACTCTGAACACTTCTCTTACTCATAAGAACTCTTTTACCCGACTAGATCGAGATATTAGATGAGTTTGTGCATAAACGGATACTTTAGAAATGGAAAGTGTGTTGATTAAGGCATTTATATCTCACTGTAGCATGGCGTTCACTTAGATGTCTCACTGCTTTTAAGTTATTTACTTGTCTTCACCAAATAGGAGGTGAAGCATAATGTCTGTAGGACTTCTCATTTCTGGATTATCCTGTATTTCATTCAAAATAATGCCACTAGCTCTGTGGCATTGAATCAGTTTATAAGTTCCAAAATGATAAGAGTTTCTATTGAGAAAGGTTGAGCGGAGGCTGTATATCTAAATTGATAATTTTAAAGTACCAACTACATTTTGAGATGCTAGTTGACAATGTATTTATTGCCTAAATCTTTCTTATTCGTTAACTAGAAATATCCTCCTTTTTTAGGTAAAATGATGTTCGGAGTTCTGATGTATCATTCCAAATTCTAATGCAAAGTTTTCCTGTCACCAATAGGTAAAATTTTAATTAAAAAGAAAAGAAAAGAAAAGAAAGCAAAACGACCACCTAAAGTTGTACTTGAGTATTAACTCTTAAGATTAATCTCTTTAAGAAGCTACTGCTTTGCAGTGAATCAACTATTTAAATGTTTTATCATTACAAATAGATACTAAGGCACGAAAATTTGATGGCTATGATGATAAAATAAAGAAGCGAATTACTTTTCGCATCAGTTGTTGAAAGAGAAATAACTGAATTTCCAGTAAGATATAGACATGCATAATTTTTTTAGTACTAAGAAAATTCATTGATTTCAGTTTGAACATTTGCATATTACTGCATTTCTAAACAGCAAATGTCTCCCTATTTGTGATTTCTCCATTTCTCTTAATACCATCATATTAACTTTCTAAATCTTTTTCCAGGTTAGTGAGATCTTGAGACATTCATCTCTACCTTCCGTTGCAAGAATCTTAAGTCATCTTCGCAGTCATGGTAGGCACAGTTATTTTTGGCCATCATGTATTGTAGCTTAGTAATGAAAATTTTGTGGTGCAAATGTTATGCCAGCTAACTATGAAATCAAGATTTGCTGTTGTCTTCCATCTGTTATAAACACTTCGCCACAATTATATGTTAACCTAAACAATTGGATATTCCTGCTGGAGAAATCATGATATCTGCATTTCCCAGATTTGAGCATCAAAATTTTCCTTTTGCTAGATGTATTGTTGTTAGTTTTAGGAGATTTCATGCTGCCTTTACAACTTTGTTCTGATTTCTACCTCGTACTCCTGCTATCTGTAGTAAATTGTAATTTGTTCTTGTCGCTGCCTACTTTGCCTGGATGTATATTTTTCTGGATATGTTTACTCCATTATTTCTGTCTGCCTGGCATAAACACGATGGTATAATCCATTGAGAACGTTGACAAAAATAAGTCCACCAGCTTGGTTTATGCTGTCAAACAGAACCAAAATACTCTTGGCATGTTCTTGTATGTACTGCAAGGAGTTGCCTAAACTAATTTATCTTGCTCGCAGACCAGGTCTCATGCATATTTTGCTTGTTGCATGTGGACCTTCATGAGCACAAGGTGGCTGCCACTCTTGAATATTTGTCCACTATGCATGCGGATGTGGAACCAATAGTTCAAAGAACAAATGGACAGAGAAACACCTCAGAGGACCTCCCAATGGTGGAACTGTCCTTTAAGAGAGGAAAATTTCATGTACGCTTTAAACGCAGAAGTGGACGTGTCAGAGTGATGGTAACCTCCTTATCTGTTCCCCTCATAAGATAGCATGAGCACTTCATCTTACACTGTTAAAAATCTATTTTTTAGAGGGAAGAGCTTTATGTTGAGGGATCAGGCATCAAAATAACTGAAGTTTCATCTGAAGATGGAATCACTGCCCAAAGTCTTGTTCCCAAGGTGAGTTATTTTGCAGTTCAAACCTAATATAGTAAGTACTGTACTAGTTTCTCCCCTTTTTTTTCAGTGGTGCAAGCGTACCTACAGTGGGCTCCAATTCTGATATATGCACAGATTTTTTGGGAGAAATTGGAAGTTAGATACATTAATGCCAAAAATATTTTTGTGACAGGTGCAATTCAATTTAGATTTGTCAGAGAAGGAAAGATTAGACCGAGCAAAAGTTGTACTCCCATTTGAACACCAAGGTATGCATGGACCTTGAGTTTAGTTTGTTATCACAGATTCATTCCTCTGCTGTGAAGATAAAATGAAAACTCAGTTTGGAAGTAAAAGTCGTTGTTTTGCCTCTCTCAGGAACTGGTAAACCCATTCAAATCTATGATGGTCGTAAATCACTTAACGAGAGCGAAAATGAGGAGAAACAAGCTTCAGTTGAGAAACCGCAAACAACAGAGGATTCTGGGAGAGGTGAGATAATATATTTTCGCGATTCAGATGATGAGATGCCAGATTCAGATGAGGACCCTGATGATGATTTGGACATATGATTGTGTGTATTATCACTTTCAAGCATCATGATACCAGATTTTTCAGATGAAGGCTTTTTGTGACCACCTTACAATCTAAAATTATTTCAAAAGGTCAGGTTGCCATCACCAAGTCCATGTCCCAAATGTTTTGCTGGCGGCAGTCTACTTATACAAATCGGTGAAATGGAATACTCTTGACCTCTCTAAGTTTATAGGTTGACTGGCATTGCCAGCCACATAGTAGGTTTGATTGATCCCTGCGAGTATTTAAGTGCAACTTATCTTTAAGTTGTAGTGTGCACTGTGTCATGGCTGTAGCCTTTGACTACACTTATTAGGGTACAAGGGGTTGTAGTAGAAATGAATCAAACCAGTTGTAAGGTGGTAAGTTTATTTGGTGGCTTTCTGGTGGGATTACTAAGGGATAAGTTTGCTCATATATAAGATTGTCTAACACCTTTGTAACTTGTATGACTTGATCATACATTAGTTTGTTACATATGTTATCTGAAGCTTGGTTCTGTGCTACTTTATCTGTCCCAATTGCCAGTCTCTTTGTATATACAGTATCTATTTGTCCAGTGCTGGAGCTAGATCTGTTAGAATAAGAGTGCATAGTTTCATTCCTTTGATTAGCCAACCTGGTATATAAACCCTCAATTATGGTTAATTTAGAAATTATCAGAACTTGGGGAGGATTTGCAGGTCGTATTTCAAAGGGAATAGATTGGAAAAAGACTATCCAGGCGATATTTCAACAACTCCCTGTTTTTCAAAAGCCAGACACTTTTCAAAGTTGGAAAACCAATCAAGTTCTTCAGACTTGCTTAAATCTAGTTAAACAAAATAAAAGGGGTAACACATCATGTTGAGGCATCAAACAACCCACTGTACTCATTGAATCTAGAACAATTTACAAACTAATGGATGTAAACAAAGAGCGTCCCTTCAACTATAAGGGGCTGGAATGCATGCATGCCTAATCTATGCAGAGTGAGTAATCTATTCAGCAATTGAGGATATCTCTGCATAACTTCTTGAAGAATGTCTCACACAAAGGCTCTTTTTCTTGAATTTACTACTCTTAACAACTCCAATCTTCGAAGTAACATGTTGTCTAATTGAACCATGACTTACAAATGTCTGGAAAGGTTCTGGCACAGGAATCAGTTGACCAGGAAACCATGGTACAGTATTTGATTTTGCTATACAAGTACAAGTCACAACTGTACTAACCCCATCTAATAGGGGATAAAAAAGAATGTGCTCACTGGGTTGAGGACAGGAGTGCATCCCGGGACAAAAATGAATGTAGCATCTAATATTTTTGATGAAATACTATACAACAGACGATAGGAACTCTGCTCTGCCATATTGTAAGGACGTTAAACCATCTGAAAAGACCTAAACAGGTGAAAACAATCAGATTCAGAGGAAACCTCAAAGCTAAAAGCTTCATAATGCATATAAGTCTAGCCCCTTTGGTCCACAAGAAGAATATAAAACAATTATAAGTCACTGAGAACCTAAGAACAAATCAAGCTTTCTCATAACATTTTCCATGTTTCAGTATTAACAGTTGGCTGGCATAACTTCATTTTCCCTTCTTTAAGAAAAATAAAATTGATCACTTAAACATTACAAGTTAACAAAACTAGAAGTAATACTCGGAATTGCAGCTAAGAAAATACCTCAAGATAAAAGGGCAAGTCCAAGATACATAGCTCCAAAAAGAAATGCAAAAGATATCATTCCCCTATAAAATTGTTCACAGTAGGTGAATAATATATAACCACAAATTAATGAGAAGAATCAGCTCTTCTTTAAAACTATACTAACCAGAGGACTCCCCAAAAAGGACCAGCACAACAGCACGGACAAAGTTCAGCAAATTTCTCAGCATCACTTGTGTTCACTCTTCTAGATATCAAGTCATCATAGATATCTGCATTGTCATGTTTGTTAGGCCATGTCACATCTTCGATGGAGGATTCTTATTTCACAAATAGAAAGGATACTTCATACCATATACAGAAAACAAGCTGTTCATAACACCTGCAGTAAATGAGAATCCCCTTATAAGCAACACAGCAAAATAGAAAGGAAAGGACGAAGAAAAGTTCATACCTATGAAGAGAATTACATAACGGAGCATACGAACTTCCGTTTGTATTTGCAGAGCCCAAATTCCACCAATGAAAATGATGAATCCTGGAAAATGCACTCTGTTGCACTCAATGACTGAAGACAAAAAAACAGTTGTATATCAAGTACTAAAACTTATCAGGATCCTGAATGTACAAACCAATGCAAAGTCCGCGAAGTGTCCACTGTTCAAGAGAGAAAAGCAAGGTTAGACTACACAAGTAAAAAGTAAAACTTAAGATACAATAATTTAAAGACCTGTTTATCTACAGTCATTGTTCAACATATAAATGCAAGTCTTAGTTTCATACATTTTTTGCAAGGCAGAGCACGATAAGCAAAGCGGCAATAAAACAACCAGCTGCTATCATTGCACTGAGAACATTTGTCGATGCGAGTATGAGAACCATTCCCCAGAAAGACGAACCCAGATCTTCAGGCCAAAAACAAAGACAACAACAATTAAGTAGACAAAGCAAACTATAGAGGATGAGCTAACTTTGAAATGCATATCAATTTGGAATTTAAGAAGATACTTCATTTTGTCTTTTAGGAAATGAAGCCAAGTGCTTAAAAGTATATTCAAAATTGTTTCAAGGAAGGGTAGTTACATCCAGCAGGCAAGATCACCCACGAAAGACCCCCACGAGTTTGTGTCACTCCCCCCTCATTGGCATGAACTTTTATGCCCACCACCTGTACTAGTAAACCAGGACAAGAATTATTCAGATAAGAACTAATGTGTAAATTATTTATGACATTATCAACTTCTATTGATCTAGGAAACCAATTATGCACATGACAATCTAGCATGAAGCAGCACCCAAACCATGTCTTATCATTCACCACGAGCCGCATGATACCAAGATTTAAGGCAATTCACTTTTTTCCATTACACTTCTGGTGTATATAGTAAATGGAATTGGATCGGTATAAAAGTAGAGATGGTTTTGATGAAATTCCTAAATCATTTACATCTATAGAATTGAAGAGGAGAGATTACCTCTCCACATGTGAGCTTACAAGCAATTGCATGGCTTACTTCATGAAGAAACACAGTAATGAGCTTGAAAGGTGTTATAATAAATGTTCTCCATAACTGTTTCAATTGTTAAAAGAAAAAAACAAAATGAATATGAAAAATCTTGAAGGAAGAAACAACAAAAAGTATTTCAGAGAAAAACTAAAACAGCAATTGGTTAGTTTCTGCCATAGGCAAAGAAATCTTGTCAGATTATTTGCAAAACACATGGTATTGCATTTGTAAGTATAAGCAAATTTGGCATTTTATCTTACTCTTAAGAAGACCAGCATGAATCAAAAAGACAAGCTGATACGTATAACCTTATAGACACATCAGGTTTTTTTCTCTACTGGAAATTATCAACTCAAAATCATAACATGAGTTCTTATTATATAGATGTCATATCCACACAGATGAAATGGAGAATGTGTCTACAAAATTTTGTTGTGTTATTACTAAAAAGCTTAACCACATGGAGGTAAAGCAGCACGTTTATGAATTCAGCTTATTTAATCAACTTCCATAGGAACTATCTTAATCATCCAATTTCACACAGACTCTGAACCAAAAGCAGGTGGACTAATATTTAGAAGTATCCAATTTCGATTGTAACATTTTGAGCTGCCTAATGAACAACATTTGCTATCGAACCTTAATTATGTCAGCCCATTGAAATCCTTGCAAAAGAAATCCATGAAAACCAAGCTATAGGCGTCATTAATAATACTATGACCTAATTTATGATAATAGATGAGCTAATTTATGATTTGTCAATTATTGGATCGTCAAGCACCCAGTTGTTATTGAAGTTAAAAAAAGCCATAGAACAACAGAGTTACCGCGCACCAATTGGAACAATTGAGAGGGAAAAAAATTATTGAATCTTCTAATGCAGGTGCATTTTGCAGGATAGTAAAGCATTAGATAAAGACATGAAAGAGAATTAGAGAGAGAAGGTTACGATGAAAATGAAGACGGTGTAGACACCAATGGTAACAAGGAAGATGACTTGGTCGTGGTTACAACAATCCTTCACCTCCCAATTCGCCTTCATTTTTTCTTAAATTATATCCAACACAATCAAATTAAATTTCCAATCTCCTGATTCGCAGGCGTGATTCTACGAAAAGGTTTTTGTTGAAATTGGTTAGGTTTTGTGCATTGTACGCAACGCTTTAACAATTAGAGAGATAGTGGAAGCCAGAAGGAGGCGGCTAGAGTTTGTTGATGGAGCTCCTCCAACTGGCCGGCCGGTGACTCTTCGTCGTTGATTCTACCGGCGGAATTTTGTTGCTTTTTTTCGGATTACATTGTTGAGGCAGTAACAAGAGGAACTTGAATCAACATTCCGTTTTTCCCGCCTTTATTTCTTTATCCACTTGGCCCACTTTAGTCCAACAGTTTCCTCCAGCTGACAAATCCTCTCACTCTTTTTTTTCCTTTTAGTTCAATTGAAAATTTTATAAATTCTTAACATATTCAATAACATAACAAACGAAAAAACTTAAAGCATCGGGTGTTTACACCAATTATATAATTTAATAAAATAAAACATATGTTAATTAATTAGATTAAATAAATTGAACAATAAATTTAAATATGTGGTGTGCATTTATTGATTGGTATAAACACCTAGTGCTGGTAAGTTTTATCCAACAATAAATAATCTTTAGTACCATTATATAATTTCGGCTTCATTTTTAAGAGGTTCCGCAAAAAATATACTCTCTCCGTTTAAAAAAGAATGTCTCTATTTCCTTTTTAGTTTGTTTAAAAAAGAATGACCCCTTTCCTTTTTTGGCAACACTTTAACTTTAACTTTCCACGTGGCATGTTTAAGATCACAAGATTAAAGGGCATTTTGTTACATTTAACATAACTCTATTTTAGAACCACAAGATTAAAAAATCTTTTTTTTTTTCCTGTAAACTCCGTTTCAAGTCAAACTAGGTCATACTTTTTAAAATAGAGAAAGTATTTGTTTTCAGTATTTGGTAGCAAAATTTAAATAATTCATCTTAATTTCAAAATAATAGTCAAAACGTGCTTCATAAATCATATCAGATCATCTTAACTTGGTCACAAATTCTAACTAGTTTCAAATTGATGAGCATCCTTGGCTGGTCATAAATTTGGAGGAATAGCTCGAATTTGATCATAAAATTATTGCGGATCGTAATAACGTACAGTGTAAAAATTTAATACGATATTTCAAAATTGATACAAATAACTTGGCTTTTGATATCAAAAATCCAAATACTAATTGCAATAAATTCTATTGACTCAAAAACACCTAAAATAAATCAATTCAAACAGACTTATAGAATCCTCTTAACTTGGGCGAAGCTAATTTTAGGCATATAAAATCCTCTAGACTTGGGCGAAGTTAATTTTAGGCCTAGTGTCTATTCATTGATATGCTAATAATAAATTAAAGTACTCGTGTGGTTGTGTGTGGAGATAGCGTGAATCAATCATGTCATGTCTGATCTCATAGCTTTGGATAATAATACTTCATGTGTCATGTTTCATTGTTTTTGTATAATACTACTTCATGCCATGTTTCATATATAGTTTCTCCAAAATAAAAGAGCATATCAGGATATGCTAATTGAAAAAAATTACATTACATGAGCAAATGTAGAAACTGGCTTTTGTTTAAAAGTAAATACAACCAATCCTACCTAAAGGGGCGTAGCCACCCCCACCCTAAGGTTTAGGCATATCCTTAGTTGAAAAATTACATGTAAAAATTTACGAGTTTAAAAAACTTGAAAGTGTTTTTAAAGAATCTTTTGGGGCTCTTTTTGTTTAAAGAAATGTTCCTCTATTGAATAAAAGGAAGCGGGAGACCAAAAATTATTTCGAAACCTCATGTATGAGCCGAGGTAATTTCTATGTCCCGTCAACATATAAAAAAGTAAGAGCTTATAGGAAGTAAAAAATAAGCAAATTAAATTTTTGTGTAATGTTCATGAGAAAATGGCTAGAGACTTCTACATTAATAAATAAATAAATAAATAAATAAGCAGTTAATGACAATAAGAATTGGACCTTCGATGGTAGTTTGAAATTGTATCAAACATAAAAGTATAGAAGTAAAAGTCATATTCAAGGCTATAGATTGATGGCTAATGAATAATAGACAATAAAAAGTAATAAATGTCAATGAATAATAAAGAATAGTTAATGGTTCATGAATATAAATGATTATGACTTATTAAATAGTAAAATTAAAATATGACCAACCCACTTAATTGATATGAATCAAATTAGACAAGAATTTATCCGAAGAGAAATGATCCTCCTTTTATGACTATCTGCGAAAGTGATAATCATTGTCAAGAGATGCTTAGACCTTTTATTTTAACAGAAGGAAAAAAGGATTTTGTTTGACCTTTTTCAGCATGTGTTTTTATTTTTATTTTTATTTTTTTGGTTTTAAAATATGTTTTTCTTTTTTACTAACTTCAAATAAAAACATGAGTTATAAATGTACTGATTGCCGTTTACCATAAATAAATAAATTATACTGATGGCATAATTCAAATTGATTCAACTATGAAGTCTCCAAGAATCCATATTCGCTTGCCTTTCGGTGCCTCCTCATTTCCTTCACCTTTTTTTCCCAACACATTCCCTAAACAGTGACAGAATCACGATATTTATTAAGATTGTTCTAAATCTAAATATCTAAACGTACAAATCAATTTAAATGGATAATTTTTTGTCGCAGAGCATTTGAATAAATCAATTCCTTTCTTGGTGAAAGATCTTGATTTTAAATTTCGAAAAATCTTTGTTAGATACTCTTTTCCAAAATAGGCCCTATGCACAGAACTTTGAAAAATTTATGTGTACACGTATATTCCTAAATAAGGTTCATATAATTAAATGGGCACATTATAACAAATAACTGAGTTGGTGTAGTGGTTCATCACTGTTTGTTTTGTGATTCTTTGCAACTTGTGTGTCTCGAGATTAATTCTAGATGTTGCATTTTCTAGTGTACACTAGGTCAAGACCATTCTATTGTTGAGTGAACTATGTTACATTTCGTTTAATTAATATTTTATATAGAAAAATGTATAAATATTCCTTCAATCTATGTTCGAAATCTTAGAGATACATTTATACTATACTAAGGTTTTATTACCCCTGAACTTTTTTTATAAATAATTTACTACCCCTTTTCAGTCTACGTGGCACTGGCTTGGAAAAAAATGTCAACACGCGCTGGATTCAAAAGATAGTGCCACGTAGGTCGAAAAGGAATAGAAAATTATTTATAAAATAAAGTCAGGAGATAATAGGATCTTAATATAATATATGTGTGTCTCTAAAATTTCGGCCATAGACTGAGGAATACTTGTGCATTTTTCCTTTTATATATACAAGTTTCTGATGAAGTTTCTAATGTTTTCATCATCGCCTCCTTATATGCAACATAAATCTGTATAAGTCAGACTCTAATACAAAATATGGAAGTGAAATAAAAGAACAAAAGCTTTTCGTGTAGCAAAATTGAATACTCCACTCCACTTTTCCCTAGTAAATACTAAATTAAATTAATCAAACTTGTTTTGTTTTTTTGTTTTCAATGCATGGGGTCAGTTTGACGGTTGCAATTTTCATTAGTGTAGTAGTTAGATTTGGACTTTTCAAACTTTGCTAACCCTAGGCCCACCCCTCCTTTACCACCCCATTTGTTTAAATTCATCTTTTGCTTTCAAATTCATAATATTTTTCTTACAATGGCGATTGAACTATGTTCAGATGATTCTAGTCCTCGTTTTTCTTTCTCTCACGACATTTCACAAACAGACTCTGTTCAAATTCCATCAACTAATTCATCCTCCTCTAGTATTGATTTTGATTTTTGTGTATTTCATCAAACCTATGATCTTCAATCTACTTCAGCTGATGAACTTTTCTGTGATGGAAAAATTCTCCCTATTGAAATGAAAAGAAAAAATATCCCTCCATCTATTCCACCAAACAGAAATTCAGATCAAAATACGCCGATAAAAAATCATAAGTTGGTCATACCCAGTTATAACGCTTACAACGCAAGCGTCGAAAATGAAAGGTTATCAACAGATGAAAAACAGAGCTCAAAGTCATTTTGGAGATTCAAGCGTAGTAATAGTACTAGTAGTTACGTAACAACTTTATGTCCTTTACCAATTCTGTCGCGAAGTAATTCAACTGGTTCAACTCAGAACATGAAACACAAACATCATTTCCATAAATCGTCATCCTCTGTTTCTTCTTCGAACAGTCATTATCAAAAACCTCCATTGAGAAAAGCTCCAGGTTACATCCATGGGATTAAAATCAGTCCAGTATTAAATGTTCCTCCAGCAAATTTGTTTGGTTTGAGCTCTATCTTTTCCAGTAGCAAGGAAAAGAACAAGAAGAGGTGATTGATTAGCGTAAAAGATATTTTTAAAAAAAAATACTAATAGCTGTATTATGTTATTTAAATTAGTTGATTTTCTCAATTGCATTAACATTGTTTGGGGCCAGTGAATGGACAGAAGTTCATTTTCATTTTTTATTTTTTTTTGTTTGTTTGGAAGAATAGGTAAAAATTGCTATCAGTGTGTGTCCCATTTTCTGCTTTGATATTTTGTTTTTGTGCTTTTGTTTGCTTGCACATGCTGAGATTCTAATTTTATCTAATTGGAATTTGGTTCTTCTATCAAATGAGACTATGACAAAAAGTGTAGTAGCTGTTAGTTGGTTGTTTATGACTTAATTATGAATATTTTAATTGTTCCTTCTAAAGATAAAAAGATGAATTACATAAGTTTGCTTTAATTTTTCTTGCCTTTTGACAATAATGGGTTTTTATTACTTCTTATATGTTTATTGCTTGGGATGGCAGGACTAATAGCAACGACTATTTGGTAGTTGGTATGCTAAGAAACCAACTACTCCCTCCGTTTAAAAAAAAAAACTTTATTTCCTTTTTAATATATTTTAAAAAGAGTGATCATTTTCCTTTTTTGGCAACATTATAATTTTAACTTTCCACGTGACATGTTTAAGACCACAAGATCAAAGGGCATTTTAATACATTTGACATAACTTTAATTTAGGACCACAAGATTAAAAAGTCTTCTTTCTTTTCTTAAACTCCGTTTCAAGTCAAACTAGGTCATTCTTTTTGAAACCGAGAGAGTAATAATTTTGGGATAAGTTTTTTGTTTGAAAAGGATCAAATATATTCTTGTATAATTGAAAATAATTTTTATATAACCTTGTTATATTTGCGGGTCATATATACCTTTATACATATATATATATATATATATATATATATATATATATACCCTCAATTTTAACAAAATAACACATGTCAACTTAAAAATCAAATAATCCACCTCAATTTTGAAGGAATTGAGTAATAAAAATTGTTATTTGATTTTTAAGCTGACATGTGTCATTCTGTTAAAATTAAACTTATATGTACCAAATATGACGGTAGAGGTATATATGACTCTAAAATATAACAAAAGGTATATATAAATTATTTTCAATAGTACAAAAATATATGGGAAACTTACATAAATATACTATAATAAAAAAATATTTACCATTTATAGCAATAATATTATTTTTTTACTTGACCACTTTTAATTCATTTATAATACAAGTTTAATACATATTATAAAGAACAATTTATTATTCACATATAATACAAGTTTTAATGATGGATAATACATTTATCAAACATTTTAATACACTTATAATACAATGTGACAATTTTTTACAAAACAAATATAATATATTTCAAAAACAATTATAATTCAAATATATTACATACATAATTCACTTTAATACATATTACAGATTTATCACAATATTACTATAAATGATAATAAACAAAAAGTATCGCTAAAATCAATAATTATTTTTTAAAATATATTAATTTATATAATTTTTCCAAAATATATTTGATTCTTTTTTGTAAAATTTCTGTATTAGCTTATTTCTTATATAGTTATTAGTCTTGAAATAAGTTATAATTAGAACTACTTCTTAATACTGAAATAAGTTATGTATTCCATAAGGTGTGATAATAGCATTGGAATTTGTTATTTCAGAATAAAATAATACTTCCTTTGTTTTTGTTCCATTTTTTTTGTAATGTTTTTCTATTAGGAAAAAAGATTATTATAGCCTTTCCCTCTAAAATAAAATTAACTTTTTGATATTTTTAAAATAGTAAAAGCATTAATTATTTTGATAAAATTAATTTTCTGGGTCCCATGCTTTATTACTTCTTCAGTTCTTTTTGTTTTTGTCATTTCACTTCTCCTTCTTGACTTTTTTTTTACTCTTCTTATAAAAAAATTAGAATATGGTGAAAGTATGTAATTACATTTAAGCACTTAAATTGGTTGAAACAATAAAAGTATTTATTTTTGGGAAACTTACATAAATATACTATAATAAAAAAATATTTACCATTTATAGCAATAATATTTCTTTTTCACTTGATCACTTTTAATTCATTTATAATACAAGTTTAATTCATATTATAAAGAATAATTTTTTATTCACATATAATACAAATTTTAAATATAGATAATTCATTTATCACACATTTTAATACACTTATAATACAATGTGTCAAATTTTTACCAAACAAACCTAATATATTTTAAAAACCAATTGTAATTCATATATAATTCATATATATTGTATATATAATTCACTTTTAATACATATTGCAGATTTAACATAGTATTGCTATAAATGGTAATAAATAAAAAGTATTGCTAAAATCAGTAATTATTTATTAAAATATATCAATTTATGTAATTTTTCCTTTATTTTATGTATCTATTGAAACTTCATCAATGTAAAATATCTTTTAAGAGCACCAAGAAAATCATAATTTCCTGCAAAAAAAAACATAATTTATTTGCTTTAATGTCAATTCTCTATGTATATATAATTAATACATTAATTATTATTTTTTGTAATATGACTCCGTTTATTACACTCTCTATATTTCAAATTTTAAACATTTACACTTTATGTGCTATAAGAAATATACACTTACACCTCTAACTAAGTTTATTTATAACTAATTATATCAAAATATAATATTAAATAATAAACTAAAAATATATTTAAAAAATGTAAATGTGATATTATTCTTACAAAAATTAATTAGGGTCGATACTTGTAAGTAATAAAAAATTTATGATTTCTGTATGTTTTAATGTTTATCATATATAAAGTGTTTTGAATTTTGCCTGACTTTTATTGAAATATTTTCAAATTATACTTACAAAATTATTTAAATATGTATTTTAAATTTATTTGAACGCAATTTCATAAACTTATTTAGTTAGAACTCATATTAATAATAATAAATAAGTAATAGTTCACATATTATCAAGTCAACATAATATAAGGGTGCAAAACTATCACATATTCAATATGATTGTTGTTAAATATGATCAACACTGATGAAATATATGATTTTTATAATATTGTGATATTTGCATCTCAAAAGCGATTCGAGTTTTGATTGTCGTTATTAATATAGTTTTAGATTATATGTTCAAAATATTCAAATAAATAGCCTAAATTTATTTAAACATAATAATTTATAAAATTATATACTTTTCATATTAATAACAAATATGAGTAATGATCTATAAGTTATCGAATTGAGTAATATAGTGCGGATACAAGACTATAATTAACATTAACACGTTACTCTCAGGGATTCTCAGCAATATGCAATATAAGTAAAATAAATATGAATTCTGAAATTTACAAGTGAATGATAATGATTAATACGATTCTTCACTAATTAATTAACTGTTTATATATTGTGTGTGTTTTCTTTTAGAAAAATAATAATATAATCTTGGGACTAAGTTATTTTAAATAACTATTAATTAATAATAATGCAATTTTCGTAGTGATGTCTTGAATTAAGAAAGTTATTTCTTATTATATAATTGTCTTAATATCAATGTTGACTACTCTCTTTTTAATATAATACTAACATTGATATATATAGAATAATCAAATAAGATATAGAATATTTTTTACATTTCATTAATATATCACATTATTTGTTTGATCTTCATAATAATAATATTGTTTAGATTATGTCGAATTATTTTTAGGAAAAAAAGATTTGATATACTCCTTAATTTTGTGATATAGAGATAATATATATTCCGTAAAGAAAAGGTCACATATACATTTATTGTTACATGAGCAAATTAAATAACTTATATATCATCTTTTGACTAACGAAAGTTATACTTTAGATTTTTAATTTATTTATTTTAGTTATTTAACCAAACAATATTCACATAGAGGAAAATTAAATAGTTTTTCCCGTGATTTTATTTTTGAGTTTTTTAATTCAACGATTAATTTGGGTCTTAATTATCGCCATTATGAATATATTTGTTTATCATTATTTGAGTTTGTTGTTCATGTTTAATTTTTCGCTTTCATTCTTTAGTGTAGAAAGCATGAGAATTAAAAAGAAATAAAAAAAAATAGTGAACGAAATAAAAATAACTATATTTTTAAAAAAGCAAACTAAAATTAATCATTTTTTTGCGGTTATATTAAATTTATTTTGTAGTTGTAAAAATGTTGATGCATCTATAATAGACTTTGCAAGAAGATAAGTGAAAAATTAAATTTGATCATCAACATAGTATATCAAAATTAATCATGAAATTAAAGAAGATAAAAAATAAAATAAAAAAGGACAAAAATTCATGTATGAAGAAGATCAAATATAACTCGAAATATTTCGAGAAGGGTCAAATATACCTTTTATATTTTTATTTTATTAAAAAAGTTTAATAAGTTTTTCACTTTCATCAGCGAAAAATGATCTTGGCTCTTCAAATATACCTCAAAATACTATGATAAGGGTCAAACATACCTTGTATAATTTTTATTTTATCAAAAAAATAATTTTGAATCAATTTTTTGACTTCTCCAGCTAAAAAAGATTGGGCAACTTTCACATATAGCAAATAAAAAATTCATATTTGTATGTTATAGCAAAGTTTGCATAATTGCGCTCCATAGCAAACATATAACTGTATAATTCGCTATACATATACAATTGTATGATTCTCTGGCCTAAATTGTATAATTCGCTGGCATCACCATACATATACAATTGTATAATGCACTGACCTAAATTGTATAATTCGCTGCTGCAATTGTATAATTCGCTGCAATTGTATAATTCGCTGGCAAATTTTGGCAAACGTTTGCTATGGAGCACAATTAAATCAAACCCTAGCTACTCCATTTATTTTAGGTTATTAGTTTGCTATTATATACAATTATCCCAAAAAGATTTAGTTATATCAAAGTTATATATGTAACAATTGAAATAGATGTGAACCACCTTCTTTTAACAAAAAAAAATATTATCTCTAAATCACAAAGTTGAGAAATATAATTTATTATATTATTATTATTATTATTATTAGTAGTAGTAGTAGTAATAGTAATAGCAGTAGTAGTATATAAATGACCAATATATATGACACTTTTGATTAATATTTTACTTGTTAAGTTATTTTATGAATTTTTAATTTGAATTGCTTGTGAGATAAATTTAATATTATTAGTGTTTATCTTATCATTTAAATTTTAAATTTTATTTCTTAATTGTAAATTGTAAATTTGTGTTCTTTAAAATTTATATTGGAAAGTAGAGGGAAGAAAAGAAATTATTAAGGCTATTATTTTGTAGTCTTTTTAAAAGAAATTGAAATTAACATGTAATTATGAAATTATGAGAATGTGGGAACAAGTCTAATCCCCATGCATTGGGAAACTTTTATGTTTTAAAAAATAATTAATAAACTTAAATTTAAATAAGGGTAAAAATGTCAAAAAACAAATTTGTTTATAGTGTGAATGCACCATTCTGGCCAAAATTTTCTGGCCAAAAGAATTTTTCCGTTGTCTATTTTGATAAATCAAAAAAGAAAAAAATAATAATTTAGTATACACTTAATTAATTATTTTTGAAAAGATAGAACTTTTTTAAAATACATCCATTTTATAATTAATAGGGATAAAATAGTAAACTCACTATATTAATAATTATTTTCTTAATATGTGCGTTAATTTAAAAGTGAAGAGTAAATAGGAACGAACGGAGTAAAAATTATTCATAAGGTCCCTCGAATCCTTTTTCTTTTCTGCTAAATAAGTGGAGGTTATTAACAAACAACTATTTTCTTAAAAAATTGTACAATACTAGAGTAACTAAATTTAGCAACGAACTCTTACGATTTATGATGAAATATATACTTCATCTATCCCATTTTAATATGAGTTACTTTGACTTGATACGAAATTTCTAAGGACAATGTTTTTTTTTTAAAATTTATAATTTAAAATAAGTGATAGATGTTTGTGTGACGATAAATTATTTCATTAAGATAAAATGAAATTATTTTGGTAATTAATCATTCTTATTACCAAAAGTTAAACATTCCATACCATATAAGATGATCAACTATTGGACATATCCCCACAGTTATCTTTACTAAGGATCGTTTGAAACAAATAATAAGAAAGACACACATTTTAAGTAATAGTTTCTTGACTTTTTAGAATTCAAAAGAAGAACAAAAAAAAAAGGTTCAATTATGACAGGATTTGAAAATTGATAGATATACTTCCATTCTGATAAGTTAATTATTTGTTAAAGCTTCATTATGTATTTCCCATTCGATTTGCAGTTGAACAATGACAAAAACTTTGTTACTCCCTCCATCCGGTTCAATATTATTTGTCATATTATGTTTTTCGAAAGTTAATTTGATTAATTTTCAAAGTTAAATTAGATTATATTAATTTGATATTTAACAAAAAAAATTAGATATTTTAAAACTATACGTAAAATATTACAATAATTAATTTTTTTTGCATATTAATATGATGAAAAAATACATCTTAAAATATTAATCAACATTTTTATAATTTGACTCTAAAATAGAAATTATGACAACAATATCGGACGAAGAAAGTACAAGTTATATCATTAAAAGAACGTTAGAACATATATGAAACGTTAAAAATGAAATAATTAAACGACTACTCCTACCATAATAGACTCTGGACCAAATGAACAGTGTAGTTTGCAATCAAATCCCACTCGGCCTAGTTTGCCTTTTTTTGTAAAATAAAAATTTTTCGTCTGGTATATAAGTATTGATATTTGCATTCAATTAAGTTTGAATTCACGTATGATAATTTTTATTTTTATTTTCAATAGTTCGAATAAAGCATTCAATTAAGTTTGAATTATGCACGACAAATTGTTTTCTCAATTGTGAACTAACTGAGTGTCCAGCTAAAGGCAAAGAAAAATGTTGGCAATGAGTTGGACTTCATAGCTTGAAATATTGTCGTGTTACAATAATATATTTATTTAATGCTTATTCTGGCTAATGCACGTCTCCATCGGTGAAATTTTATTATATTATACACGGGATTAAACTATGTTATTAAGCTCACATTGATTATTTGTTAATAATCGAATTTTCGATATATACACTGCATTGTCAAGATTATTTTATCTTAAGGCAATGCAAAATCTTAAAATTGCTATTTATTATTTTATTTTATTTTTTTATGCACAAATTATGAGTCATGGACATATTTTAAGTATAAGAAAAAAGTCTAAAAAATCTTCGTGAAAATAGTTGGTTAGAAGTAATGGATTTTTCTAAATTCTAAGAACATATAAAGAAAAACATCATACGTTTAAGAAGAGACCAAAAACCCTCGAACGACAACACTTCCAAGTAAAGTGGAACATTACGTCCATACAAGAAAATAATTTACTAATTTAAACAGAGGACCTTACGCTCCTTTCTTATGATCCTAAAATTGTTAGTATCATAAATATATTTTATCATCGTCTCAGAATAGTCATTACTTTTGCTTAGGTTTCATATTACCAGCCAAACCTATTTGGAATTGAACCATAGTTATTGTTATGGTTATATTATGTAGTTACAAAGGATTAATTTAATTATCAACCAAGCAATAGGCGACATCATTCATAACTGATATTCTAAACAATTTTTTTTTACACATAACATATTAAAATCTGAAAGCATAATTATTTGAGTTCTTGAACTCACAAATATCCACAAATAATAATAAAGACAACCTTACTTTCCTAACAATCAAGAAGAAAAACACATATTGCTTAATATATTTTTCAAAAAGATAGTCTGTCGATCTGTATTCAAATTTACAGTTCACCGTTCACAAATTTAATTGAAAGATGCCAAAAGAAAGAGTTATTACTTCTTTATCAAAAAAGCAAAAACAATATTTATTAAAAGAAAGAGTTATCACTACGGCAAAAATGATCTTTAGCTACAATTAAAAATGTCCCTAGAAAAAGTCCATAGCAACATTAAATCTAATGACAATTAATTAATGTAGATAAAAGCTCTAGCACTCTTAGTTATTGTACATTTCGTTGCTGATAAAAAATATTTTTGTTTTAGTGTATTTTGGATATTTGTTAGTTTCAAGAAAACTTGATTTTTTATTATACCTAAAAAAAAAGAGACGAAGAAATATGAAAAATTAGTTAACTTGCGATAAAAGAAGTGAACTAATTGTCTTTATACTAATATTCTAGGAAGGGTGCAATGACATATAAAATGTTTGTACCTAAGAATGAGAAATCAAAATAATATACTAAATATGGCAAAGAAGAGAGCGATATGTTTGGTTCTTTTAACAAACTTCAGCATTGGTTGCGTATTAGTTATAACATATTTATTGTTTTGTGCTATCAAATATAGCACAACCCACAAAAAATTCTCTCAAAAAGTATACAAATAATACTATAGAAAGAGAAAAAATAGAAGATAAATTTTCAATCATCCTACTAGAACATTTAACTGAATTAAAAAAAATAGACCCCAAAATAGAAAAAAGATATTGCAATAGTTACATGATTTACTATGACTTACAGTAAAAGATTAAGTTTCATTACATAGGAGAAGAAAAGCACACTTCATAAGAAGCTTTTTTAAATTCAACTACCCTATAGCAAAAAAAAACTACAAATAATAGCAAAGAAATAAATATTTTGTTATTAAAGAACCAAACATAATGAATTGAACCATTTCAGCAACTTTATTAGTTGTGATCTAAGAGGTGCACATTACGATTAAAATCATTATTTTGTTTATATGAAGAAACCTTTAGGAAGGGAAGAAAGACAAGATTGATTTTCAATCATCCATGCTAAAAATTTTAACAGAGTTTAAAAAATATCCCCAAAATAGTAAAAAGAAATTGTCATAGTCACATGAATAACTATGACTTAAAATAAAAATTAATCTCCATTATTAGGAGGAATAAAATTTTAAGGAATGAAACAGACTTCATAGGAATAATAATTAATGTATTTGAATTCGACCACCCTATAACGAAACCCCCCCCCCCCTTACAAATGATAGTGGCAGAAAATCCCTCAATTTGTATTAAACAAAGTTTAGGTCACAACCCTTCGAAAATGTTACAGCCTTACATAAAAATTATAACTTTTTATAAAAGTCACAACTCTTCATAAAAGTTGCAACTCTTCCTAAAGGTCGCAACTTTTCATAAAGGGCATAACTTTTCATAAAATCACAATTTTTCATAAAAGTCAAAACTTTTTATGAAAGAAAAGACTAATTTTGATAATAGATAAATTTAATGGGGAGTCCTTGTTTGTGGTGGCGCCACATAGGCGGTCAACGATTCTCTTTTATATATATATATATAATATATGATTATATATTTATGTTGTAAAATATTTTGAAATTTATATTTAATAGTCAAAGTAAAATTTACTTTTAATTTAAAAAGAGTATCCTTATTTCCAAAATATTTTTTAAAAAAAATACTAGTGTCAACTGTTATGATAAATAAAATGGATAAATATTTAATGTACTAGATTTTAGAAATAATTTGACATACGATGTTATTGAGTGCAACTTGACTAGTTATGAATACTTTTTCAAATTTTTACTTTTTTTTTTTGTCCTTTTTCTTCTTCTTAGTTGGCGATCTTTTTCGAGTCGTTATTCAAACTATGATCATGAAGAAAAATGAGAAATTTTATTACACTCTATTTCATTTTGTTTGGTATTATAGTACTTTTTATTAATCTATTGAAAAAAACTTTAATATTTTTTATCACAAAAATATTGAGAATATTTAGTAAAGTTTTTATACTAACATAAATAATATAATATGTTTAAAATTATTTTTTTATATTCCTCAACTTTGTGAGTTGTTTGTATAATGGTAACAATATATATAAATTATTTTTGTAAAAAAAAATATGTCAGCTACAAGTGTCAAAAATGAGAGATTATTAGACCCTTTTATTGTGAATTAAATTATACTCTTTTATTTTCATTTGTTTATCTTGCTTTCCTTTTATAATTATTTAATTTTAATTTTTAACTTTTCACGTGATTAATGACGAAGCCACATGTTCTTAAGTGATATCAATTGACAACTCTTTGTAAAAAAATTATATTATGTATAATTTATTTATATGTATATATTGATACCCCTTGGCTGCTTGGAATTACTTCTTTCATATTCTGATTTTTTCAGTGAAAATTTTAGCTCTGTTAAAAATTAAAATAAGAGAGTTTGAAACAAATGCATTATCACCATAATTTGGTTACCAAACATACTAATTTATGTCGTTAATAATGGAAACAAAACCTATTTTCAAAGAAGTAGTGGGGATCTAATAATAAATTTAGGGACCCAAAAATGTGATTTATAAGTTTTTAACCTATGTATGTATTATAGTTTAATTAATTAATTTTGTCATAATATTGGAGATTGGACAAAACCACATTGTTGAACGAGAAGCAATATCCTTGGTCCGGTAAATCATTGCCGGCACTTTAACATTCTCGTGTCGGTAATTTACCCGAGGTTACTTTTATTTACTCAAACCTCTCGAGTATCAAATACAACTATACTCGCTATGCTGAGCTAACACGTGGAGTATGATCAATACTAAAAGAGCGTGTTATACACAGTTTGTTTAGCGCGTAGGAACTTAGTGTAGATAAATTCAAATTCTACGCTCCAACCTCCATGTCACGACAGCTTAGTATAACAGACAGACGTAGACTCGACGGTACTGTGAAATTACAGCTCAGCTTTTACCCAATATTTACCAACGGAACAAATATACTCCGTTTGCGCAATAATAAAATTGTCTTTTATTAGTTATCGCGGTTATTTTTACGACTTAAATTCATAATTTATAGAACATAGAATTTATCCTGATATTAATGACTCTTGGTATGCAGTATTTTTTCGGTCACTAATAACTTACTTCCTCCGTTTCAAAAAGAATTTCTCTATTTCCTTTTTAGTTTATTTAAAAAAATGATTCCTTTCCTTTTTTGGCAAAACTTCAACTTTAACTTTTCACGTGACATGTTTAAGATCACAATATTAAAGGGCATTTTGGTACATTGACATAACTATAATTTAGAACCACAAGATTAAAAAGTCTTCTTTATTTTCTTAAACTCCGTTCCAAGTCAAACTAGGTCATTATTTTTTAAACGGAAGGGAGTATTTACTTTTTTTCCAATTTTCAGTTGTATTTAATTACTTTCCATTTTAACTAATAAAAAAAAGTCTATTTTTTACCTATTATATTCTCAATTTATTATTTTGAAAAATGTAGACTTTTTGAAAATTTTAAATTTTTTAATTCACCTACTTCATAATTAATATTGCCGATATAGTAAATTTATTATGTTAATAATCATTTTCTTAATAAGTGTGTTAATTCAAAAGTGGAAAAATAACAGAGGGAATATAAACTACTTAGGTCGCTTGGTGCGAGAGATAAAAATAAATATTGTCTTGTTTGGTTGTCAAGTTTGAAATAACTTATTCCATAATTTATAACACAGTGATGTGGTAAGTTATATCAAGATAGCTAATTTCGGAATAATTAATCGGAGATAATTTGTTTCAATCAAACGACTCTTTACTATTCTGAATCGCCTGTGCTAGTCTGATTTCTTTCTTAGTTATCACAACGAATTTAAAAAAATGTGATTCTCTAATAATAACGTACTTTCATATATCTAAAAAAAAAATATTTTCATAATTAATTAACTTTCGAAACCATCATATATACGAATATAGTGTACAAATAAGTTTCTCATAATCATGATCCAAAATTAACGTGAATTCATTGTGTATCGGATCACCACCTATATTTATGCTTGGCGAAGGAATAAAAGAAATAAAAATTGTGTTATTTTCAGAATTAAATTCGAGATGACCATTAAATATTTGCTAAAGCATTAAACATTATCATACAAAGTATTTCTAAGCAATGTTACATATAATTATTCAACTGAGTTCATAATCATTAATTTGAATTTGCGTGACTTTTAATCTCATTTAAAAAAACTTTTTCATATTTAAAGTTAAAATTTGAAATTTCTCGTTAAAAAAATAACCTCATTAATCGGATCATATACTAATCACTATAACTGAATTTACTTCCTCTAAAATAAACTATGATATCGAATATCAAATAAATAAAAAAACTCGTATATATATAATGATTTTTGTTTTTGAAAACATTGAACGAAGATGTTGGCATGTTGACCATTCTATAAGGAGGTGTGGGGTTTGCTCTGTTTGTCCATTCTTTCTTATCCTACGGATCTAACTTGTCTTATTTCCCCTTACACTCTGTCTCTGTTCTCTTCACTGTGCCAAAAGAAAAAAGAGAAAGGAGGAGCCGTTTTCACCAAAACAGCTTTATTTTCTGCTAATCTTCTTCTGAAACAGAAGGTTTCACTTTCTGGGGTTCCTCAATAGCCTAAAGAAAAGATTTTTATTCTAAGCATGTGCTTCTCTCTAGTGTACAAATGATACTACTTTTTTCACTGTCCCAAAACCAAAAAAGAATCTTGAAAATTCATCTGTTCTAGCTGTTTTTCTTGAACAGTAGCACATTGCGTGAAAGTTAAAGGTATTGCTGTTTCTATTTTCTCTGTCTGAGAGTGATTTTTCTTGTGAAAAGTTTGTCATAATTGAACAGAGCTCAGGGTATTACTGTTCATTGCTATTTTCTTGTTTCTGATATTTTTGCATGAAAATGTGAGGTTTTTTTTTTCCCTTTCTTTTTGGGGCCAAGGAGGTGTGAGTGATGTGGTGGATAAAGGGGTCAGTTTTTTTTTTTTCCAATTAATGTGTAGATAATGTTTGATAGAAGCCAAAGTATGTGAATCACATTCAGCAGAGTGTGAGAAAAAGGTGAAGAAATAGTTTAATTTTTTTTGAAAGAGGATTGTTAGCTCAAGTAGAGAAATGAATGATAGTTTAGCCATAACAGCATCATCATTGGCCATTACTGAGAAAAAGCCTCAAAGGCCTGGGGGTTGTGTGGGTATTTTCTTTCAACTCTTTGATTGGAACCGTAGATTTGCCAAGAAGAAGTTGTTTCCAAAGAAACTGCTTTCACCAGGTTAGCTACTGTATTCCACTCATTTATTAAGCAAGAATGGTTGCTTTTTGCTAGAGGGGTAAATTATTTTATTGTTTGTGTTGTATTCTTGTAGCTCGCCTGAAACAAGCTTCAAAGAAGTTTGGAGGGGATGAGAAGCAGCCAAAGCATCGTTTGGTACTCATTTCTTGAACAATAATGCCATATTGAGCTTTGTTTTTTTCTAGTGTCTCAGCTGTGAACCTGATAAAGTTTCTGTTTTTATTGTTTTTTTGTTCTTGTATGAACAATGTAGATTGCTAATGAGAATAGTGGGGGTTTTCCAAATGCAAAGAGCAATGGAATGAGCAATACTCGTTGTGAAAGCAAGCGCGAAATGAAAGCACCAAGTTTGGTTGCTAGGCTCATGGGTTTGGAATCAATGCCAGCAGGACCAGGTAGTAAGGCCAAAAAGGCTTCAGCTTCTGGAACTGGTAGCAATGTGACGGAGAAACTTGATGCTCGGCCTAGCGGATCTGATAAAGAAGATATGGATTGTGAGAAGGCTGAAATAAAGCGTGAATTGAGGCCTCAAAAGCTTCAGAAGATAGGGGTGAGTGAGAGACGTCCAGTCAGCAGATTTAGTGCTGAAGCATTGCAGTTGAGGACTGTTTTGTCAAGGCCAAGGAAACATCAGCCTAAACTGGTTTCTCCAGTTAAAAGTCCTAGAAATGTCTCTGGTAGAAATGCATCTAGGTTGATTGGGGCTGCAACTAGGATTTTGGAACCTGGTTTGCAAAAAAGTAGGGCGAAATGTGCTCTTACTTACCCTAAATATTTTTCTCCTTTGGAAGACAAAGCAGATTTAGCACTGCATCATTTGGAAGGCCTTAATCCTTATGTGAATTCAAAGACTTTGGAAGTGAGAGCATCTGTGCCTTCATGTAATAATTGTGGTTATATGCTTCATAGTAAGAACGGTACACCAAATGTGGAAGAACACCCATCGTCTGTCTCGTCACCTGTCTCTAGTTACTCTGAACCTTCTTGTCAAGGTCCAGGAAGAAATATGCCAAGGTTGTCCATTATCAACAGCAGGGATCAATTAGAGAGAGTTTCTGAGGGTTCGTCTTCAGACGCCAATGCTGAAATAGATGATGTATCATACTGTGCAGAGCTCATATTGGGCAAGCGACCTATTAGCAGAAGTCGAATAGAGATGCATGGCCCCCGCCAAGGGAGCAATGTGAAAAAGGATGCATCATCTGTCACTCATGTGCTTAACCAGAAGCAAATCAAACATCGCAGAATAGAGAGAGGGGTTTCATGAAGTCTAAGCCAAGTAGTTTGCAGAGCAACAGAGTTTTAGCAGTTGCAGAATCTATGAATAATACCAAAAATTTTGTTGCACAGAACAGAAGGTTAGGTGCATCTACCCGATTGAGGATGCCAGCCACAGCCGATGGCTGCAAGTTTGAAACCGAAAGAAAACCTTATTCAAGGAGAAGTGATTCCGTCTCTCCGGTGCGGAAGAAGAGATTGATGAATGTCTCCAGACAAGGTGAAAGTTCTAGTTTTGTGAATGCAAATTTGGGAAGAGAATCAAGTCCTTATTCTGACAAAACAAGTAGAAAAGATGTTTTCCCAATTTCTTCTGTTAATAGTCACTCCACTAAACCCAAGTTGCCATGTTTGCGAGAGAGTGGTGCAACCAATAATAGTTCTGAGGGAAGTAATGTTGTTTCGTTTACTTTTAGATCTGCAATGAAGCAGAAAGCTGGCATTCATGCTGAAGTCACAAAAAGGAAGTCTCAAAATAGCTCAAGTTTTGATGCTACTCCAGGGAGATCCTTCTTTAATGGAAATGATGAAACAGCATGCTTGCAGAAAACCTTTCCTTTGAAAGGAGACATTTTAGGAGCACTTTTGGAGCAAAAGCTAAAGGAATTGACTAGTGAAGAAGAGTTCGCAGAAGGAGGTGCTGCACCTAGAAAAAGCACTGCAACAATCCTTCAGGAGCTAATAACTGCTTTGAATGATGAGAGACAATTTCATCTGGATAGTTTGCCTGCTAGACCTAACAGAACAGAATATTTGTCTGATGATGGTGACGTGTCTTCAAGAAATACTTGCATGAAGTTCCAGGTAACCATCGCTCAAATGTTAACTATCTGAAATTGCAATGAATAAAATGTTTTCCTTTGTAAAGCTGGAACGACATAAATATATTTCTTAAGAGGGGTAAACAGCTTTGGACTTGTGGATAATAACATACATTTGATGTAACTAGTTCTCTTCCGGTCTCTCTGTGATTACTAAACCAATATTTGGTGCTAGTGCAGTCAAGATCACTTATACAAAACACTGTATTATGGAAGAACACTTCTGTTGGTTTATAATATGTAGTCAGAGCACAGAGAAAAATCCAATAGTAGCTAACATTCAGGAAGACTAGATCGAGCAAAACCTAGTAATACTGCAGATAAATGGAGTAGTCTTTCATACTGGTGACATCATGCTAAATTTCATGATTGGTTAATCCGACTGGTTTGGCTTAGCTGAGTGGGTTGAACTGTTCTTTGACTATGAGAGGACTTGGCAGCATTAACACTAGCTGATTGAAAATACTTATTACAATCATGGTGTTAGGCATCAAAGAACCACAATCTTGCTTGGTTGATTTAGTTCCATTTGATTGGATTCCTGATTAGTTGCATAGAAGGATCTTTCTTCCCATTCATTTTCCATTTGAAATGAGAAGTGCATATTCCACACACACTGTTTAACTGTTTTTTGGCTTCTCTTTTGATAAGGGTTTAATTTTATATAAGAACAGTTGGATAGTGTATCAAAAGTTACAGATTGTGCAAATTTGGTATCATCTCTATCAGGGAATCTACATCATTTACTATGACCAGGTTGCACCAAAAAGCTAGCAAATACATCTGTGCTAAGCTATGCATTGTTCTTCTTAAGGCAATGTATGCATCTGTGCTCAAAGCTATCCGTGGCCAGGAATTACCATTTCAGCATACTAATGGTTCTTACTTTCTTAATGCATAAAAGCCAGTTTATCAGTGTTTCTGTGTTAAGTACATATACCCGGGTCAGGCACCTGATTTATGATAGTAATTTAGGAGCAGCCTCATAAAATTTTAACACCCAAGGCTTCTAAGTTTTAAAAAGGCCTTTTCTTCTATCCTCACTCAGCCAAATATTTAGTTATTGAACTATTTAGCATTTTTCCCCTCAATAATTTCTTTCCTTGCTTTTTAAGTGCATGAAATTTTAAATGCTCTTGCTTTGGTTATAAACCGAGCTATCAGTCTGAATCTTATTGTTGCTTTTGAATTTGTGCTCAGGCCATACCAGATTCAGCAACCGATTTAGTTGGGAATTCACTTAATAATGATCACCTTAGTCCAGGATGTGTTCTTGAAGCTACCTTTTCAACTGACAGCTACCTCTCCAGCAGTCCCAATAGTAGCTCAAGTATGATCCTTCATACACATTTTACTATTTGCATACTTCCTTTCTTTCTCTCAAAACACATAAATGAAAAAAAAAAGGACAATCTGAATTTGGTTCATGCATACATGCTTCTAATGTATATGCCTGTGTACCTCCAGAGGACAAAGTGCTTGCCGAATCCATGGACTCTATTTATGACGAACCACTCTTTCCAGAACCTGATAGAGATCTTTCGGATTGTGCGACCTCATTATTCACCAGGAGGAGTTGCAGAGCACTGATCACAGACCATGTTAACAACATTTCTGGAGTGCTAAGCAAGATTGATCAGTTAAAAGGAAGCAAACTCGGTTACGCTAATGAGGTCATTTTGAATACTGAACTCATACTTGGAACTACACCTGAACAACAGGCTTTACCTGTAGACGATGGGTTATCAGTGAGCCATTTCCTCCTGAATGAACTTGAAATGCTATCAAGTCTTCTATGGATGACTTTTGGTCAGTTGCTTGGCTGTAACGACCCCAAACAGATGAACCAGCTTAAAGGATTTGCTTTTGATTGTCTATTAGAGTATCTAGACTCAAAATTTGGTCGATACTCTGATTCTGGTTTCAGAATCTGGTCTAAACTACCGTCAAGCATGACTAAAGAGATTGTGATTGCTGATATTATTGAAGAGGTCAAAGAGTGGACAGAATTTGTTGGGTTGATCCCCGACGAGCTAATAGAATGGGATATGAGCCATTCTTTGGGTAAATGGACTGATTTCGAGATTGAAGAATTTGAATGTGGCACTGAAGTTGATAGGCATATTCTCCAAGTATTAGTAGATGAAGTTGTTTTGGACCTCTACAGTTCTAGCTAGATTTGGATGGAACTGTTTTGTAGCTCCTCTTTTTGAGAGTTTGTAGTGCCTATCAGTGCTCTCATGTGATAACTCTGGCCTCAAGAATTTCAAGCAAAGTATTTTGTACAAATCATTGATTCTGCATCTTATATTCCTATTTATTGCACTTGATTTTACATTCATGAATGTGTATTTAAGAACAGTACCAATTGACAGACACAATGAAAAATGGTTAAAATGTAAGAACTTAGAAGGGATACAAAATGGATGCAATAAGAAAATATCTATTATTATGATATTCAATGTTCATCAATCCATAACCAAATTACTTTCTATAGTTCTCCCAATAGGATACAATGAATCAGTCTGATTCAAACCCATTGCTCTATACAACTCTAAGCCAAATTTGAAAAATAAATTTGCTTTAGGAAAAACAAAATAAAAAACCAATCTTTCAAGCAAACAAAAAGAGAACAGCACCCCGGTGCAACTAACCTCCCGCTATATGCGGGGTTTCGGGAAAGGACCAGACCAGGAGACTGTTTGTCACCAACTTTACCAATTACGCCAAAGCATCCTTTCCGAGCAAATCAAAGAATCAATACCCTAAGAGAAAACAAGAAAAAAGAATTCATAATTGTCTGTAACCAAGAACAGTCTTCGCAGCAACTCTGTTTGTTCTTCCTACTCTGTTTTCACCATTAATGGCACTCCTTGCCACAGAAGCCAATCCCTTCAGTTCATCAACATTAGCATAACTCTTCCTAGTCATCAAACCCCCAATCCTCTTATCCCCTGAATTCACTGATTTGCTACCTCCAATACTCCCAACACCCCCATAAAACTTCCCACTTTTCGAACCAGCCGGAGGCGGCGTAGCCGACTTCTCTTTCAAAGTCGGCAGCATAGTGGGCGGCGGCTTCCGATTCTCCTTCCTCAATGCTGATGAAAAATCAGGCACTGATTGAGCCAAAATCGATGACCCTTTTGTCCTCTTAGGTGGTGTTACCAAACTCCCCTGAAATTTCACCTGTTTCTTCGGCGGAGTAACAACACACTCCTCTTTGAATCCCCATTCCTCTTCCTCTTCAGGAATTGATTGTTTCATGTGCTTTATTCGCAATTTCTTTTCTCTAAGATCAGCATAAGCTTTGTAACGAGGACCCCTCTCCATAAGCAAACAATCCGTAGTGAGTTGAAGGAATTGGGGCTGATCAGAATTTGAAAATTGAGAGAGAATTAGCGACTTGGGGTCTAGTGCAGCGTAGAGAGAATGAAGGGTTTGAGTTTGAATCAGAGATTCATTGTTCCCAGACATGGCGTAGACAGTAAATTCTTGTGGAGTTTTGTGTTTGGAGTTAAAGATGATGAGTTCTTGGATTTGATGAAATTTTTTGTTGTTTTTCAAAAGATTTTTGAGTCTCCAACGGTCTAAATAATAAACCAGGCAAAAAGGACCAAGTTATAATTTTCTATTGCTTTTGGTTTTCTAACGTTCGTATTGAAAAAAAAAAGGTGGGTCCAAAAGTCTAACTAAACCCAAAGATTAAACGATAAAGCACATTTAGAGATTCTATGAATCAAAGGAAAATGAAATTAGCATGATGATTAACGTTGGAATCCTATGCCAAAATTCAACAAATGACAGAGGAAAATGTCAAGGCAAAGAAAAGGACCTTTTCTTCTCATAAAGAAATATTTTGCAAATCTCAGACGGCAATTTCTCAGCTTGCCTTCGTGGATATCAAAAGAAAATTCGCAATCGCTATCCTTTAGATACACACCAATGACGACGAGCTGGACCAAGAAACAATTTTTGGGCCTTATGTTCCAAATTAATGTCTATTCTACATGAAGTGCTCTTCTTCTTTCCTTTGAAATAAGTCTATTCTACAAGTGTTTACAGATGAAACTATAAACATTAATCGGAGTCCAAAAACTTTCTAAGTAGACTCCAGTGAAATGCTCAACTAGCTAGATTTAAGTTATTACAACTATTGTGTTCTTCCATACTTAACATCAAACTTTGTGATACTTGTATTTCTGCCCTATATTAAATCGCGAGATTCTACTGCCAAATCCTTCCAATACTACCGTCCTGACAGCCGCAACTCCTTGATCAAGTGCTGCATCCACCTGTTCGTGTACAACAAGAGAAACATGAAAACTATTATTGAACATCAAGACCTCACATTGTTATTCTTGCTTAGCTTAATTTTTTCTTCTGTGGTAGAAGTAATGAAGGGTAAGGAGAAACCAACTGAGAGTTCCTTGTGATACATCAAGGCGGAGAAATCAATAGCTATATCCAGTACCACCTTATTCTGATGTCTATTTTACAAGAGGCGACAAATATTTTGCAGACTAAACAAAGGTATATATATATGATAATGAAGTTTGAGAGACAACTTGCCCCATCCATTGGAATGCCTTTCATGATGAGATAAGATGAATGGTACTTTGACAAATAACAAGAAGATAAAATAGTACTTTGCCAAGCATCACGAAGCACAAATACCTGTTTCTGCTCTGTATCACTGAATTTTTGTAACAGATATGCCTTCATGTCCATAGTCCCAGGTGGATTCCCAATGCCTACACATATACAAGAAAAACATGGCTTTTAGCTCGGGATTTGGTAGAGCAATTTTGTAGTATATGAACACAGTTTCAATTTGTAATTATGTGATTATGCTTGCACAACAAATGGTAAGCAGTCAGGAGGAACCTATGCAAAATCGTGGAAATTCCCGGCGACCATTCAAATGCTCCATCACACTTTTTACCCTGCCAAATAAAAACAGAAATCAAATGTGAATTTTCTATATTCTGCACAAGTTAACAGAGCTCTTAATGATTTGTCCATTGGAAAGAACCAATGAGCTAATATTACACAGTATGATTACAGAGCGAGTGCCATTTAGATTTGACTACTCAAGAACAATACCCATTATGATGGCCATGTCCTCCTTTAGGCTGGACTCTCAAAATACCATTGGGTAAGCTCATCTCGTCGTAAACCTACAAGGATGAGTACAAACACTCTAAACTTCAAATCATGGGAAAAGAGGAGGATCACGTACATAGTATTATTCAGTATAGAATACCAACCTCAACCCTAAAATAGGCAAAAGATAAACTATCTCCTACAGTTATAAAAAAATGGAAAAAAAGTCCTACCAGAAGGATGTGACGCATCGGCACCTGATAATATGCTGCAAGCGGTCCAACCTAGTAAAAAAAAACATTTGGATTAGGTCCATTTTGATCTAGAATAAAGAGCCCTCCTCTCCCAGAAAAATAAATATCACCCTAAAATGGAAAAGAGAATGATCAGGGAAAAGGATAGAGAGAAGAAAGAAGTGTTTTGTTACTTTTGTTAATAAAAGCAAGAACTATAAAAGATGCAACATCATGAAAACTACACATTTAATGACAGATCCAACAGGGAAAGTAGAACACAAGACTAAAGGATATATACAGGAAGCGCCTTTCAGATGACATACTAAGGAACAACCGGATCAAGCTTTTACCAGATTAAAGCATCTATTATATCACATATACATTAACTGTAATGAACCATCAGTAGCATGATTTCTCTCATTCATGTTTTATCTTAGTTACTTAGCCAACCAGAGGAAATAACTATATCCAACTTTGTGCTACCTTCTAAATAAATGACCTTTATCAAAAGATAAAAATCTTCTAAATAAAATGACAAACTCACAAGAAAATAAGGTCTCAAAAGTTCTAGAAAGGCTTGAAAAACGTGCTTTGGAAATTCTTTTTTCAAATATTGTTTTCAACTAACACCAAGAAAAAGAAGTTCATCGTTTCAAAAACCACTTTTGAGTAGCTTTGAAAAGCTATCAGTTTTTAAAAAAAAAAAACAGAAGAACTTCTCTTTCTTGGTGTTTGGTTGAAAAACATTATTGCAGAAAATTGAATTCTTTTATGATTGGAAACCTTCTTCAAAAATATTGAAGCAAACTCCACACCATATCACCTTAGTCAATTACATATGTGAAACACGAAACACCAGAACAGATAAACAGGTCAAGAGAAAGTAAGTAGAACATAATTGCTTTAAAATCCCTGCAGTTTAGCTAGTTGTGGAATAGTAATATTTAGGAAGTAGAAGTATCAGTGAAAAAGCTTCTCTTGTTCATTCTAATTACAATATTTCAAAGAACCAGTCGGTCTGATAAAAATATAGTAAAATGGAAATAAAAAACTATGTCTGTATAACATTTGCTACCTGATAGGAGGGCTAAAACTGTGAACTTTGGTATCAATTTCAGAAAAATTAGAAGGCAAGTTTCTATGCAAAAGGTCACTATGCAGCAGATGGCATCTGGTTAACTTGAAGTGTTGGTCCACATCCACCAAACCTTTAATGTTAGGGCAATCAGAGAGTTGATCAAAGAACCTAATATGTTTCAACTCTTTCTAAGCAGAAGATGCACAAGCATAATAGGCAATGTGTGTGTTGATTGCAAGTAGAAGCTGATATAAACAAGAGATAACAAGTCCACTGAGTGGAATTCCACAATGCTGAAAGAACATTAATATATGAGGCAGGATAAAAGCTTTGATCCAAATCAAAGGCGACAAGGTTGTTACACAGGTTATCACAAGGGACAGTCTAAACCAAAAGTAGCCTCTTTCATTGTGAAGTAAACACAACAGCTGATCATAGCAACTATCCATGTCAATCGAAATGGAAGAAACATGTGTAAACCAATGATAGAAAAGCGTTTAATGTTGTCCATATGGCCATTAAGTACTCAATACTTCACTTTGAATAACTAATTAATGGGTTATAACACTAAAATACCAAACATCAATAGCTGCTGAATACATACTGCTTCTCCACTGAAATTCATGTAGGCCTGAGGCTTTGCTAATACAACAGGTACCTCCCCAATGGAACCTGCATTAAGCCCATCACAAAGAACCCGTCAAAGCTCAACATTCGTAAGAAGAACACAAATTACAACAAACAGATTCGAACAACCACCTATCCCTATCAAAGCCTTGGACTGTATTGTGTTTAACACGATGCCCTCCTCTTGAGAAACTCTATCAATCATCTCGAAACCAACCTAATTAACAAAACCCCATAATCAAGAAACAGCAAAATGCATTATTCAAAACACCACGCAAATACATATACACACAAAATTGAACTTCAAAAAAGGGGGGAAATTACATTGTGTCGAGTCCCGTGATACTTGTGTCCAGGATTTCCCAATCCAACAATTAACCAAGGAGTGAACTCAACCTTAACCCCATTAGGCTCTGGAAGTGAAGCTGATACTCTAAGCCTTGTTGGGGCTAAAGGCTTTTGATAACAAGGGATTCTTGAATACGATATACTACAATTTTTGGGGGCATACACTGCATGCAACATTGACCTAAAAACAACATGGTTATTAGTACAAGTAGTAAAATTGAAAACAGAATCATAAATTGGGGAAGAAAGAAAACGAAAAAAACTAATCTTTAACATACCTCAATTGGATTCTAGAAAAATACTCGAAGAATACGGGTCAAGAAAATGATTCAAGCTAAGAAGAAGCACTGTTGGGCGGAGTGAATTTGCCCGCCACCACCATTTATGTTTCTTGAGAGCTTTGGATAAAGTACTAGAGATGATAATTTACGGATATGGTATATGTACTCATCCCAATTTTTTATTTTTTTATTTTATTAATAGAAATTATTTCTTGTTTCAAGATTATCATTCTTTTTTTTTTTTTAGTTATAATTTAGTAAATTATATATTGTACTTATTAATTTTGTTTAATAGTCATCAATTTTTATTTTTATTTTATGTTTATATATATAATAGTTAGAGAATTACATGGTTTTGAGACCTACTGGCCTCTACATTTTCTTCATAGTTTGCTATTACGGCCAAATTCCCAAAACATGTTAACTTATTACAAGTTGTCCTTAAAACTATTCTAGTAGCTATTACACCTTGCTGATCTTCCTTAATTAGATTTAAAGCTTGCTCCGGAGGTGTAGATAATATAGTAACATAGGCGGACGATGTTAGCTTGGTACCTAGCTTCAACAAAAAATCTGTTACCTTGTTTGCTTCCCGAAAACTATGTTGGATCAACGAATTCTCCGACCTCTTCATAAGCAACCTGTAAAGATTAACATTAGTTGTATAAATAGTCATCAATTTTGTTAAGTTGATTGAAGCTTATTTTAGGACGAATGGACTACCTATTAATTTTTTGTTTTTTTTGTTTTACATTGGAGTAAGAAATTACAAAGCGAAGAGTTTAATCTTTAATAATAAACTGAAAATTCAAGTAATCACTCAATTTAGCTGCTAATTTGTTTCCCACATTAGTGATATTATGATCGTGATGTCCCTCCCACTAGTAATAAGTATAGTAAATCTCAATAAATTAATATTCGGTTAATAACTTCTTTAAGATAATATTGTCCTCCTATCTCGACTTAGGCAAATAGAAAAAATCACTCATTTTATTAATATAATAAGATAATATATTTTCAGAAGACATAAAAATATGATTTCATTAAAATTATAAATTAATAATTCTTTAAAAGTATAAATATATCTAAAACTATTTAGTGAAATATAATTCAATTATTTTTTTTTGTTAAAATTTAAATATAGTTGAAGTTCATTTCTAACTTTTCTTGTTGCTTCCAAAAGTTTTGATGTTGTCTTTTCAAATTGCACCATAAAATTGTGAAGAGTTATAAATGCGACAAGTGTTTTCTTATCCGTGATTGATTTCGAAAATATTGTATTATCTTCAACTTTATCATTAACATTATTTTTTTCAATGATATCCATTATTTCTTCAAAGCTCTGAAACTCTAAACATACCTCTGAACATGTATCATTTTCACTCATCCAATAGATTATTAACGTCTATTTTATCAGATAACTCCATTCATAAAGATTTTAAGACATATTCAAAAAAGCACCTAAATATTTTTGTCTTAGTTGAAATTCATTGACTCCCAATCACTTCATTACCAATAAACTACCTTCTTTAATGCATCCAAGGTTTTTCAACATGACCTAAATTGAGGGTTTAAAGTTATTCTATTGTGACATTTCTTAGACCTATCTTTTAGCTCAAAACAACTCAATAACTTAGTCCTTTTTTTTGAAAAACAAATATTGAATTCTAGATAAGTTTTTTAGTTTTTTTTTTTTAAAAAAGAAAAGAAAAAAGAAAAAAGTTTGAGGAAGTTATCCAAGTTGCGGTGATGAATTATACTTTCTCTTCATTATATTAAAATAATTATCTGATAATACTTGTTAAATTTAAAATATATAGAGATAATTTAATATAGATATATCTATTTTACTTTTAATATTATTTGTCATCTAAAATATTTCTTAAAATATTAAATTTAATAAAATTAAAAGATAATATCGTAAAACTTTTGTGGGTACCTTTTCTCATGCCTATCAAAGCATGCTAGCTCTCTCTAATGTTTTTTCCCTTCGGGACTTGTTCCAAATTCTAGATTTTATTTAATAAACTTATGAAATTATATTTTACATATTTTCTTTATCTATTTTATTACGAGTTTAAATTGAGTTCAATCAATCTAAGATTGTATTGA
This sequence comes from Solanum lycopersicoides, assembly GCA_022817965.1. Taxonomy (NCBI): domain Eukaryota; kingdom Viridiplantae; phylum Streptophyta; class Magnoliopsida; order Solanales; family Solanaceae; genus Solanum; species Solanum lycopersicoides. Next base: position 76,314,032 of record CM040619.1, read on the forward strand.
TTAGTTTTTGTTTTAATGCTTATTGATTTGATTTATAGGTTATTGATTTGTAGACGGTCAAACTATTATTAAATCATTAAGATATTCATTTATTGATTATTGATTGTAATTGATTTAGCCGTTAAGATTCCACTGAGAATCTAGATGACAATTTATCAATAACAGATAAAATAGATCATGCACATGAGTTGACAAATTATTTTTGTTCATAAACAAATATTGAAAGACGCCTTATAAAACCACTGAGATTTTGAGGCAACAACATGCAATTAAATCCCAAGTAAGAATTTTATATATTGAATAGTATAAATGTGATTATTAATTTATATCAAGTTGTCGATAACTCGTTAAGAGAAAATTTCAAATCATTGAAATCAATAACTCGACACAAAAGAAAATTATCAATATTATTACCAATACTGCTAAATCAAGCAATAATTTTTTTCTACTGGAACTATTATGTTCAATTCGATTTTGAATGACGTAGGTCAACCTACATTCCATTCATATTTTAATGTCACTCAGCTAACCTGTTTAAATGCAAAGGCAATAGGCATATGGGGTTGGCAAAATATAAATGAGAATTGATAGCTCTACTTGGGTATTAATATGCCATGTTACCTGTGAAATTTTCAATAAAATTCTCAGTTATCCATACCCATAGTGGGCAATGCCTCTTAAAATTTCAATTCTTGCTACAAAATACTCTTTCTGTGAGAGGTTTCATCCCAGGTTCGATATTTATATTAAAATTTGATTAATTTAAATTTATATCGTATAACATTCATTCATATTTTATATCAAGAATTTCTTCATACCCAAAATTTAAAACCATATATCTAATTAAAGAAAAAGTAATCTCATTCGCCATACCAAATTTTTTATGATATTACTTAATTAGATGAATCACAATTAAAATTCCTCTTACCAAATGTCATACAATAATAGTTGACTGCATCCAAAAGTTCATATATTTGGCCACTTAAAAGTCTACTAATTAGAAAATTTATTATTAGGGGTTGTTTGGTACAAAGATTAATAATATAAGGATTAACAATGTAGAGATTATTTTTATCAGTGTTTGGTTCATTATTTTCCATCCCATCTTGTGTTTGGATTAAAATTTATAAAAACTTATTTATAATTATACCCCTGAATTATTATGCTATTGGTTTAAGGTAAATAATCATCTGACAATGTTATTTTTTTTATGGTCTTCTAACTAGCTATGAAAAGAGTAATTTTGTTGTCATGTTTGTCTTTTTCTTTTACTTAAATTATTTGAAGATAAATAATTGTCACCTTAGTAAATTGATCACTTACAAAATGTCAATTATCAATTTTTAAAAAGATAAACCATCAACTTTTGAAATTGAAAAGACGATAAATAATAGTAAAATTGAATAAACCATCTATATTTACGCATAAAATTGCAAGTCGTAATTTTAATATGTATTCAATTTTATAAATTGTTTAAAATACAAATAATTTGTAAGCTAATTATTTAAATAAATTTACTAGCACAACCATAAAACAGAAAATCAAGAAAGTAAACAAAACAATTAAAATGTTTTGAGGAATATTTTTGTCTTAAGTATACTTATCCCATGGTATTATATTGTATTACTAATACCTCAAAATGTAAGATATTAATAATACATCATATAATACCATGTAAAAGGTATAACTAATTCATAAATTAATTATACATAGACCCAATTTTCTATCAAACATAATACCCAATTTTCTCATGTTTGTTTGGGACAAAATCTTGGAAAATGTTTTCCAAATCAACTCATTTTCCTCAAAATTAAGGAAAATGACTTCCCTTGAAAAATTAAGGAAAACATTTTCCAAAACTTTCCTCCAATTTCAAATTACATTTTTTTGGGAGAAAATTATTTTTTTTAAAAAATATTTTCAGTTTCAAAATTTTATTTTTTCATTCGATCTCTAACCCCCCACCCCACCACCACCGGCCAGCTCCCCGCCAACCCACCCCCTTTCCCAAAAATTAATTTTGCTTTTTAAAAATATTTTCAACGTCAAATTTTTATTTTTAAACCCCTACCCCCCCCCCCACTCCTTCCCCCCGGCCAGACCCCACCCGCCCCAAATCCCTAAAAAATTAATTTTATTTTTAAAAATACTTTCAACTTTAAATTTTTATTTTTTCACTCCTACCCCCTCCCCCTGCCCCATCCACCCCCACCCCCCACCCCCCCAAAAAAACTATTTTTTAAAAATTTTTTCAATTTCATAAATTATTTTTTACTCTAGTAAAAATAAAAGATGTCTCTCAAAAATATTTTTCATTTGTAAATTAAACACTAAAAATCATTTTCGCAAAATATTTTTCATTTGTAAATTAAACACTAAAAATCATTTTCGCAAAATATTTTTTACTGACCAACCAAACATGAGAAAATAGTCCAAAATCTACTTGTTTTCCAGGAAAACATTTTCTAGAAAAATATTTTCCTCCATACCAAACACACCCTAAGTACAGTCTACTAATTGACCCCTAAATGCATTAATTTTCTTTGTTAGACCATGCAAACACCCTAGACATTAAAAATCCAATAAATTAACTATCTAAAATTTCAATTTATCGCTCAAAGATTTGCTGCCCAGCCCACCAAATTGCATGATGATACTAAAAGTAAAGGGGAAAATCTTGGTAGGTAGACTATATATATACATTTTTTTACTAAAAATGTACGCCAAAAATGAAAATTTATATGGTCCCGTATGTCTTTAACTAGTTCTACGGCCCATAGAATTAGCGGGCCGAGCCCTGGGCCACAGGTGAGGTGTTATAGAGCAGTGAAGGAATAATGAGATTGTCAGAGAACAGATCACGTGCGGGCCCGTGTAAAGTGTAATGTAATCTCCCACGTAACCCAAATCTAATCTGCAATCTAACTGCATTCTATCCATAAAACTCTTCCTATTTTCTCTTCTCCCTTTTCTATTTTTTTTTAAATGTATAATTAATTATAGTTTTCAGAGGCAAAATATCGATTTTTTTTTTTTGTCATTTTTAGAGTTATTTTCAACATTTTTTTCAGTTTTTTATTAATAGTTTCATGCTTTTACAAAAGTTTGAGATAGTTTGTTATGTTACGTGACATATCAAAATATTTATACATTTAGTTAATTCAATACATAAATATTTATAAAACGGTTAATAATTTCAAAAACAAAATTAATAATTTGCTTCAAGTTATAAAAAAAAATTCAATACTTCCTTTCTAATTTTTGTAAATCAGTTTCTCTAACCATACTTACATGCCATTACTTACATTAAATATAAATTTATTTATGACATAAATATGCTAGAAATTAGAACCACTCGAAGTGTACAACATAGTTTTATGTTTTTTTTGGCATATTCTCTAAATAATAACTTACCATGTACTCTCTCCCTTTTAGTCTGATTTTTATTTGGAAAAATTACATAAATTGATACATTTTAATAAATAATTACTAATTTTAGCAATACTTTTTATTTATTACCATTTATAGCAATACTATGTTAAATTTGTCATATGTATTAAAAGTGAATTATGTATACAATATATATGAATTATATATGAATTATAATTGTTTTTTAAAATATATTATGTTTGTTTGCTAAAAGTTTGAACATTGTATTATAAGTGAATTAAAATGTGTGATAAATGAATTATTTATCATTAAAAGTTGTATTATATGTGAATAAAAAATTGCTCTTTGTACTATGAATTAAACTTGTATTATAAATGAATTAAAAGTGATCAAGTGAAAAAGAAATATTATTGCTATAAATGGTAAATATTTTGTTATTATAGTATATTTATGTAAGTTTCCCTTTTTATTTTATAAAGTTAAGAAAATATATAAGCATTTTTAGATTTTATAGTTATGAATAAAAAATACTACTATTAAAATAGACAAAATAGAAAGAAACAATGGATAAGTTACTTTTAAAAATTATATTCACCTAGTAGCTGAAAAAAGAAAAAGAAAAGGGAGCATAAGAGAAAATAATTGAATTGTCGATCAACTTCGTCGGTAAACTAGTAAGCGATCAGTTAATATAAAAAGTAAGCGAACAGTTCTCTCCATCACAATTCTCTCTTCGAATTCATCGAACCTCCCAATGCAAATTCTGCTGTAATTTCACGAGAAAGCAACAAAGAAAAACATTCATCGAAGAGGATACAGTTAGCAAACTCAAATCTTTCACCTTCAACACTCAATTTTTGCATAATATCACTGTATTTATTCCGCTTCTCGATTTGATTTTTTCCCCATAATTTTCAATCTCATTGCGATTTTGTTTAATTTATTCATATAATCAGCTCTTCGGATTGCAATTTGAGACCTATTTTGCTTCAAATCTGGTGTTGATTTCCGATTCATGTCGAACTGTAGTGTAGATGATGAAATGAGACGGTGTTTCGATGATAGAATAGTGTAGAGTGTGGGCGTTTTGTGTATTGCTTTATTTATTACTTTTTTATGTTGTTGACTTTTCCGTTATATGTACCTTTTTTTCATAGGTAAGCATAAAAGGCTTTCAAAATGCAAGCTTCAACTTTCACAGTCAAAGGCAACACAGGATTTGGCCTTCAAAATCGAAGGATTTTGCAAGGGGTTAGTGATTTGCGTAGTAGGACTTTAGCTGGTAAAAGTTTCCGGATGACGGACAGTTGCTTTGGAGTACGTATGGATTCTGCTTCAATGGGAATAGAACTTGGCCGTGCTAGGAGGACTGTTCAAAGTGTCTTCGGTTCGTCTGCAAAGGTCAGATCACACAGAGTTCGAGCTGCTGGTACGTGTTTATATACTGATTCATTTTTATAGCTTGATACAGAGGATTTATATATATATAGAGGCATATTTTGTTGATTGTTTTGGGGGGGTGTAATTCCGAATTTCCTTGTGCCGTGATAAAAATCTGTTTGGTATCGTTTTTAGAGTATGCACCTGTTTAGAGAGATGCAGTTTTCTTCCTTAATGAGTTTAGGGTTAAGTTTAATCTTGTCTCAGTATCTTGACTGTAGGATTCACTCTATTAGATTAAAATGTGAGGAAATTTATTACTGTCTTCATTACAGATATTTTTGTGGGACTATTCCACGCTGGTTCAGTTTCTGCTTTTGCATGCGAAGGAGTATTAAATTCTGCTATTGTGCTAACATAAGGTGGCTAAAAACTGTTGACTGGTAGTCTGGAATTTCTGGTTCCCTTTTGTCTACTACAACAGTATATCACCACATTTGTGATTTGGTAAAGGGAAAAGGAAAGGGAGACTAAAAGTGGATAATAGTTGGGTGCGAAGTTGCTTTGGTACTGCACAACTGGTATGGGGTTATGGTTAGTTGTAATTTGGTGAGAATGGTCACTTAGGAATTGGTGAGAATGGTCACTTAGGAATTGGTGGACTGCATGCAGGGTTCCGAGTGAGAAATGACACATCCGGTGGATGGACATAGTGCATGACAATAGTAAAAGATTATTAACTTTTCTCATATGTGTGGGAACCAAGTGAAAAGTCTTTCTTTTTCTCTCTTACCTTTTCTTAGTTTTGGATCTCATTTCCGGAAAAAACATGAACCCAAACTTCTCTTTTTCACCTAAGCTTTCTGTTCGAGTAGATAGTTCTTAGAATTAATTTTGAAAAAAGAAGAACAGTTTCATTGTTTTGTCATGTGGATTAAGCATCAGCCGAGTATGTTGTTCAAAGAATACTATTGAAACTTAAATAAGCTGCAACCTGACTGCCTCTCTTTGGATAGGATAACAACAAAGGTCCTGCATGATGCATGAAACTTACTAACAAGCGCGTCTATTGTTGCATGGCAGGAGAGGATATTGAGGACGCAGCACCTCTCAAAGTTCATGGCCAATCATCTGGATCAGTACTTCCCTATGTGGGTGTAGCTTGTTTGGCAGCAATTTTATTTGGATATCACCTAGGGTATGACATTATATGATTGAAGAACATTCATTTACTGGTATTTTATCTTACATATGTTATCATAGTTGCCTGAGCCTAAGGGGGTGGGTATTCAGTTCTTCAGTTTGGTTTTTCAGTTTTTCAATAGTGTAAACCGAATACCAAACAAACTACTTGGTTTGGTTCGGTTCAATTCAATTTTTAAAATTTGTTTTTTCGGTATTATGAAGAATGTCAACAATAAGAAACAATAAATAAATCTCGCAAATAAATTAGAAGAAGAATGTCAACTATGTCGTCCCAACACAAAGACAGCTGATGTAGGCTTGTTTGATTTATATTAGATATAAAGCCACATAATTAATTTTCTTTTAAATTAATTTATGAATGTTTTGATAGTTTCATCTGTAAAATTATTTGATAACTTTTTTTTGATCCAAAATGAAGCCAGTGTGATTTCTATCCACACAATGTTCAGTAAATCTTAAAATTAATGAAATAAAATACACAAAAAATACTTGTCTATTTTGGTTATTGTCAAGAGGAGTAGTAACTTATCAGTGGAAAGGATCAAAATAGTCCCTCTTCTTTGGGTTAAGGCTCAAAGTGGTCCTTGAGTTTCACATGGAGCACTAATAGTCCCCCATGTTTGCAATATTGGTGCACTTTTGGTCCTATCCTTACTTTGTTCATCAGCTTGGGGCAGAGGAACACTGGAGTGACTTGCAAAATGACTTTGAGAGCGATCATTCAACCAGCTGAACTGGAAAGTGGTTGAATCGGTGAATGTGCACGTAAAATAAACAAAACAAAAGAGAAGTCTTTTGGTTTAGTCATTTTCTTTTTTTTATTTGAGAAACCAAATAAAAGCAAAATAAAAAAATTAACTTATGTTATTAAACTTCGGTTCTTCGGAGCACCGAAATACTGAATCCTAAAACTGAGAACCGAACCAAAAGAACTGAAGAACCGAATTAGTTTTGTTCGTTTCGGTTTTTCGGTATTTATGCCACCTCATCACGTGTCTCTCCATCAACATGTTTATGCATTTCATAGGTGTGTCCACAGGTTTATTCTGTTTTACACACTAGTTGGAATTAGACTGTTAATGCTGGTTTGGACCCAAACCTTAACCAAAGAAAGTGCAATCATAGTATTTGCTTAGTTGGTCCTGGTTGCCGGCTCAACTGTTTGATTGGATAAGCTAAATATTTGTTGATTCTACATTTTGTTTTCTCATGAACGAAACTGAAAGTTTTGTTTGTAGTTTGCATTCCCTATCAACTTTTTGAATTTTCTTCTCACCGTGAATTGAAGTTTGTTTTATATAAATAAGAAATTGGACCTAAAAAGAGAGGCAAACAACTTTCAGAACTTTAAAATAGGCCCTGGTACCTTCTCAATAGCAACTTATTGAAAATATGGCGAAGTTGAATGATAAAAGTTGCTTATTAATAAAGTTGACATAACTCTTGGTCTTGGAGAACCCACCGAAAGCGGAATGTGACAGTTCACAGTTGTTATGGGTTAGGGGAGTGTTTCTACCACCATACTTTAGAAAGTGAAAATAGATGAATTAGTTCAATTTTGGTTACCTGTCTGCTCAGTCTTTGGGTCAGACTGGACCAAATATTTCATTATTTTGAAACTGGTAACGAACTAGACCAAACATTTCTTGTTCAGGCATATTCTAAATTCTAAGCCATAAGCATTTTTAGTTCAGGTACATAAACATTCCAAGCCCTGCAGTTTATCCTGTAACCCTCTGGTTTATATTGTGCTATTAAGTTCCATGATAACTGTCATTTTTCTGGTTCAGGGTGGTGAATGGTGCCCTTGAGTACCTAGCTAAGGATCTTGGGATTGCCGAGAACACTGTTATACAAGGCAAGTTTTGATTGAATGGTTTTTTATGTGAAATATAGCTTTAATTGATTACTATCCTATTTTACTGGTTTCTGAGCTGCTGGAGAAGGGTCAGCTTTTTATGAAGCCTTTGCTCTGTCACAGAGTTGATGTTTTGGCTATGTTGGGTAAAAAAAACTCTTTTGGAAGCCTTGTTCAGATGTCCTATTTCTTACAGTTCACTTCCTTTGGTTAATTATCTAGATATAGGTGGACCAATCTTTTATTTGATTTCTTTTGTTAGGATGGATTGTTAGCACAGTTCTTGCTGGCGCCTTTGTTGGTTCATTTACCGGTGGAGCTCTGGCTGATAAATTTGGCCGAACAAAGACATTTATATTGGATGCAATTCCACTTTCAGTTGGTGCGTTTCTATGGTATGTACCTTACTATAGTCAGAGATACGATATCAGGTCAATACCATTGATACAAGCATCTAATATGATGTCAAAACTTTCAGTACCACTGCCCAGAGTGTTCAGGCTATGATCATTGGACGCTTACTTACTGGAATTGGCATTGGCATCTCATCTGCTATTGTGCCACTTTACATATCTGAGGTGTATATCTCACTCAAAGTTACACCACCTTTTTAGAAAGTATTCAAAGGTTGTACTTTCGTGTTTCATAGCATCCTAACAAACTTTCGGTGCTTAGATCTCACCCACGGAAATTCGCGGGACACTGGGAACGGTCAATCAGCTATTCATTTGCATTGGAATTCTTGTTGCACTAGTGGTTGGATTGCCTTTGTCTGGAAATCCTTCATGGTAATTTCTCATTACGTATGTTCATAGCAGAAAACAATTTAGAGTTTGTAACTTTTAAATGATCGGTACATGATTTTATCCAAAGCCCTTTCAAAAGATTTTGACAAAAGAAGATTCCAACAAGATGTCATGAATGGTTTTATGTAGACCTGATTAGTCCAGAACCAATAGGGTACCCATTTGGCGGTCCTAACATAATTCTGGAGTAGTTTGAGATTAAAGTGTGGTAGATGGCAGAGTTTAGCACTTTGGTGCCTAATCCCCTAGTCTGCTTATTTTTTGGTTCTTTGTAGTTCATGAATCTTCTATTGATAATATTACAACTTAAATACAATATTCACTTTAGTTCAGTTACTGGTGTATTTCTCTAATTTCATACAAGTGGTGAGGTGAGGTCAGTTAAGCTTAAGTTTATATATATATTGGGTTCTTTGATGAAAGTTGTAGATGTCTTTGTTTGCCCTTATATAAGCTACCTGGCAGTGTTCAATTGTTTTAAAATTAATGAAGTACTCAGGTTTGCTTATTATCTATTTTCTTTAAACTTTATAATTTTGCATTGATTTTATGATTTTTTTTCATCAGGGAATTTCATTGTGACTTGAGTTTGGTTTTCCTTGAGAAATAATTTGAAGTAAAATGATAATTGTTATCCCCAATGATTTTAATTTCTATTAAGAGTGTCGTACTCCAGCTTTTGGGTTCTAAAGCAAATAGCAATACTCTGATTCTGTAGTTTTGACATTTACTGATCCTTTTGAAATTGTCCCAGATGCCAAAACTGTTCATGCTTAGGGAATATTTTCTCTAATCAACCGTTTTGATGCTATTGGAAAGAACTATAGGGAATATTTTCTCTAATCAACTTTGTTTATGCTATTGGGAAGAATTAAAATCATGTTGTGTACCTTGACTTTTAACTTTTCTAATTGACGCCAGAGCAAGTGGGACCTCACAGGATTACCCGTTAATGTTATTTGATTTACTTATTTGATTGTTTCTGGGTTTATTGCTTATTCTACTTCCATATCTCTCGTCTGCCATTTGAATGACTAATATGTCTTATTGTCGTTTCTAGATGATACTTTTCCATCTACCTTGTTCACAAATGATTAAGGTCCTACAACTAGTAGTTGCCAGACTTCAGAAACTCTAACGAGCATGGATTTTTCCAACTTCGCAATTTCGTGTTAATGCTTAAATATTTGTGTTTGGATCCATTAAGTTACATGTCTCCATTTCATATGTCAGGTGGAGAACAATGTTTGGTCTCGCACTTATTCCATCTGTTTTACTTGCAATAGGAATGGTATTTTCTCCTGAAAGTCCTCGGTGGCTCTATCAGGTTTCTCATGAGATGTTTCTTTTCTAGTTTGAAATCTTCATTATGGATATCCTGTCTACAGCTACAATCTATGTCAGAGACTTTTAGTCTTAAACTATCCAATTCTATCTTGCAGCAAGGGAGAATTTCTGAAGCTGAGACATCTATTAAAAGGCTATATGGTAAAGAAAAAGTTGCTGAGGTTATGGGTGATTTGGAAGCTTCTGCCCAGGGTTCTTCAGAACCAGATGCTGGGTGGCTTGATCTATTTAGTAGCCGTTATAGGAAAGGTATATCTTTGATCATTCAGTATTGTAGATAATAAATATTGATGATGCATGTCTTATGCGTCTAAAGCTCAGTTCTTATATCCTTAGGTCCAACACTTCCCTATATATTGTTTAAGAACAAATTTAAATTTCTTTTCCTGACATCAAATTGTTAACATCTTCCTTTGGCTGTTATCCTGCGCCACCATCATTAGGAATTTCAGATAGTGGTGTGTAGTTTTGCTCTGCTGCAATAAAGAAAAACATGTCAATTATTTTCCTTAAGTTCCAAAATCTTGATAATCACCAAAGCATAGGGTTTAGTCTGGTAGGTGTTTCCATTTTACTTTTTAATCAACTTTGTTTGTTATTATTATTCTTTCTTCTTTTATTGTTCCAAATACGTAGAACAATGAGAGATGCTTTGAAGATAAATTAAGTCCATTCATGATGTGAAATGGAATTGCTTAGTTTCTCTATTTCTTAGTGTAAAGAGAATTGTATAGAGGAAGTAGATGATCTTATAGATTTTTAAGGTATTGTAAATCTAGAGTCCATATCTTTCTGTAAAATTTTTTTGAAGGTGGCCAGGCCAGTATATCCTTAATGCTGAGGATTATAATAGTACCAATTTCAAATAAATAAATAAATTTGTAACCTTCGTAATTTTCCTCCTTGGAAGAGAACTGTTACTTACAACTTAATTTGTTCTACAAATAATAAAAGCCTGTCTGATTTTTGCTTGTGGGCACATATTTCTCTACTTGAGTTTTTTCTTATTATGCTATTATCAGTCTATGGTCACTCATTCCATCATTCCAAATATGTGATATTTTGAGCTCCTGATATTTCTGTGCCATGTTGTACAACCAAAATGGTCTAATTGTTATCGTCATTGCAGTTGTTAGCATTGGTGCAGCTATGTTCTTTTTGCAGCAGTTGGCTGGGATAAATGCTGTTGTCTATTATTCCACTGCCGTGTTCCGAAGTGCTGGAATTACATCTGATGTAGCAGCCAGTGCTCTGGTTGGAGCAGCCAACGTCTTTGGTTAGTTTTCTCCTCAAGGTTTTTGGTAACATCTGTGGCTATAGAATATATTTTTCTAATTGGATACATATTCATCCAGGGACAACGGTGGCGTCCTCTTTGATGGACAAACAAGGAAGGAAGAGTCTCTTGCTCATAAGCTATACTGGAATGGTAAGTCATTTTTAGTCCTAGATGGAGTTTACTATGTCAAAGAAAATCTACAACTTGCAACTGAACTGAGGTTAATTCTTTGAGAAATATGTGATATTTTGACTTTTAGGTGATTAATTACATGTATGTATTCTATTTGAAGGTTTTAGTAGGCATCTGGATGCACAAACACATGTATATGCATATGAAAAAACAGCAAAATATTCATGGGAAAAGAAACAAGCAAATATATGCTTGTTAAATGACCTTGTACTTCCAGAAATTCTACTGGCTCTAGCACTAGCAAGTAGTAAAGCTATACCCTGTTATAATGTGATGCAAATCATTTACGTAGTAGAAATTGAAAACCTAAATCCTTGCCTAGAGCAATACCTTAAATCACTTTGCTTGAATGTTAGCGTAGATGAATAATACAAAGGTTGATCACTTTATATGTTAAAATTTTCCAAATGAAGTGATTTTCTGAGAATTTGTGGAACTTTCTGAAGAGAACTTTTGGAAAAAAAATCCATTCAATAATTAATATTACAGAAGAGCACTTTTGGAGAAATTTAAATATCTTATATCATTTAGACAAGTTTCATTATGAAAAAATCAAATTAGGGAGTGTGTAATATCTAAACCAGAAGAGAAGTTAGTGGTATAAAGGTATTTGAAGGGAGGTCTTTGAAATATTCCCCAACTATAATCATCAAGCAGAGAGAATTCCAACATGAAGCTCTTTGGGATAGCTTGCCCTGAGACTTTTACCATCTTATCCTAATTATCCTTGGCAGTTGAACTCATGCTCTTATGCATCCAGATCCAGTTGTCAATGCTTAGATGGTTCCTTAGCTGCAACCCAGGCATGCGTATGATGAGGCCTGAGGAGACATTTTGTGTTTATTGTCCTGATTTTTGGCTTGTTTCGGACTTGATCTATTTTTAGTTTTATCTTGTTCTATTCATTTTGTTTCCGATTCTCATCGTATTCTCTTTTCACAGGCTGCATCAATGATGTTGCTTTCCTTGTCATTCACTTGGAAGGTTCTGACTCCATATTCTGGCACACTGGCTGTTCTTGGTACTGTCCTGTAAGTATCATGTGCTTCCCTGCTGTTGGATCGTTACTTCTTTTTTTCAACCGAAGCAATTTCTTCCGTTTAGGCCAGCTTCTTTTTCCCCTTTGTGAATGCAAATGACTTTTTTTTGTAACAAGTGGAATGAAATATATATATTTTCTGGCTATGTTTTTCTCTGCAGCTATGTGTTGTCCTTTTCACTTGGTGCTGGTCCTGTACCTGCTCTTCTACTTCCAGAAATATTTGCTTCCAGAATTAGGGCAAAAGCGGTGGCTCTCTCGTTGGGGGTACATTGGGTGAGTTAGCGCTTGGAAACCTTAGTGTACCCTTTTTGCTGCTAACTGTCTATTTTTCCTTCCTTTTTTTTGGGTGTGTGTGTGTGGGTGGGGTGGGGGGTGGGGGGACAAATAAAAGGCTATAACTACAACATTTGTTGCGTTCCATGATAATTGGAAGCAAACTGTCATGCCAAATTCCTAATATCACAATAAGCTGAAACGTGTGCTGACAGAATAATATGTCTTTTGAGCATGTTTCTCAATGCCACGCCTCTTAAGGTAACATGACATGCGAGGGTGCTTAGGGGAATATGCATTTTGTTGAAGCACCAGAGACAGTAGTCCCTTGGTTCTCTGATTTTTGAGTATTATAGTTTACTTCTTTTGTTTGAGAGGCATCTTTTGCTTTTGCTTGTTACTATGTTCCCGGCATGAGCTTTAGAAAGATTACTATGAAAAGGTAGGAATTGATTTATTGCCCTTCACTATGGTGGTATTTGCAGCACTTTGAGATTAATTGAAGGCTCATTCACTCCATGTTTACTTTGTTTCTAACTCGTATTTCTCCTTGAACAGATAATGAACTTCTTTATTGGCCTGTACTTCTTGAGCATTGTAACTAAATTTGGTATCAGTACGGTGTACATGGGATTTGCAGTATCTTGTCTTGTTGCTGTCGTGTATATAACTGGTAACGTCGTGGAGACAAAGGGGCGGTCACTGGAGGAGATAGAACGTGAGTTAAGTCCAGCAATTTGAGTGGTACAACATGAACAGCTGAGAGTAATTTCAGCTTCCGCCTTCCAGTGGTTCTGGATTTTGAAGAGATTCTCTATTATTGCGAGACTGGAGTTGTATCACTTACCCTTTAGCTATCTCTTTGATTTTCTTGTACACCGGCTTCATGAATCATGGAACACTGTAAAACATGTAACTGTTATGGAAGATGATCCGCGTATAATTGAGTATTTCGGAACCCATCTTCAGCTGTTAATTATTGTTGGACTGCAGCTTAACCGTAGGTGTGCAAGATGATAATATATGTAAATCATGTATTTATCACTTCCATCTACCCGCATGAATTGGTAATCAATTTTCATAGCGTAAATCAGGAAATGCAATGATGGTAAAGATTCTATTTGCATCTGGTGTTAACGCCAAATCATCAATAAATATACTACTGTGATTGAGAATTCATATATATAATAATTAATTAAATCACTTAACCGTAGTAATGATATTCAAGTGAGCCTATTCATAACTGAGAAATCCCCGAAGCTGGTTCCACTGTCTGGAACTTTTGGATTGAAGCTTTAAGTGCAAAATGCAAACAAATAATGCATTGGTTAATCAAAGAAAAATGCAGATGGAGAAAAAAAAATGTTTTTAGCCATGCCTCCTTTGCTGTAATTTCTAAACTAAATGTTCCTTTTTTCCTTCTTGCAAGAAAAAATAAATTAGTACTACTTGACAAATGAAACAAGTACATTTACAAGTAAAAGGGCCAAGCCTATAAGAATCAAAGTTATTTATCAGTAATTGGTTGGTTTGCTCTACGCCTGAGCCCGAGACATAGTATCTCCTCATAAATCTAGGAATCAATGTCCATCTTCACACTCATAATAGATCAAGATGATGTCTGACTAAATCATCTAAGCCGTCATTGGAGCTGTCTGGCAAGATAGAAGCATTCCATATTCAGATGCTGTTATCTTTACATATTGGATTTCCTTTCCCATCTCTCCTTGGTGTCGAGCCTACAGTAGGTAGAGAAGTGCACGATTCATAAGAACATACGGTATACAAAATCAAAATATCAGAAAGAAAGAAACATAACCAACCAAATACAACACTAAAGGTAACATACTGTTAAACGTGCTTGGGCCTACTCTTTTTTTCCTAGATAGGGACACAAAATCTAATGGTTTGTTCTAAAAATAATTTTGAAAGGTCATACCCCCAATGCAACTTCTGCCGCTTTTTTGACAGTGTGTTGTCTTCTTGAGAGGATGAAAGGTCCGTCATATTGCCCATTGGCAAAGTAATTCTCGGATCTTTAGCTGTTTCTATTGATTTTTCATCCGTGATCGCCTTGCATTTAGCATTGACATCTTCACCATTATACTTTTTAGTGGAGACAAGAGTTCCTGAAAACCTCTCCTCATCAAAATGGTAACTAGAAATTCACTTCCAATAGAAAATGTAAACAAAAAAAAAAAAAAGGAAAAGAATCATTGAAAATGTAAACGAAGTGCTGAAGAATCAAACTACATACCTTTTGTTTTATCCTTGACCTTAGATTTTGCTTTTATTTTTAAGCGTCTTCGGTGCAACTCCTGGCAAACCAAAGAATATGATATTGAAAAATCAATCCGGTCAAACTAAGAAGAAAAAGCTAAAACAACTACGCACACATATCTATATATCCGAATGTCATAAACTCAATTAATGTAGTCCTAAACCCGTAGCTCGGCAAACAAGTTTTGAAGTCTAACATTTAATCAATGTTGTTGCTAGCCTATACCTCAGTATTCAAAGTTTTGAAACTGATTTAACCATCTCGTAACTATGTATCCAACTATACAGTACAAAATCAAAGCAACCTTTACTCCACGACTTAGAGGAAATGTTTAAGGGATCATAGATTGAAACATCAATGTATACGTGGATAAAGATTGAGAACTGTAAAAGTGCCCAACTGCTACTCATACCATTCTGACCATAATAACATGACATGTTTTTACATAGTTACATATTCTGAAAAAGCTCGCAAATACTTAACTGGACGTGTTACATAAAGCTTGTAAATAATAGTGTGCACGGGTGGACCTAATACTTCTTACGTAAGGCAGATGCCCTTCAATTAATTCTAGTGTTCTCGGAATAACAACTCAATGTTTTCTAACTTGTAACTCATGCTTTAGATATTACTGTTAGGAAACGTGTACATTGGACATGTGGAACACATGACACTGATAGCTCAGCATCCTTTTGAATATACATGTGGTTTGTAAGGATCCACAGTTTGGGCTTACTTGCTGAATCATAGGCTAGAAAGTCACATGGTGTGTGGTGTGCTATGCTTTTTCATTGTAGGTTGATGTCAACGACAGAAGACATCAACCTACAATGATATTAGTTAGAAATTACCAATTCACCCAATCACAAAGGTTATTTGTTAGAACCAACCAAACATCCTTGCAAAGCACCACAAAGTATATTGCTTTACAACTCCACTCGAAAACTGTGAAATTCACACACCTTAACCTCTAATGTAGCTTGGATAAACAACCAATTACAATTCTTGGTTTTCCTCGACATATTCAATCAACTACGCCTCAATCTCAATACTGATTGTTCTACCATAGATAGCCCTGGTGTACAAGGTAATGTAGGGGAGATATATGTACTAACAGAGGTGATCGGATGCTAGGCTTCACGAAGGATATTCCAGAATAGTACTAAAACTCTCACAAAATTATTAGCTGTTATTCCAAATTGATTACTCTAGAAATCTCCAAAGAGTCAATCAAATTTTATCAGCGTTAAATCTTATAGTATAGCTCTATGAATGCAGGTCACTAATGCAACAACTGGGAGATCGAAAACTCTCATATAACTAGAGAGACAAATCCTCTATAACCATTTTGCTCTATTCTGGAGAATTTCATTCCATTTCCTAAACTCAAAGTTATCATAATTTTGTTTACCTGAATGAAAACAACAAGAAAACTAGGTTCTATTAAACGTATGAAATAAGGCGAGAAAGAGATTACTTGAAATTTGGAAATTTGAGCATTGTTGACACCATTTTTACTGGTGAAATTGGGTTTTAGAGATGGTGCTGATGCGATCGCAGCTTCTCTCCTCCCGTCGTCCTCTTCCATTGAAACAGCTCGAGACCCGACCCTGACCCGCTTCTCTCTGTGGCAATTTATTTGGGTCTCTGGGTCTACTGACGGGAATGGGCCAGGATACATAACATGGGCCTTGTAATTTCATGATCCATTCATTTGTCATACAGTGAACAATTTTTGTATAAGTAAATAGATTTTCTTATAAAAATCGGTGTATGTATGAATGAATAGATTAGGTTAAATTTAAATGGATCAAGATAAATAGAATTAATAAGTTACTGTTAAACAAAATTAACCATAAAAAAATATCGCTTACCTAACGTTACGTATGACATTTCATGTGAAGACATAATCTATTTATTTATTTCTATACCTAAGATATTTCTATTTATATATTGTCTATACAAAAAAGTACAGAATCTTTAGTATTTGTTATTTCATAAAACTAGTGTACTAATGACAGCATTTTTCTTATTTTATTTTCAGCGTTATTGTACTTAAAAATATAAATTGAATCGACATAGAAAAGACAAACAACATGAAAGGATGAAAGGCTAGGTACGTGGTATTCCTTACTTTGTCTTCTATTTACATTTAATTAATATTTTAGGACAACATGAGTATATAATTAAAAGGAAAATCTGCTCCCAACTCCCTTCACATGGACACAAAATCCAAGGGATACATTATATAGGTTTATTAAAATATATTTTCAAAGTATTTATTATTATAATTAAGTTAATAATATAAAATATGTTTTTTTTTTAATTATATATATTAATTTTGATTAGAATAAGCTTAACATTTTAATACTGTGATTTTATACATATAACTAAAAGATGTTATGATAAATTTAACCATTTAATAAACGTGTAAAAACACATACAATTTTCAAAGTATTGAAGTTAAAATATCTAATAAACTTTTTTAATCATATAATTAGAATATTCAATTGAAATAGATTGAATTTAAGTGTCTAAATAAATTTAGTAACAAACTAAACAGACGAAGAAACAAAAAAAAAGATAAAAAGGAAAAGATTAAGGAGCGTTATTTCTGTTATGCTCAATTTAATTTGATATACTTTCAAAATAAGTATCGAATACTAAGATTTTTTTTTATTTTTATTTTAAAATACAAACCATTAGACAACGTTTACTTTTTAGGCTATATGGGAAGAACTACCTAACATTTCAAGTAGCCCATTGTGTCGAGAAATGTCTACAATTTAGGCTAAAAAACAAAGGACCACGAGGAAAATAACAATGGAGAGAGTGATTTTATAGCCCCTCAGCCAAAAAAATTAAATAAATTAATTCTCTTTGGCCGGCCAGCTAGTTCCAATCTTCGCAAAATAATAGATATTTCTTGATAAGAAGGTTTAGATCCATAGCACAGGTAACATGAGAAATATAAAAATTAATATTATATAATAATAATATATTTAATATAATTTTATAAATTGAATCTAAAAAAATAATGATGTATACACTATTTAATTTTTATTTTGTGAATGTTGAAATGTTTTTTCATTAGACTGATATGATAAATTGCCAAACTCAATCTCATAATATATAAGTATTACATTAAAGCTTAAACTATAATCTCTTGATACTATTTTCATAGAACGAATGTGCATTAACAGAGGGGAAAGAAGAAAGACCACATAATGATTAATCATAGAGATGATAATAAAACCCCCCCAAAAAAAGACAAAGTAGAAAAAGGCCAAACTTATGAAGGCCATATTTTTTTTAATAACCATATAATAAAACAGACAAAATTTAATTTTTGATTTTTTTTATTTAGTCGAGTGTCCCCCTTCAAAATCAATTATTGTGACATCAATATATTACAAGTGGTTGGTTAGTTCAACACAAGTTTGAAGGAAAAACACAAACAAATTTTCATCTAGTTTTATCGTTTTATTAAGATTGACATAAAATTATTATTTAGCTTCCATATTTTTTAAAAGTTTAATATATTTATTTATGAAAATCACTTAATAGCTTAACGTGTAATGTATACGTAACACAATTTTAGCTAATATCAAAGTTAATTTTGTGTCTAACTTTTTTATATATATCCACTCGATTTTCAATAGTACCTAGATTAATGAAACATGACAAGGTGAATTCAAACTAAGGATTAAGATTAATGAAGCATAATAAGGTGAATTCAAACTAAGATTCTTATTAACTTTATTACAACTTAAGTAGTAATATACATTTAACCATTGACAAAAATCTGAAAAATATTTTAAAATCTCTCTCCTATTAAAAATTGTAATAAATAAAACATATATTATGAAAAGAAAAGGAGATAGATGCAACGTATTTAAATCGCTAAACAAAATTTCAATAGAAAAAGTTAAGCTACCTTATTTCATTTCATGCCGCACTAAATTTGCGGTATAGCTTCCTAAAGAGGAATATATTTCTAGTCGAAAGAAATTAACCATGCAACCTTGGAATAATTAAATATTCCCTACATTTTAGATCTAATCTGATTGAAGTTTGAACTATTTTGTCAGAGATAATTTTGCTACAATATTTTTCGTCTTTTCTATGTTTTAAATAGCAATAAAATCTGAACATATTTAATTATTTGAAATTTTATAAGATTGTATTAAATATATTATTGTCATTAGTAATATTTTACATAATTATTAATAAATGTATGAATTATTAAAAAACAAGTAATTAAATAATATGTGAAATAAATTAACTATTCTATTAAAAATAAAAAAAATATTTTTAAAAATATTAAACAAATAAAATCAAACGGACGATCTTATTAGAATCTTTTGCCAGTTTAGCTCACCACACAACACGTGGGAGTAGTCCAAAATGGAATCAATTAAATACAGCCTGCCACACATGCATACATTGTGTTACCGCAACTAGCCCCTCTTTTTTTCCCTCTCTATCTTCACTCCATAGTTCCACCTTTTCCGGCGGACCATCGCCGCTGGAGTCTGGTAAAACCCGACCCGAGCTGGACATATTTCTCTTTCACCGAGTATACCGTCGGAGATGGAGGATTACTTGAAGCTATTTGTGGAGGAGACATCGTTTTACAACCGTCTGGTTTTGGGTACGTTCTTGCCGGAATCATGGTGGGGACCACTTCCTCATATGCTTCAAGGATGGCTCCGTAACTACATTGGCGGTGTTTTACTTTACTTCATCTCCGGTTTCCTCTGGTGCTTCTATATTTATCACTTGAAACGCAATGTCTATATTCCCAAAGGTATGATTTATTTTTTCCCTTTTTCACCCGTTTTAGTTTTTATCATTATTGGAAATTTATAAGTTAATGGAATTACGTTGACTGTTTTAGTAACGCTTTTGAAGGTTGGTTTCTGAATATTCACTCTTTTGATTTGAATAGTTTGTCATTTTTTGGGTGTTACTGTATTTGAAGTAGGTAAAGAGTAAGAAAAGGCCAAGCATGCGTATTCCCATTTTATTGTGTATTGATATGTAGAGCGATTACTGTGGATCTGAACTATCATGTATCAGTAACTCTGACCGCTAAGGCTAGAATATACGAGAAGAAATCACCTAGTGTTTTGTTTCTGTTGGTATTTGAACCAGAGACCGACTTTATCGTGCTCAACCCACTTGATTGACAGTAGGCCACATCCTTGTGTATATTTGTATTAATTGATGGTCCTCTTAGTTCAAACTAGGGATGTCAAAATCTCAGATGAATTTAACAATTCTAGGTTTTTATGCTTCGATTAAGATAAAGAGTAATTAAGGAGGTCGTTATGCTCGTTTGGGCTGATGAATATTTTGATTGCAGATGCCATACCATCAAAGCAAGCAATGCTCTTGCAAATATCAGTTGCTATGAAAGCTATGCCGTGGTACTGTGCCCTTCCATCACTTTCTGAGTACATGATTGAAAATGGATGGACCAAATGTTTTGCGAGAATAAGTGATGTTGGATGGCCTACCTACATCATCAATGCGGCTATTTATCTTGTAATAGTGGAGTTTGGTATCTACTGGATGCACAAGTTGTTGCATGACATAAAACCGCTGTACAAATATCTGCATGCTACACATCATATTTACAACAAGCAAAACACACTTTCCCCATTTGCTGGTAAGCTCTAAGTCTAGTCATACCATGTTGGAGCTTATTTCTGAAAACAACATCAAGCTCGTGGAGACATTAGGTTTCTCTGTGATACTCTATTGATGGTTTGTTGAATTACTGCGTGTTTCCTGTGTGATGACTAAAAACTTGAAAAGCTAGTCATAAGGACATTGAATGAATATGTATATTTTAACATCCATGTACTGAGTCATGCACCCTTTTGTTTCGTGGTCGGGGGTGTCGAGTGTTGAGTAGGTATAAACTGAACACATTGGAATTTTGTCTCTTGTCTTTTGATTGTTTCTGTATGCCAAATCCAGTTTACTTGAAAAGAGTGGAGTAGTGTTTACTAACTTTTTTGTTCTTATTTTCTCCTTTCATTTTGTTGGAAACTAGAACTTGGATAGGATTGAGGAAAGAAAAATACTAAGCAAATTTCTCAAAATGTGGATATTTGGAAAAATTGCTATAAAGGATTTCCTATTATTCCATCACAAAGAGAAAAAAGACTCTGTGTTACAACTAATGACATCGTCCCTTCGATTCACACCCACAACATGCATTCCTGTTTATTAAATCGACTCTCGCTGCATAACAACCCCTAACCAACGCACAGCAGCATAAGCCCTCCCAACCTTTTGTAAATTGTAACCATGCTAGTATCTGACATTCAGAACTTGCTTTATAACTCTTTGCAATGCATATCCTGTTCTAGGATCATCACAATATCAGGGGCGGACCCACATTGTGTCCGCTGGGTGCTCGAGCACCCATTAACTTCGTTACGAAATATATATATCTATGTAGAAATTGATAGGTATTTGTATAAAATTAACATAGAGCACCCAATGAATAAATGATATAGTTGGCCCAATGGTTCTTGGATGGGTACTTAAGATTCTTTTACCCTTGTTATACCAAGGTTCGAATCTCATTGTTAACAATATTGCAAGCTAGCTAATTCATTATGCTCAGTTAATTTATGGTTTGTTATGTGTTGTAATTTTCCGATACTCTATCGAAGCTTAATTTGTCCTCTGAGAGTCGTAGTTTCTTTTATGTTTTATCTGGTACATATTCAAGCTAATTGCTAAACATGTTCTGCTATTCAGGATTGGCATTCCACCCATTGGATGGAATACTGCAGGCAGTGCCACACGTTGTAGCTCTATTCTTGGTGCCAATGCATTTCACTACACACATAGCGCTCATATTCGTGGAAGCCTTATGGACGGCTAATATTCATGACTGCATACATGGTAAGGTGTGGCCTGTAATGGGTGCCGGTTATCATACCATTCACCATACAACATACCGCCATAATTATGGTCATTACACAATATGGATGGACTGGATGTTTGGAACTCTTCGTGATCCCGTTGAAGAGGATGCCAAGAAAATGTAATGTGCATGATATGCACTCAAGGATGTTCCTTATTGTTCATTGTCCCAGTAATTTGTCTCGTGTTTCCATCGTTGGTGGATGTAAATTTTGATGTAGTAGTTTATGTAGTAGACTGAAAACAATTTGGTTTTATTGTCTTTTCTTCCCATATATATTTAATAATAAGCAATAAAATCTGTGGGGAAGAAAATTTCAGTTTCTAACTTTATGCCACAGCCCTTGGGGCAATCAGATAACGAAAGCTAAATGTTTCACGTTGTCACCATGTTATGTTGGATAGTAAAAATGTTCTTTCTTAGCCCTTTGGGGCTGCTGCTATCACCCTGCTCCATGGGTTTGGACCCAAAACGTTGTCATGTTCAGCTCTCTTGAGCCACTAGTTTCTTGGGTTTAATCCCAATAATATTAAGCTTACCTTTCACAACTTGGAGGTTGACTCGAAATAATGGCTTGTTGATTTTCCAGCCCAACAGAGAATATGCAGGGAAGAAAGGGAGAGTACAAACGGACTCATTGCAGTTGTATATGCATAGAAAGGCAAAAGAAAGACAAAATTAGTATAAAAACAAATGTATGAACTACCATTTAACCACTGTATAAGAAAGGGAAAAGAGTCAAAAATACCCTCAACTTTAATTTAGGGTGTGTTATGGAGGAAAATGTTTTCCTGAAAACAAGTAGATTTTGAACTTATTTTCTCATGTTTGGTTGGTGCGTAGAAAATATTTTCTGGAAATGATTTTTAGTGTTTGATTTATGAATGAAAAATGTTTTTGAGAGACATCTTTATTTTTACTAGAGTAAAAAATAATTTATGAAATTGAAAATATTTTTAAAAAACAAAATTATTATTTTTTGGGGTGGTGGTGGGTGGGGGTAGTGGGGAGGGGTTAGGAGTGGAAAAATAAATTTTTGAAGTTGATAGTATTTTTAAAAAACAAAATTAATTTTTGGAGGTTGGGGGTGGGTGGGTAGGGAGGTTGGCCGGGGGATAGGAGTTTTAAAATAAAAATTAAAAGTTGAAAATATTTTTAAAAGCCAAAATTAATTTTTTGGGAGGGGGTGGGGTTGGGATGGGTGGGAGCGGGTGGATATCAGGATCAGATGAAAAAATAAAATTTTGAAATTGAATTTTTTTAATTTTTTTTTTGATGTTTTTCCCAAAAAAATGTAATTTGAAATTGGATGAGAGTTTTGGAAAATGTTTTCCTTAATTTTGAGGAAAATGAGTTGATTTGGAAAATATTTTCCAAAACTTTTGTCCCAACCAAACATGAGAAATACCAAACACACTCTTATTGTTTGACTTTATCCTTACCGTTAAAAGAAAGTTAAATTTACTCCTACCGTTACTAATTTCACCGTATTTACCCCTCAATTGAATTAAAAATCCCAAATTGACTTAAATTACTCAATTTCAAT
The DNA here is from genome assembly GCA_022817965.1 of Solanum lycopersicoides. Taxonomy (NCBI): domain Eukaryota; kingdom Viridiplantae; phylum Streptophyta; class Magnoliopsida; order Solanales; family Solanaceae; genus Solanum; species Solanum lycopersicoides. Next base: position 76,337,581 of record CM040619.1, read on the forward strand.
TAAAATCACCCAATAACCTACTTTAACCCTACCCCAAACCAGACCCACAATGCTAAATAGTAAAAAATAACAATAAACTCTCTTTTCTCTCTCAGCAACTTGTGCACACATATGATAAAAAGCTTAGAGCAACAACAGTGGCTTCTCATGCTCCTTCAGAGAAGTTCATATATATAAAATCATTCACCTCAAATAAGCCATCTCAACTCCAAGCAAAATCTACTTAATTGCAATTCATGTAGGATAAGAACACATTCCTTCAAGTATGTTGCTTTATATCCCGAATATCGTTGAAGAGCTGCACTCCAAGGATGTGCATTTGGTTGTAGTATAACCTCGAAAGGAATAGAACAGAAGCAGCTACCAAAGAAAGAAAGAATTTTACACCGCTATAATCTAGTATGCTTAAATCTGATAGGTAATAGCCCAAGAACTCCAACTGCAAATTGGGGCTTTTTATAATCTTCTTGAGCAATTCCAGTAAATTTCTGAGAAATATTTTCATAGTGGGGTTTCCCATCTCAAATTGGAGCGATTTTAGCATATCAACTTCCATCATCACAACCTCTTTATTGAATTTGTGAACTCTTACGAAGAAGAAAAGAAAATACAAAAACAGAGATCTTCTAGGAAGAATCTAGAAGCAAGCTACATTGCAATTTCTATCATGAATTCAATGTGTATTCTTTTACATTTCATCCTCTATATATAGAGAGGATTATATTTGCTATTACCAACTAACCTTACAACTAACAGTGACAATCACTTAACTAACAGCATAACAGAAGCATAACAGAAAAATGGAAAGCATGTGACTCTAACTAACATTTTAACTGACCAATTATAATACTACACCTCATCATATCTATATTTCAATACACCCCCTCAAGATGAAGGGTGAAAGACATCTAACACACCAAGTTTGGTCATGAGGAGATGATGTTGATTGGCCCCAAGCCCTTTTGTCAAGATATCAGCAGGCTGCATGGTAGTGGACAAATGTTGAAGATCAATGAACCCTGACTTCACTTTTTCTCGAATGAAATGACAGTCAATATCTATGTGCTTCGTAAGCTCATGAAAAGCTAGATTTTCAGCTATTTGGATGGCTGATTTGCTGTCCGTGAATACTGAGATTGGAGTGGCACCTGGAAAGTGTAGTTCATTCAGTAATCCTGCTAACCAGATCAGTTCAGCAACAAGGGCTGCCAGACTTCTATACACTGCCTCAGCTGAACTCTGCTTCTTTGATTTCCATGAAATAAGAGAATCTCCAAGTTTTACCATGTATCCAGTTAGTGATCTTCTTGTGTTTGGGCATGAATCCCAGTCTGAGTCATAATATCCTGTGAGTTTTGTAACACCAATCCCTCTTCTAAGCATTACTCCAAGTTCTGGAGATTTTTTAATATATCTTACTAGCATTAATGCTGCCTCCCAGTGTGAAACCTTAGGGTGTTGCATGAATTGACTCAGAACCTGAACACTACAACAAATATCAGGTCTGGTAATTGTCAAATACAATAATTTACCAATCAATCTTTGGTATGCTGTAATATCTTCTAGGTCTGCATCATCAGATCCACCAGTATGTTGATCAAACTCTACACTAGTCAATTTTTGGTTGAACTCTAAAGGAGTGCTTACAGTCTTTGCTCCACTCAATCCAGTCTCTGAAATAAGTTGTAAAGCATACTTTCTTTGATTCAATAATAACCCTTCTTTTGACTTCAAGTTTTCAATCCCCAAAAAATATCTAAGGCTTCCCAAGTCTTTCATTTTAAAATTTTTGTGCAGTGTGTCTTTGGTTTCTTGAACCATTCTGGAGCTATTCCCAGTTATTAAAAGATCATCAACATATACTAAAATTACAACCATTTCAGTTCCTTCCTTTCTAATGAAAAGAGAGTGATCATGAACACTTTGAGAGTATCCTGCTTCCAACAATGGTTTAGTGAACTTAATATTCCATTGTCTAGAAGCTTGCTTGAGACCATAGAGTGACTTCCTCAGCTTGCAGACCTTAGATTCCCGCTGTCCCTGGAAGCCCAGAGAAAGTGCCATATAAATGTCTTCAATTAAATCACCTTGCAAGAAGGCATTGTTAACATCCATTTTAGATAAATCCCAACCATAAGAAGCTGCCAGGCTAAGAACAGTTCTAATGGTAACCATCTTTGCAACTGGAGAAAAAGTGTCATGATAGTCAAGTCCTTCTCTTTGAGTATAACCTTTGGCAACTAATCGAGCTTTATATCTATCCACATCACCATTAGACTGATATTTTATCTTGTACACCCATTTTGATCCAATTGCTTTCTCACCTGGAGGTAAGTCTACAATTGTCCAAGTGTTGTTATCTACTAAAGCCTTAATCTCTTGTTTCATAGCATCAATCAACTTCTTATCTTGTGATGCTTCATGAAAAGATTGAGGTTCTACAACTGCTGAAAAAGCCTGATCGATATCCTGAGGATACATTATCATAACAAACATGGTTAGTGATTGAATGAGGGCTGGATTTATGAGGCACAACATAATCTTTGATCCACACAGGAGGCTTGCATTGTCTGGCAGTCTTTCTGGATCCAACATTAACTGGTGGTTCAGCAACAAGAGGTGAAAACCTGTCTGCAGGCATATGTTCTATGGGAAGTGACTCTATTGGATCACTCTCAGGAGGTTCATCATGAGAACTTTCCTGCAGACCATCAGTGGTACCGGAAATCTCTTCAATATGTATATGACGTGATTCTTCAAGAGAGGAACATGTTGGGAGAACTTGGTCCATGTTTACATCATTACTAGCATCATCTACATTATCTAGGAAAGGTGATAGCAAAGGACAAGGACCTGTATCATTAGATTGCATAATCTTAAATGGAAATACTGTCTCTCTGAATACAACATCCCTGCTAATGAACAGAACTTTTGCCTCAAGATCATATAGCTTATATCCTTTCTGTGTGGAAGAAAAAACCATTAAAACAGCTTTCTTAACTCTGGCTTCAAACTTTCCACCTCTTGGTAAAATAGTAGCAAAACACAAACACCCAAATACTCTTATATGTTCTAGTTTGGGAGCCTTTCCAAATAACCTTTCATAAGGAGATTGTCCTTTTAACACAGCAGTAGGTAACCTGTTAATAAGTAGACTGCAGTTTGTACACATTTACACCAGAATCTACTAGGAATATGAGACTGCATTTTTAAAGCTCTACTTGTGTCAAGTATATGCCTATGTTTCCTTTCAACAATATCATTTTGTTGTGGAGTATATGAACAACTACTTTGATGTATGATACCGAAAGAGGATAACAATTCACTTACTTGACTGTTAAAGAACTCAGTTCCATTGTCAGATCTGAACACCTTTATTGCACAATCAAACTGATTACAAACCATTGATATAAAGCTTCTCAAAACAACTATTACATCCTTCTTAGTTTTCAGTAAAGAAATCCATGTAAATCTGCTAAAGTCATCAACTATAGTAAAAAAAAATATTTTCTATCACAAGTTGGATCTTTATGAGGTCCCCAAACATCTAGATGTACCAACTGAAACATCTTATTAGTATGAGTAACACTAGAAGGAAATTTGAGTCTACATTGTTTTGCCAAAGGACAAATCAAACAATTTCATGTACAGCCTCAACCAGTTTATTTTTCAACATATGTAGATGTTGCAATACTTTCAAAGAAGGATGTCCTAATCTAAGGTGCCAAAGTTTATGTTCTTCTGAGTTCTTGATTTTGAGTGTTGCTCCAACAGTAGGTATTACTTCTTGTCTGAGAATATACAAGCCGTCATTTTTCTTACCAATCCTAATCACCTCTCCAGTAAGGAGAGCCTGCATTACACATAAATCAGGATAGAAAGACACACTACATTTTAGATCCTTGGTCAGTTTAGAAACTGACAATAAGTTGAACCTAAAGTCTGGTACATGTAAAACATTTCTTAACTTGCAGTTCCCAAAATCACTGCATCTCTTATATGTTTCACATGAATTTTATTTCCTGTTGGCACCTGCACTTTATTACAATTGGATTCTGATAATTTTCTACATTCACTCAATATAGTTTCACAACATGTAATATGATGTGTTGCTCTTGAATCAATAATACATCTCACTGCATTTCCACTAACATTAGCAGGAAAAGAATTCATACCTGTTGCAGCATTAGTGACTTGCTCATATTGCTCCTTTGTGAAATAACCTCCTGGGAAATAGAATTTTGATGTTGATCCAGATCCGGATGCCTCAGAAGTGAAGTTATTTGCATATGCTTCATTCACAGATCCATATCCCTTTCTCTTACTTAAAGTCTGCTGGAAATCCTACAATCCTATAACAATTTTCTCTGGTGTGACCTTTGTAAACACAATGATCACACACTAGTCCCATCCTCCTGCCTTGTGAATTCTGATCCTGAGTCTTCTTAGTTGGAAAACTGTTGTTCACCTGATTATTGAAATTATGTGGTTGAGCACTTCTTCCTGCCATCATTGTGAGATATTCTTTACCTCCTTCTGTTTGTCCTAGCCTCCTTTGACTTTCTTCCTATATAGCCATTGCATAGGCTTGGTTTACACTTGGAACAGATAGACTCAACAAAATAGAACTCCTCACTTGAGCATAACTCTCATTCAAACCTACCAAAAACTGCAATAACCTTTGTTGTTTGGCATGTTCAACATGTGAGCTTGACTCAACACAATCACAAAGCGGAGAAGGTACCATTACATCCATCTCATCCCATAGATCTCTCATTTTAGAATAATAAGCTGTCACAGAATCATTTTCTTGTGACAATATACTGATCTCTTTCCATAGGTGAAAAATCCTTGTCAAATTGGATTTATCAAACCTTTCCTTGAAGTCATTCCACATCTTTTTCGAACTAAAAGCATATACTATGCTAGTCATCCACTCTGGTGCAACTGCTGCACTTATCCAGGATAAAACAACTGCATCACATCTTTCCCATCTGACTGCCAGATCTCCCTTGTATGAGCTCTTAACACATGTGCCGTCAACAAATCCAAGTTTGTTTTTGACTAGTAGTGCTAATCGCATAGATCTGCTCCACACACCATAATTCTCTGGTCGATGAAGTGGATGATTGTGATTCGTCTGGGATTATCTTCTACCTCTGAACTCTGTGATTCCACCATTTTACAGCTTCAACAATTGCAGAAATTACAGATTCAAACCTTAAGGAATCCCTTGATCAATGCTCTGTACCATATTGAATTTGTGAACTCTTACGAAGAAGAAAAGAAAATACAAAAACAGAGATCTTCTAGAAGAATCTAGAAGCAAGCTACATTACAATTTCTATCATGAATTCAATGTGTATTCTTTTACATTTCAGCCTCTATATAGAGAGAATTATATTTTTGTTACCAACTAACCTTACAACTAACAGTGACAATCACTTAACTAACAGCATAACAGAAGCATAACAGAAAAATGGAAAGCATGTGACTCTAACTAACATTTGAACTGACCAATCATAATACTACACCTCATCATATCTATATTTCAATACTCTTCCTCCGTATATGTATTGTCCGTATTTCTTAATATAAAAAAATCTTCAAAATGTGGTGGACTAATCTCCGCATACTTTCTGTTAATCACCAGATTAAAATACACACATTAGCAAAGTCAAATACATAACTGAATTTCCCGTGGGAGAATTCAATTGAATGTCAGGCTATAATACTTCCACACTAATGAGCATCGAGGAAATGTCTAAAAGCTGAAGTTTTTATCGACGTGAATTGAGTAAAGATGGGCTAAGGGTGTTTGAGGACGCAGTAATTACTATGCATTTGTGCAACGATTGCGAAGGAAGAAACATCATGAATGTGGATAACTTATCTTGAACGTGTTTAATGGAGGAAGAAAATTAGAAAATGGTTTTGGGGTTTTAATTTTGTTTTAATGGGTTGGTTTCAGAAAGTCGAATCATTTTAATGAAAAATAGTTAATTTAAGTTAGTATGGGTTTTTTCATTCAATTGAGGGAAAATATGATGAAATTAGTAATGGAAGAGGTAAATTTAATCTTTTTTTTTAATGACAAAGATAAAATTAAACAATAGATCAAAGTTGAGGGATATTCTTTTACCTTTTTTCCCATAAGAAATCTAAGTTGAACTTGTAAACCAACTTAGAGAAAGAGAAAAAAGAAAAAAACATAAAGCAGTATTCCCCAATATTTGAACGAAAGGTTATTAGTCTTTAGACACAAAATAACTTATCATATTAAACAGGAACCTAGCGATAGTGCACAGATAAACAAAGAAATTAAGGGTGTGTTTGGTATGGAGGAAAATGTTTTTATGGAAAATGTTTTTCTAGAAAATGTTTTTCTGGAAAACAAGTAGATTTTGGACTTATTTTCTCATGTTTGGTTGGTGAGTAGAAAATATTTTCCGAAAATAATTTTTAGTGTTTGATTTATGAATGAAAAATATTTTTGAGAGAAATCTTTTATTTTTACTAGAGTAAAAAATAATTTATGAAATTACAAATATTTTTTAAAATCAAAATTATTATTTTTTTGGGGCGATGGTGGGAGTGGGGTGGGGAGTAGTGGGTGGGGGCGGCGGGAGGGGAGGGGGTAGGAGTGAAAAAATAAAATTTTAAAGTTGATAGTATTTTTAAAAAACAAATTAATTTTTTGGGGGTTTTGGGGTGGGGTGGTTTTTTAGGAGTTTAAAAATAAAAATTTAAGTTGAAAATATTTTTTTGGAGGGTGGGGGGTGGCTGGCCGGTGGTGGTGGGGTCAGGGATCGGGTGAAAAAATAAAATTTTGAAATTGAATTTTTTTTAAAATTGATGTTTTTCCCCTAAAAAATGTAATTTCAAGTTAGAGGACAGTTTTGGAAAATATTTTCCTTAATTTTTGAAGGGAAGTCATTTTTCTTAATTTTGAGAAAAATGAGTTAATTTGAAAAATATTTTCTAAAACTTTTATTCCAACCAAACAAGGAAAAATTAAAAAACATTTTCCATTCATACCAAACACACTCTATAGCTAAAACTGGGCTACAAAATACAAAAATTCAAAGCACATGAGCTAATTTCATTGAGCTAAAACCGAAACAAGGAAATTATAAAGTGCTGAAAAGTGAAAGGAAATAAAGAAATGTTGTTCGACTATTTTTTTGGCTTTAAACAAACCATTCCTCTCAACTAAACCAACCATAAAATCACTGGCGGCATAATTATAAGAAATCTAAATTGATACTTGCTTCTATTTGACATGAAACAAACATATTATAAGCAAGTGTATTATTTTAAAAAATTATTAATTGTATTTACAAAATTAAATAATTAAATTATTACTTAGAGAAGTGATAATTAATTAAGATTAAATTTTTGTCCATTTTACACCTTTTCCTTAATGTGTCTTCTTGCATGCAAGACTTTGGACAAGTGGCAACATAGCCACAACTCTATTTGCCTATAAAAAAAACTTAAAGATTTGTGAATTGATAGGAAGTAACATATACTCCCTCACGTTTTCTACTTCTTTCTCTCTTTACATCTTTTCTATTTTAAAGTTAATTAATTAATAATTTTATCTTTGTTATTTTAAATCCCCTAATAACTAGCTGATAATAATTAATTTGCTGACTTTTGTTGCCTCTATTTAAGATAGGGAAGTACTTGTTTAATCCTGGAGAAACATTTCACACCGTTGAAATAGTTTCTTAGGACAGTGTCCAGCACGACTCAACTATTTATCAATTTCATGCTTTATTATTTACAATATATATTATCGTAGTAATTTTCATCTTATTTTCAGGATCACTTTTTGATAAACAATAAAATTATTTATTATTATTATTATTGTAAAATATTAAAATATTTCCCCAACACATATAACAGGACATAATTAGTATAAGCCAAATCCATCGATAGCCCCTTAAATTTGGCATAAAATTTCAGTTAGACACCTTAAGTATACTCTATTCAGTTTAAACACTTTATGTAGTGTTGCACTGTGTCATTGTGACACTTTTTGCTGACTCAGCACAACAATTATGCAACACGAAATTTAAGCGCGTTTGAGGAGTTTTTGGGTGATTTTTCCCCTCTTTTTTCTTCTTCCTCACTCTCTCTCTCCAATCTTCCACCATCCTCCATTGATTTTCTTTTCACTCCTACTTCTTCCTCCTCACTCTTTTTCTCTACCACCATAGACCACCCCTCATCATCACACAACTTTTGAAAAACATATAATTTTTGTTGGGTTTAATTTGTACATTACTTAGATTTTTCTTCTTTCTTGAAAATTAATTTTTTTTTAATCCATCATTCAATACTAATACAAAATATCAAAATACACAATAATTTAATTTTTTTCACTTCTTTTCCACTATAATAGATGAATATTTTAAAAAAGTAAAATTCTTATATTTGTATCTCCTGCTACAAGTTATAATCACTTTTCATAAAAAAATATATCATAGAATTTTTTTTTGGAGGAAATGAGTTGGGATAAGGGGAGATTATATATAGATAATGGAGGAGAAAACATTTTTTTTTAAAAATGAAATGAAAGTACTGAGAAGAAATAGATAATAATTTCAAGGCACAAAATAAGAAGAAGACGAAGAACGAATTTACTAAGAACAAAATGGTTAGGAATTTTTTTTGTTCTCACTGAAATTAGGAAGAAGAAGATGAAGAAAGGGGGGCTGGGGCATGGGATTACATATCTTTAGAAAAAATTAATATAAGTGATGTTTTTAAAAAAAATATATATATATATTTACTTGTCACTTAAAGATTGGTTTTTTTTTTCCAACAAGGGCGTTTGTTAACACGCACTTAAGTTGGATCTGGAAAAATAAAAAAAGTGTTGAATGACACAATAAAGGATTACCATAAGTGTTCAAAATGAACAAAGTCCAGTTAAAGTATCTAAGTAAAATTTGATATCAACTTTAAGGGGTCGCCGATGAATTTGGCCTTAGTATATATGAACTCTCTTCAATATTGATGAAGCATGCATGATAACATAGAATTCAAATCAAGGTTCTACCAAAAGTTAAAACTTTTACAATTTTAATAATAGTATATTTTTAACTATTGAAACAAATCTAAAAAATATTTTAAAGCCCTTAAAAAAAATTTTATGAAGCAGACACAAATATGATGCGTAAGCAACACTTGTATGAGGCTCCATTTATTGTTTGACAAGTGGATAATTGGGTTCAAAATATAGCCCAGACTCCATAAACACCTACATAAATACATAATTTTTCCGCTAATTTATACAATATTTTTTATTCTTGAAATTCAAACTAGGTGAAATTTAATAAATATTTTTTTATCTACTTCTATTATATGTTTCTTAGGAAATTTATCATTTTATTAATTTATTCCTTCAAAAACTTTTTACGACTTTACAAATTTTATTTATACCTTTGATAGAATTGTTTGAATTAAAGAAATTACTTATATCTTGATTTTATAAATGAAAAATTAAATACAAATAACCATTTATTAAAATATGAATAAATAACATAGAATAGAAAAGAAAATTAATATAGTAAAATAAAAATTTATATCATGATCATAAAAAATTAAATTAAAATTCACTACATAAAAAAAGAAAAAACACAAACTAATTAGATTAGTTAAGAATGAAAAGAAAACATTTAAAAAAAATGAAAAAACAAAAGTATATTGAAATAAGTGTAAAACAAAAAAAAGACATAAACTGATTGGATTGATTAAAAAAACATTTGAAAAATAAAATAAAAAGATAAATTGAAATAAGTGTAATACCAAAAAAATGACTATTTGTCGAGCAAATAATATCTCATACAATGATACAAGTGTTATTTGGCATGCCACGTGCATAATACTATTTTTCATGATTTGTCTCGTTGCCTATATTTGTTACTTTTGGGCCCGGCCTTTTGTACCTATAATTGATTTAGGGAAACGAAAAAAAAAATGTTCTTATGTAAAAAGAAATAAAAATGTTATTTGTTTATAGTTTAATTTTAAAATATTTTTATTGTTAATATTTTGATTTGAAAGTGCCTTTGCAATTAAAACTTTGGTCTAGAGAAATGCCTCTATAATTACAAAAATGGATCAAAATGTCTTTTTACGAATAAATATATACTTTTATCTTTTTGAACACATTTCTTTCGAATTAAAATATTATTAAAGAATTTTTTTATTTTCTTTCTTCTAAAATCATTTAATAAATAAAAATATAGTAATATTTTTTCTTTCTTTTTCTTAATTTCGTTTTATCAATTAAAACAGAGTAACTTCATATACCCTCTCGACATATAATAAATGTCATATATGTGCGTGTCTATATATATATATATATATATATATATATATATATATATATATATATATATATATATATATATATATATATATATATATATAAAGATTATAGTATATCCATCATTAACCTATATTTATATAACAATAAAATAATAAAAAAGAGAGTAAGATTTTGATTTTTTTCTTAATCGGAGTAGGATAAACATTTGCTACTTTTTAAAAAAAAATATTATTAGAAAAAGAATTCGTTAAGAAGAAAATAATACTCTCTCTGTTTCAAAAAGAATTACCTAGTTTGACTTGAAACGGAGATTAAGAAAAGAAAGAAGACTTTTAATCTTGTGGTTCTAAACTAAAGTTATGTCAAATGTATCAAAATGCCTTTTAATTTTGTGGTCTTAAACATGCCACGTGAAAAGTTAAAGTTAAAGTGTTGCCAAAAAAAGAAAAGGGGTCATCTTTTTTAAACAAACTAAAAAGGAAATAGAAACATTCTTTTCAAAACGGAGGGAGTATATTTATTTGGAAATGAGCCTTTTCAACCCATTAAATAACAATAAAGATATTTTTGGACTAAAGTATTGACGATAAGACCATTTTTTAACCAAACTACAAATGGTAGGCATTTTTTACCCAAAGTATTGATGGTAAGGACATTTTTTAGCCAAACTATAAACGGAGGGCATGTTTGTTCCTTTCGCATATTTTAAGTGCATTTTTTACCCCTTTCCCTTGATTTTATTTGGAAAAATTATTTAGATGTTACTCCTTTTAATAAATAATTACTGATTTTAGTGATATTTTTTATTTATTATTATTTATAGTTATACATTGCAATATTATGTTAAATATGCTTTAGTATATTATGTATGCAATATATACGTATTATAACTGTTTTTTTTAAATATATTATGTTTGTTTGGTAAGAAATTGACACATCGTATTGTAAGGTATTAAAATGTGTGATAAATATATTATTTATCAATAAAACTTGTATTATATGTAAATAATAAATTATTCTTTGTAATATAATTTTTATTTTATTTTAATAAATAGATTAATGCTCGGTTTTAATTAAAAAAATAAAAAATAAATTAGATGAAGATTGCATCGTTCAACGAAATTTCAATAGGAAATGATAGCTTGTCCCACCCTATTTTATTTTTTCTGCTCATTTCCAACCCTAATAGTTGTGGTTTAACAGCCCAAAAATAACGTAATAGTCAAAAGAAATTAATCATGCGATCCAAATTCTGTTTTGTATTAATTTCTGGAAAAAAAAGAGAAGTAAGTTTTAGGATTATGATTAAATGTATTTTCAACTTTACTACGAACCTCAAATAAATGAGATACTTCAAATAAAAAAATCAAAATTATCATTTAATGCTTGTCGACTTTCAATAGTAGCCAGATTAATAAAGTATGATAACGTGAATTTAAATTAAGATCTAACATAATTTAAATTTTTTACAAATTAAATAATATATATTTTACTATGACAAAAATCTAAAAATTATTTAATGTATATCTCTCTCCGTAAATTGTCTAATAGAGAAAAATTATGGAAAATAAATTAGATGAGGTGACTTGTTGAATCGCTCAACAAAATTTAATAGGAAACATAGCTTGTCCCGCCCTATTTCAATGCCGCTCCATTGTCAATCCTAATAATTGCGGTATAGTTATTCAAATAAAAATTATATTTAATTTATAATTTTAAAAAATTAACATGCAATCTCAAACTAATTTGATGTACATTTTAAATTTAAATCATGTTTCTTGTTTTCAAAAAAAAAAAAAGGAAAATACGTTTTATGACTATGATTAAATGCAAGTTAACTCTCAATCGTAGCCAGATTAATGAAGTATGTTAACATGAATTCAATTTAAGGTTTCAACAAAATTAAAAATTTTACAAATTAAATAATATGAGGCAAGATATTGAAAAACAAAATTTTGATGGAAAAAGATAACTTGTCCTGTTCTATTTCATTTAGTACAACTCCATTGCAAAACCTAACAACAATCCTAATAGAGAGAAACTAACCATGTAATCTTAAATTAATTAAATATATCCTACATTTCAGATCGGCCTTATTTCTCTTTTTTTTCTTTTCCCTCAGAATTTATCGCAGGGGTGTGCATTTTACTTTCGGTTTGATTTTATACTATTTAATTTGAATTTTTTGATTTTTAGTTTTGTAAAACTGTAATCCAATTCAAATTAAAAAAAATTGAAGTGGTTTGATTTTCCTTGATTTGAATCGATTTATTTTAATTTGATTATTTAGTTATGTCAATAATTAATAACATAACCAAAGTTATATTTGTAATTTGAAAAAAATAACTCTTTCCATTCATTTTTAGTTGTTATGTTGCGTTTTTAAAGTAAATTTGACTAAATCTCAAAGATTTTATTGATTCGATACTCTAAACAAAAAAAATTAGATATTCAAAAACTATATGAAAATACTATAAATTGCAATTTTTTGCATATCAATATGATGAAAATATACATCGGATGATGTTAGTCAAAGTTCTTATTGTTTGACTTAAAAAAAGAAAACTATGACAACTAAAAGTGAACGACGAGACGGTGAAAGTAATATCGTATTATTTCCCATAATTAATATTTTTAGATTCTCAAAAATAATATAGTGAAAAAATACTAATTACTTAATATTAAAAATAAAATGAAGACAAAAAAGTGTAATCCATTTTCATTAAATAGTGCCACACATGACAAAAAAGTGTAATCCATTTTCATTAAATAGTGCCACACATGCACATATTGTGATATCGCCATAGACTCACACCCACTTCTTCTCACTCTTTTTCCGGCGGAGCATCACTGCCGGAGTTTGGTAAAACGCAATCCGACCTTGACATTTTTCTCTTTTTCCGAGCATACCGTCGGAGATGGAGGATTACTTGAAGGTGTTTGTGGAGGAGACATCGTTTTACAATCGTCTGGTTTTAGGTACATTGTTGCCGGAATCATGGTGGGGACCACTTCCTCACTTGCTTCAAGGATGGCTCCGTAACTATATTGGCGCTGTTCTGATTTACTTCATCTCCGCTTCCCTTTGCTCTTTCTACGTCTATCACTTGAAGCGGAATCTCTATATTACCAAAGGTCTGTTAAATAATGCTCAAATATGCAATCAAAAGTTTGAGAAAATGCTCATCTATGCTATCAGTTAAAAGTTTATTAGCTTATCTATGCCAATTTTGGGGCTGACGAACATTTTGATTGCAGATGAAGCCATACTATCAAAGCAAGCAATGGTATTGCAGATATCAGTTGCCATGAAAGCTATGCCTTGGTACTGTGTCCTTCCATCATTTTCTGAGTACTTAATTGAAAATGGATGGACTAAATGTTTTGCAAGAATAAGTGATGTTGGATGGCTTACCTACTTCATCAATACATCTATTTATCTTGTAATAATTGAGTTTGGAATCTATTGGATGCACAGATTAGTGCATGAAATAAAACCTCTCTACAAATATCTGCATTCTACACATCATATTTACAACAAGCAAAACACACTTTCACCGTTTGCTGGTAAGCTCTTATCAACTCTAGTATTAGTACTGGAAAATTCATTTTTCCTGCAAATTTTCATACTAATTTCCAGGAAATTTCTCGTGAAATTCACGTAATATTTCTTTCGTTTTGTAATTTAGAATGATGAATTTATCATGTCAGGAATGGCACTGCACCCATTGGATGGAGTAGTGGAGGCGATGCCACACGTCGTAGCTCTATTTGTTGTGCCAATGCATTTCACTACACACATAGGGCTCTTATTTATGGACACGTTATGGACTGCTAATATTCATGACTGCATAAATGGTAAGGTGTGGCCTGTAATGGGTGCTGGCTATCATACAATTCATCATACAACATATCGACATAATTATGGTCATTACACAATATGGATGGACTGGATGTTTGGAACTCTTAGTCATCCTGTTGATGAACAGGATGACAAGAAAATGTAATCACTGAGAGAACAGTTGATTATCTTTTCTTCGCTTATGTTTTAATTATAAGCAATAAGACAATTTGTGAAGATATTAGTTAGTTAACGATATAGTGCCTCTATCGTACATAAGTAGAAAAAATAAAAAGCATAATACATAAATGTACTTTTTAACTTGGATAAAAATTCGGTCAAGTAATCTTCAATTACCTTATAGATTCATGACATGCGTGCTATACAATAATTTAGGATTGAGATTCATTAAAGTTCTATGCTCATTATTATAACAAAAACAATAAAGTTCTTTATTTTTTTTATTTTTTAAAACTATCAAATAAAGCAATTAAGCGTACCAAACTAATATTTTTTAAAAAAAAATTTAAGATTAACGGGAATAAGCGAACTTCCTGACTTTTTTCCCGTCAAATTTCTTTGGGAGTAATTTCACACATGCTTTCTCAAAATTTTGAAGCAATCTCCAAAAATAGATCAAACTTAAAAACAACATTGAGTTATAAATAAAAATTCAACTAAAGAATATGATAATACATTTAAAAAAAAAAACTTATTTGGAGGTTTTCAAATAATTATAAAAATATATTTATCAGATTCTTCAAAAGTTTCGGATTCTTTAAAATTAGTATTAATTTAAAAAATTCAATACAAGTACGAGATTTAACAGGTAAAAAAGTAGAGAAGTCCGCATATTCCCGCTAGTCTTATTTTTTTCTTGAAAATATTAGGTAGGATACACTTAATTATTTATTTGATAGTTTTAAAAAATAAAAATAATTGACGATTTTGTTATTTTTGTTATATAATGAGTTTAAATAGATCTCAACCATAAGTTATTATATAGTACACATGTCATAAATCTATAAGACCATTGAACATTACTTGACCTAATTATACTTGATCGGATCTTTATCCCTTTAACTTGGTCTCATTTCACATTTATGCCCTTCAACTTGGGTTTGCACAAATAGACAAGTAAACTTGTATAAACTTAAATAAGTAGATACATGAGTCCTACGTGACACGGTATACGTAGGACACCACATAGGACAAAAATAACACGTATTATGTCATGTAGGACCATTTTGGTCCTTTACGTATGTAGGATGTCATGTAGGATCATTTTGGAATGGTCCTTGATATATTTCATTCAATTGAAGTGTTAAGAAATGTGTTCATTTCAGTCATCAATATATTTCATTCGATTGAGATGGTCCTTTATAATATATAATAAACGCATTTTATAATATATCGAGAACCATTTTAATAAAGTGAATACATTAAGAACCAAAATAAACACACTTCTTATACATTATTATACATTAAGAACTATTTCACTCAAATAAAATATATTGAGGACCAAAATAAAACATTATCGATACTTAAAAGGACCATTTTAGTCATTTTCTCACCACAAATATGTGTATATGTTATAGGGAACACATGTAATTTCTTTGGGTTTTAATATTAGAAGCACAGTGATGTTTGATCAGTTTAATTAGGTCATCCAAACTTCTCTAGTCATATTATTCAAATTTATGGGGAAAAAAATTCCAACATTATAAGAACATGAATTTTGATATTTGTAAGTGATATGTAAATGATAAATTGATATTGATATTATGGTCAAAAGTTGATTAAAAAAGAAAAAGGAAAAAAAGTGCATTATAAAAAAAGTTGAAAGATTAACTAAAACTTTCGAACTAACAGAGTCTCTTTGAATTGACTTTTGACTTATGACTTATAATTTAAAAGGCATAAGTTAGAATTTCTAACTTGTGATTTATGTTTGTTATTTTAACTTTTAAATAAGTGCTTATAAACACTTTTTAACTTTATTCAAACATTTAAAAACTATTTAAAAACACCCAAAATAAGTAAATCTAAACGAAAACTATACCTATCAAATTAATGTATTTATGCACGGTTACACAGAAGAATGTTGAGACCAGATTTTGATAATAAACACATACATTCTCAATATCATAATTCATATGCATGTATTTTGCTTACTATACATGAATATGTTAAATATTTTCATTTTTACTTCTCACTTATTTCTAAAATGAATTTTTATTTTTACTTATTATTTTTGACATATCAAGAAAATATAATTTTTTCATGTTTTACATTTATTATTAAGTATTTATTTTTTGAATCATTTTTCAAGACATCATTTAATGAAAGATAATTTGATAAATTACATATATTATTCATTATTTTCTCGTCAAATCAAAGTGTGACAAGTAAAAATGAATAGAGAGAGTATTTGATATAAATACACGAATGATATTGATATTAGGCTACATAAATTTTTTAATATAAAATACACGGGATAAAATTGTTTTTAAATATACAGATATATTAAAAAAAAGGAAAACTTTCACATGTAGCCACTTAAAAATAATTAATTACTCTCCATAGTTATAGTTTGATAATTACAATTTGTAGCTACATGTTATTTGGAGGAGAGAGGCGAGCGAGACTGGGAGAGAGAGGAGAGAGGCGAGAGAGAGGGAGAAAAGGGTGGGAGAAAGGTGAATTGTATATGTATATTGGTTAGATAATTGTATATTATACATATGTAATTGTATATATGGCAAGAGAGATTGGGAGAGGGAAGAGAGAGGCGAGCGAGACTGGGATAGAGAGGAGAGAGGAGAGCGAGAGCGAGAGAGGGAGGAGAGAGGAGAGCGAGATCGAGAGAGGGAGGAGAGAGGTGAATTGTATATGTATATAATTGTATATAACTGTATATTATACATATACATTTGTATAAATGACAAGCGAGATTGGGAGAGGGAGGAGAGAGGCGAGCAAGATTGAGAGAGGGAGGAGAGAGGCGAGCGAGAGAGGGCAAAGAGTGCGAGAGAGATGAATTGTATATGTATATAGGCTAAAAAATTATATATTATACATATTTATTTGTATATTATGACAAATTATACATATACAAATATGACTAATTATACAAACTCAAAGTCAGCCCACGTAATTAATGTATAATGTTAGTCACGAGTGATAATTATAGCAAACTATAGCTATTATGAGTAATTAAATAATATAAATTTGTTTATCCGCGTCTATAAATTTTTTTATGAAATATCAAGAGAGAGGGAAGCTAAAAAAAATAAGTTTAGCATTAGTTATTTAATAGTGTGCTTTGTGTTGTTTTCCTCTTTCTTCTTGATAAAACTTGGAACCTGCTGAGAGCTTAGCGAATTCAACATATCCATGTCTGCTACTTTAGTTCTGTCTCTCAATTTGAATACCCTCTGTTATCACCATTCCAATTCGTTTATCAACCAAAAAACTCTTCTTTTTTCCAAATCTTTCAATTCTAAATTTACCACCTTTTCCTCTCAATCCAATGATAATAATAATTCCACCAAGAACGTGGAGCAATGCAATCTTGAATTTGAAAATCAAGATTATGGGTCATCAAGTTCAGGAATTAAAGGCCCTACTGCTCCATGGATGAGGGGTCCTCTTCTTCTTGAACCTAATCAAGTTTTGGACTTATCCAAATCAAGAAAAAAGATAGATACCAATTTTGCTAAAACCCAAAACCCTAATGATGCACTTTCTGGTAAAGTTAGTGGAGGAAGAGGTAAAAAAGCAATGAAGATGATTTATCAAGGAATTGATAAACTCCAAGAAACCCAAATTGGGGAATGTAAACAGGTGGAAACTGATGCAAAGGTTGAATTTCAGTTCCCACCAGGATCTTTATCTGAATGGGGAGATGTGAGTAATGAAATTGAGAAGAAAAACCCATATGGGGAAGAGGACAATGTGGAAAGCCTGGAATTTGGTGTTTTATCAAGAGAGGGGGAAGGAAGAGGGAGTATAAAAAGTGGGGCGAAAATGCCATGGGAGAGTGAGGAGAGAATTGTGTATAGGAGAATGAAGAAGGAGAAAGTTGTCATGACTGCAGAGTCGAATCTTGATGCAATGTTGCTCGAGAGATTGAGGGGTGAGGCTGCAAGGATTCAGAAGTGGGTGAAGGTTAAGAAAGCGGGAGTTACCCGAACTGTTGTTGATCAAATCCACTTTATTTGGAAGAATAATGAACTTGCAATGCTCAAATTTGACCTGCCTTTATGCCGTAATATGGACAGAGCTCGAGAAATTGTCGAGGTTTGTCTATAAACACCGTATTATCTATGATCATATGTCCGTAAATAAGCTTTCTATATTTTGTTCTTCGTAGGGTGAAAAGAACTTGCAGAGGTACTTTTCATTTTCTGATGTTATTATATTTTGCTTTCTGATCCTGCTATAACATATTTGTATGTTTGAGATATATAATGACATTTAGTTGCGGTGTGGTTTCATTATCTAGCAAATATCCATTGTCAAGAATTCTCATGTTCACGAATGTCATCTAGTAATGCAAATGTCATCTAGTAATGCAGTATTCTTAGAGAGACTATTTCCTCTTATACATCAAACCAAACTACCGTTAGTATTTTAAAATACTTCTAGTCCCTCTTTGATTGAGTTGAGTCTTTTTTTTAATCTAGGAAAAGAAGAAAGTGATTTCGGGCTTTGGTTTTTAGACTACCAGAACTGATTTTTAGTTGTCTTGGATGCTGGTAAAAGTGCTTGCTTCATGCAATCAGTTTCTGTATTCAAAATTCTTATGATTTGTTCGCTCAAGGGGTCATAGTTGTGAATCCTCAAACAAGTCTAGTCCATCGAACAAGTTGCTAACTTCGTGTTGGAACTGTTTCCTTTTCCAGGGAAACCGCTTTTACTGTTTATATTGAGCATGACGGGAGTAGTTGTCCTTTCGGATGCTCCTCTTTATGTTCTTTCAGTTCTCTATTGTATCTAATAAACCAGTGCTCATTGTTCCTAAATAATACTAACATGGTTTCTAGTAGTTATTTCTCGTAAGTGTAGAGGTTACTTGGTTAAGTTTCTGTCCTTTTTGATAGAATTGTGTGTTATTCCTTTTGTACTGCAGATGAAGACTGGAGGCTTTGTTGTTTGGATGAAGCAAAATGCTCTGGTTGTTTATAGAGGATGTAGCTATACTTTACAACAGAAGGAGCTACAGCATGATTTTCTATGTAGTCACCAGAACCCTTCATTTACTGAAAATATTGAAGAGACAAGTATTTTCTCACCATTGAACTTAAGTGGGAACAGTGAAGATGAAATGACAAGTGTTGGAAACTCAGAAGAGGATAGCCTAGTAATGAATGAGTCACTTTATGAGAGGGAAGCTAATAGATTGTTGGATGACTTAGGACCTCGTTATGTTGATTGGTGGTGGCCAAAGCCTTTGCCTGTGGATGCGGATTTACTTCCTGAAGTAGTTCCTGGATTTAAGCCACCATTTAGACATTGCCCACCACGTTCAAGATCAAAGCTAACAGATGATGAACTTACACAATTAAGGAAACTTGCTCGTTCTTTGCCAACTCATTTTGTCCTTGGTAGGTTTCTCATCTTGATGATCATATCTTGTGCAGACGAATTGCTCCAGTAATTCTATTCTGCATATGTTTCCTGCTTGATCGTGGGTTGCTATACTGTCTCTACTGATAATTTGGACTTGAGTCATCTTTATTATTGAGAACATTCCTGTTATGCAACTGTAGTTTGCTTGTTGTATGATGTTTGTACGTGTGATATTATGCCATTTAAGTTCATGTCAAGAAAGAAAAAGTGCAAGTTGGTGCATTAACAGTGGTATATGCTTCTTCTGAGTTTGACTGTCTAGACATTTAAAAAGTGGGCATGTAACATCATAAGCTAATTAGGAAAGTGGGTTCCTTTTGTGAAAGAAGACAGAATATCTTAATCAGAACTTTGACGGCACGTGTCATTTGCAAGTTTTTTGTCGTAAGGGACTCCTTTTTTCCACTCTGCACATATGAGGGTCAAAATTCATCTTTACCCAAGACTTGTTTAAATATTGATTCTTACATATTCTTGATGTAAGAGTTTGTGACTTGGGATTGCTTTTATGTAATTCTCAGAGGTTTATATTTGGTTTATGTTTTACTCCCTGAACTCAGCTTCCCCCCCAAAATCTGGTCAAATTGCCCCTAGGAATTAAACTGGTCAAATTGCCCCTAGAAATTAAAATGGTCAAATGTGCATGGAGATAGTAGATAAATATATCAAAATGATCTACCTTTTACACCTCTTGAGGTTTAAGAGAAACAAGTCAGATCCCTCCATTCACCCTTGTTTCTAGAACACTATACATGTGCACTCTCGTCTGTTGCTAGTTCTTTGCTGCACATGAATAATAAATTAGCTAATTGTATTTATTTGACATTTTTTATCGTGGATCATTTGATGAAAGTTTTGAGCACCCATTTTGATGCAATTGGTTATGCTCCTTGTGCAACTCTATGACTATGTTTGTCCTGTTTGAGATAGTTTATTTTTCATGACATGACATGAAGGGAGAAACAGAAAACTGCAAGGCTTGGCAGCAGCAGTCGTAAAGTTGTGGGAGAAATGTCATATAGCAAAGATAGCTTTGAAGTGGGGAATTCCAAATACTAGCAATGAGCTAATGGCAAATGAGTTAAAGGTAAGTTTGGTCAAAGCAATTTTTATTTAACATCCTAATGTCTTCTCAATTAATCGCAGTCAACTACTTGAGCAATAGATGAGTCTGTCTTAATAGCTAGCTAGCTTGTTTTATGGTTACATGACATCAGTATATTTCTAGGCATCTTAGTAGAGTAGAAAATGGGAGGAGAAGAGCTGCTAACTGCCCTCTGTTTCATATAAACTATCTTGTCTTCATATTGTGGTAGATAGTAGAATAAAATAGGTACTATTTTTCAGTCTATAACGCTATTTTGATGCTCTATGAAATTAGAAATGGAAGTGGGGCAGAGCAGGGTCTGGCGAGGCGTTAAGTTTTTCAATCTTAAAGTTGCTAACTTTCAATACCCATTTGTATCCTCCTAATGTTCTCAGTTCTTCCTATTCATACATAATAATCAGTTTTAACTAGTGCGCCAGGGGTGCAGCCTAGAAGCCAATGAATTGGGTGAAAAAGTGCTGGGTCATTTCTTCCCATCAGATTATGGCAAGAACTTACCATGATTGCGCATTGTCCTATGCTATTAGTTCTTCTTTTGCAGAACAGAAATAATTTAGGATTGAATTACCTACCCAAATTGCAAAATTAAAAGATGACTTAAGCAGCTAATATAGATAGTTTCAAAGCTTTGTTGGTGAATGTGTCAGGGCACTGGTGCCAGAGTTGAGCTTAGGAAGCTTGGTGTGAATGTTTCAGCGAAGTCTATTTTCATTAAGATTATGAATGTTGGGAGTGTATCATGGTAAACAATTGTGTGGTGTTGAAAACGCTTCGACAACTGGAAAAAGCACAAGTGTCTGGATGGTGTTTGGTGGAAATGTTATTCAAGCTACAGAATCTAGCCTCTTTTTGCTACAAAATTTCCATAGTGATATAGTGGGCCTTCTAAGCAGTGTTAGAAGCTAAATGAAAGAAAAGGTTGGGCACATTGGCTGTAGATCAGCGGCTTTGCCCTTAAGATAAAATGCTCAACTCTTTTTTTTTTTTTGCAGTATCTTACAGGAGGAGTCCTTTTATTGCGGAATAAGTTCTTTATAATCCTATACAGAGGCAAGGATTTTCTTCCTTCTCAAGTTGCAAACCTTGTAGCTGAAAGGGAGGTGGAGCTCACAAGATGTCAGCTTGAGGAAGAAGTTGCACGATTCAAAGCAATTGAAACTCTTCCAATCACTAGGGAAGCATCAATGAGCAGTAGTATTGTTGGGACTTTATCAGAATTCCAGACAATTGCAGAACCTGGAAAGGAGAAATCTGAGGTTGAAGTTCAATTAATGTCTGAAAAGGAAAGATTAGAAAAAGAAGTGAGGAATCAACAGCACAGCCTTTACATTGTAAGATATCAGCTATTCATTTTTCACTTTCATTGTTTTAAGAAGCAAATGAACCACTACCCTACTCTATATGCAGCTCAAGAAGAAGATTGAAAAATCATCTATAGCACTGGGAAAGCTAAATGCTGCCTGGAGACCTGCCAAAGAGGATGATGATAAAGAAATCTTAACACAGGAAGAAAGACGATCTCTTAGGCAGATAGGATTGAAGATGGACAGGAGTTTAGTTCTTGGTGAGCAAATTTTTGCGCTATTTTCCTCTCTTCTCTTTCTTGGTCAAACTATAAAAACTGTAGCTGAGGTTAAAAAACTTGAGAGTCTTCTACAGAGATATTGTCTGTTATCTACCCGGATTCTGAAATTTCTGTTATGATTACACATCTTAAATATTTGGAAGTGAACTATTATTTGTCATATTCCCTAGTTGGACTTGTATAAACGAACTGCTTTCCTCAATATTATTCAAGGCTGGATAACAATGCTTCAAGCCGAGCTAGTTGAGCCAACTATATTAATCCTTCATATCAATTCTGGTTTATTCAGCTCCATTTCATTCCAATGTTCGACAACAATACCTCTGTCTGATAACTAGTGATTGCTCAAAATTTTAGGATCTTAAAATATTGAGAAAGTTTTCAGTTCTGCTCTATGATAAAACTATTTTGTGATCACTTGGTCACCTCAAATCTACTTTCTTAATATCTCTTCAGGGAGACGTGGTGTTTTTGATGGTGTCTTAGCTGGTCTCCATCAGCATTGGAAGCACAGAGAAGTTATTAAGGTGATCACAATGCAGAAAATCTTTTCTCAGGTCATTCATACTGCAAAGCTCCTGGAGACAGAAAGTGGTGGAATACTGATTTCTGTTGACAAAATTAAAGAAGGCCATGCAATAATAATTTATCGGGGAAAGAACTACAGACGCCCGGAGTTGGTTCCTCAAAATCTTCTAAACAAAAGACAAGCTTTATGTCGGTCCCTGGAAATGCAGAGACTTGGAGTGAGGCTTCTGCGTCTTAATGCTAGTCCTTCAGTTTTGTGACTGTTATAAATCCTGGATCTCAGAATTATGTTGTTCTTTCAGTCATTGAAGTTTTATGCAAATCAAACGGAGCAAGCAATCTCTGATCTTAAGTTGAAATTGGTAATTTCTGTCTCTGTTTTTCTCTGTCTACTGATTGTTTGGGCCTTCCATTTTAAAATTTAGTTGTGACTATTTCTTTGGCTTTGAAATGGTATCTCAAGTGAATCTTATCCAGTTTTATTAGCTGAAATTTGATGGATAGTTGTTTTTTGCAGGTAGAATATGCAGTAAAGATTGGTCAAATGGGGGAGATCTAAAGCTTGTGGTGCAGTCATAACTACTATTGCTCTTGATATCTGTCTTGACATGGTCTACATATATCAGCGCGAAGAGAATTCATCCATTAGCTAGGTGAGCTAGCTAGGTGAGTATTATGGGGAAATAAGGACTATTGCTTTGAGAGCCCTTGATTTATGACCTTAAACTCATTAAATTTTGAGATGGAAGTGCATCTTGGGATTTCACTTTTGGGATAACTGCAACTTGGAGAAACATTCAACTTTGTGATTCTCCTGATGAGACCAGAACAGTTCAGGTATCGTATTCTCTTACCTATAAAAATATGCTGTCAATATCATGATATTTTAGCTTTGTTTTACTTCAATTCTAAACGGACGGTTTGCAGCACTATAAATTTATTGGCTAAACCTTGCAAAATAGTTGCCTCATAATATCTTTATTATTTTTTTGGGTTGAAGTAAGAGATGTAACTGCCTCATATTGTTTCAGCTTAATTTTGGATATGGAAAATCTGGTCTGAAATATGGAGGTTTGAATTTCTTAACTATGAGAATGCAAAAGTTTAAGCAGTATCTAGACTTAAAGAGGTGTTGATCTACCAAAAGTCATGCCCTTGTCGTGGCTAAGATATGGTTTTTGAGTTTTGGCAGTTAAGCTTCCAACTTTTTGTACTGAGAGTCTGAGATCGATGATATCAGTAGCTTTAGAATCCCAAAATGAGCAGAAGACCAAGATTTAAGTGGATACTACATATTATGTGACCATGTGTTTTTAATGCAAATAGACGATAAGATGCCAAGGACTGCATCTTCTTAACAAAGTGGAGAGTTGATAAATCCTTCCACACCATGGGACTTAGCACTAGTGTGCCATGTACTGGGGTGTGCACAAATGCTTAGGAAGATTTGATGCTCACGAAGTGAGACTTCTGTAAAATACTACTGTAGAACCATTTTGGCCTGCAAAGTTACACCGTGTTGAAAGAATCTCCAGAGATTCAAGAATTTGCTACTTTCTACTTAATTTATCCCTTGGTAGCATTTTTGCTGGATTAAGTGTGTCATTCAATAAATGTATTAATCATTTCTCTTGCTGTGTTTTCGCGTCACCCTCATTCGATCAGCAAAAATTATGTGTCAACTAGCTCAGGGTGCTTCAGTTTAGGTTTTAATAGTTCTGACGTTTTTCCATAGCTGTAGAACTGGGAGAGTCGAATTCTCAACCATGGTGTAGTTCACTTATCTGTATCTTGTGTGGCAGGATGTGGTGGACTCCAGATGCAATGGATTGATAGAGCAACACTGCTAACATTACATAATAGACATATTTCAAAGGACTGATACTTGTTGTATGATCTGGTAAGGTTTAAGATTATTTTGATTTAGTTCCAGAACTCAGACCTCAAGTCCCATGACTACTACAGAAAATATCTGTCGAAGCTTTAAGTAGGCCCACCTCTACACTTGAAAGCAATAAAACAGACATTTGGAGGAGGGAGAAGATGAACATACTACAGGGATATGTTCCATACAGCACGGAGTCGGTAAACATTAATTGCAGTGCTGATTTTTAAGGACACTGTTCCTCCTCTCTTGCAGCAACTTAGTGATATTGTGCCAATTCCAGGTTTGAACTACTGCAGAAATGTTTTATGTTTTACTCAATAGAAGATTGCATACAAGGACCTATTCTTACCACACATTGACTTTTAAAATTAAGTTCTTTTTAGCTTAACCGAGAAGTGGCAAATTCACACTGCAGTAAAAGATGGTTCTGAGGCAGCATGGGTGTTTCCAGGAGGATTCATTGTTATTTGGTGATCATCGATCCAGAGTGTAGTGCACCTATGGCTTTATCCTTCATTTACCACAAGACTATAACCATAGGTGTTAGTGTAATTTATCAAAACAAGTGTGGTTAGGTTGTGCCTGCTCATTTATAGCAGGAGACGATACATATATAATTTGGATGCTAGCGTTGGGTATTTTACGTCGGCACAAGCATTGTCTGCTTGTTACCAATTGGCAATAATTTTATCAACACACTAATGTCTCCGAAACTTAATCAGTGGTGATCAAACTCGGGAAAGTTATCAACACTTCCGTTTGAATATACTTAAAAATTTTCATCAATTGTTTTTTACTCGGAAATGATATTGACTCCAGAAACGAACCTCCTTTCCAAGGTCGTTATGGATGTTGATGTAAATGACTCTGGGTTGGATCTTGTTGGAGAAAACAAGACAGGTTTTGGTGGAACTTGTAGGGAGTGAAGGCTTCCCTCCAGCATTTCAACTGCCTTCTCTATTGCTGGTCGATCTGCCGGCTTGGTCTGAATGCACCACAAGCCCACTAAAATCATCTTCCTTGCTAATTCTTCATCTTCTTCGTTCATGATACCTTGTAGACTCAGGTCCTTCCCCAGCTCGAGATGTTCATAGATCCAATTTGGAAAGTATACTTCACTAGTTTGGCTCATGTTAACGTTGTTTCTCACTCCAACCATCTCAAGAACAAGCATGCCGTAGCTGTAGACATCTGATTTGTGAGAGACGTGTCCAAACGCTCTAGAGAACACTTCTGGAGCAATGTATCCAGCCGTTCCCCTGGCACCTAACATTGATAGAATGCTCTGCTTTCTCTCGCACAATCTAGAGAGGCCAAAGTCAGATATTTTGGGGCAGAAATCCTGGTCCAAGAGAATATTGTGAGGTTTTATGTCAAAGTGGACTATTCTTGTGTTACAACCTCGGTGTAAATATTCCAAACCTCGAGCAGTCCCAACTGCGATACTGTACAATGTTGTCCATTTCAAGGAACAAGATGGTCCACTGTTAAGAAATTTGTCCAGTGAACCATTGGACACATACTCATAGATTAAGGCTCTCCTATTTCCTTGGTAACAAAATCCCAAAAGCCCTACTATGTTAACATGGGAAGTTCTACTTATACTGGCTACCTCATTTATATAATCTTCTCCGTCACCATTAGTTTCTGTCAGGACCTTTACAGCTACCGCGCGACCATCAGGTAGTTCTCCTTTGTATACTTGACCAAATCCTCCTCTTCCTATTTTATTGCTGAATGAGGTTGTGATTTTCTTTAGATCCGAATAGTTGTACATCTTTGGAGCATGAGATCCGTAATTTCTCATAAATTCTTCAATTTTGTGATCTTGTGATTCAATCTTCCAGCAAATCAGTTGCTTACAGGATAACCCCCGACTTCTGAGGCAATAGATGATTGGAACTGATATTATGGCCAGCCCTGCAATACAAACTGCGGCAACTGCATATAGATATTGTTAATAGATCAAGTACAAATGCAGATTGAGGGAATGACACAGGGATGCTTTACCTATTGCAACTGTGGGAATCCTTACTGAACCTGCAGTATGTGCCAAAAACTTATCATTATTTTATCTGACCGCAACTACAAAGGACTATCATGAATGAACAACTCAAGCGAATCGTGTCACAGTTTCGAAATGTAGACTACAAAAGGAAAAATGAAGGAAAAGCTATAGATCGAGAGAATTTAGAAGAAAAAAAAGGTGAATTGATGAATGACTCATTCAGAATCCAGAAGAGTCACCATGAGCTTTTGCTTTCTCGAGTTCAAGGACTTGCACATCACGACCATTAATGAACTTTGCAATTCTATGAAATAAGATTAAACCAAATCAAAAATTATGTTGTATATGCTTTCCAAGCAAAGGTTTTCTCAAGAAAGAAAGATGAAAATGGTGGCTCTCATCAAAGATGCACTGGACATGAATTAGGTAGAGAGAGAGAGAGTTTCAAGAAGGTCGCAAGATCAAGTTTTGGATACTTCCCTAATGTCTTCTGAAGTGATGAATATATAGTTTTAAAGGGATGTTGGATATAATCACCAATTTTCCTACTTCATATGTTAGTAAATTGATATGAGAATTCATATATGGTTTATACCTGAACTAAGGAAAAGAGTGATAGTAACTAAATTAAGATACATAAGGTATATGTTTGAATATGTAGAAGTTCCTAGCTGTTTTATTCAAAGTCTAAGTTGGGACAAGATACTTTCTCCTACAACTTGTCTTCAAGTGATTCCGTTAGTAGTAAATAATTATGAGGATTAGTAGAGGAAAGATTACCGGGTAAGTTTTGTACGTCGTTGCAGTCGTTTGGATGATTACCATTTTCACAATGGCAAGCAAAGTCTCCAGAATCTGGATTGGATCCACATCTTCCACCCGACCTATCGCATTGGTTGCACTTTGAATCAATAGTTGCCGTCCAGTTTACTGCAAACCCACCAGCAATGGCTCTTTTCAGAACTTCCACCGAAGCTGTAGGACTGGTTAATGCCACAGCATTCGTTTGATTGACCCTAACTATTATTTCTTCCTGGCATGTTACCAGACTAAGGTCGAAGGGAACGCCGATCAGCGTATATATACCAAATATATTGTTATTGCAATTGAACCTATTTGGAGACGAAGCTGGTAATTGCAAACCAGGGCGGACGGTGCAGCCGAAATACAGAGTAATATTCAGGTCACTCGAAACATAGCTGAAAGTGTTTAAATCAAAGGAAGCATTCTTAGGATTAGCCAAACAAATATTACTCAGTAAATCATCCCGAGCCAGAGTTACAATTCGATTAGGAGTGTTGATATCTATCACTTCGTATCTTATTGATTCAATAGTAATTTTGGGGATGTTACTTTCGCACTTGATCTCAAAACTTGGATGACCACAATACTCTGGTTTACTCCCTCCCCAAAAAGGGTAAACTATATCCACGCTGCCGCAGCGAAACGGCTCACCACCACAACTTCTGTATCGCTCGTCATCTTGACTGAGGGATATGGGCATATGGAGAAAGCATAGAATGATAAACAGAATGACAGTTGTTTGGAAATCTGAGAGCATTTTTTGGAGCAAATTCAGTCCAATTTCTTTTCTTTTTTTTTTAATTTGCCTTTTAAAACTGCTAATGCTTACACTTGACAGGAGTAACATTGTCGACTTTTCATATCAAGTTGTAACAATCAAAGTCAAGCATTGACTCTTGGGAGTATGACTTGGTCTAAATTGGCTGTAAAACCATTTGAACATTACTTTTAGAGAAAATGATCAAAAGCCCACTTAACTTATACCTGAAATTCTAACTACACCCTCCAATTTCACGGGTATTCTATTACCCACCTAAACTATATTTTTATCTATTTTCTATCCATCTAAGTGCTGACCTCAACACATAAACCAAATAAGTCAACCTGCGTGATTCCACGTGCTGGGACCCACACCTAGAAACAGGGGCGGACCCACATTGGGTCCAAGGTGTTCACCCGAACACCCTCGGCAAAAAATACACGATATATATAAGGTAAATTTTCTGTGTTTTTGTAGATGTATACATTTTGAACCCCCTCAATAACAATTAAAATTAGATAGCTCAATGGTAAGACTCCTGAATATTAAGCTGCATGTCCCAGGTTTGAATCCCATCAACAACATTTTTATTTTTCGAACCTCCTGAACGAAAATCCTGGGTCCGCCACTGCCTAGAAACTCCTATTTCTTCTTTTTCTCCCTTTTCTTGCTTCTTCCCCCATTTCTCCCTAAACTGAAAGAAGAACAAAGGAAACAAGAAAATTCCAAAAACCCTCTTTCATCTCCTACTCCTTGGTTATCATCAAACGATTCTGCATCATCAAAAGTAAGAGTATTTACATCAGACGATTCTGCATCATCAAGTGATATCACCAAAATCTGCTTCCCGAATTTAATTTCGACCAAGAAGTTTGCAAATTCAGCAAAAATTTGTGTTTGCATCTCACTACAACGTTGAGCATTGGATCTTATTCATCCATACAAAGCGTATTCAAGTTTTCATTTGCCTTTTTGATGAATTTCGAGAAAATTCAAACTTTTAATTAGAAACCTAAATAATAAATTAGATCAGATAAAAAACCCTAAATTCAAGATTTGAAGTAAATGAACATTAACAACTAAACCCTACTTGATTTTGAGAGGAATTCGTGAATTTTTTACTAAATAAACAAGGATTAATGGTGGGGAAAGAAGAAGCAATGGGTATTTAAAAATGGGGAAGATGACTGTAGGAAAAGGGGGAAATTTTTCGTCAAATTTTGCTTCAAACGCGCCTAAAGGCGGTGACAACACCTCCCATGACAGGTCAGCACTTAGGTGGGTAGAAAATAGATAAAAATATAGTTTAGGTGGGTAATGGGACACCCGTGAAATTGGAGTGTGTAATTGAGATTTCGGGTATAGATTGAGATTTTTTTTGATCATTTTCTCGACAACACAACATATCCAAGGACCCAACTCATTAACCTATCAAAGCAGTTTGGAAAAGAAAATACCAAGAAAAGAGTGCCTTGCAAATAATAGGAGAAACACTAGATAATATGAATTCTCATTCACTTTTTTTTGTACATGAATCACTTTGACGCACGTTGGGTAGAACGCAAGTGCATTAATAGGTGAATTCGATGCGTTTTTGGCTACTATAGGACTCACATTTCTTGCGCTTAACATATGCTCTACGTATATCACAAACTCTTTATCACTGGACCAAATCCCTAAAACTGGGTAAAGATTTATTAGATAAAGCTAAAACTGTTAATTTCGAACAACCAAAACCATAAAAACAGATTGCTAAGGAAATATTTTCTTGACAGTAAAATTACTCAGTAAACAAAAACTAAAGAGGTCCTAAATTGTCATTTTCTCTCGAGCTTATTAGTCAATAGATATGACTCATTCAAAAAATCAAGAACACCAAAACAAAGCGTAGGTTTGATTTATCTGTAACTTGTACCGAAGTTTCCAACGCGCGGTGAACCATCACCATCTCCACCTCCCTCCTAGTATGATTGTAATTTATTAGACTATTGGCAATAATGATATGTGGAACACAATCAACTACTTTCACACGCTTTATTCTGTTTCAACTTTATAAGTAAACTTCGCATAACTTCCACGAAAAGAAAAGGAAGCAAAATAGACCAATGCTTAAAAGGAGGTACAGGAACACATGGTACATATTTCTTACTCTTTATAGCTAGTCACCAGCCTTTGACATATCATGTCGATGCCATGGAAGAGTCCTGGGAGATGACAGAAATGTGACACTAGTGGTGTAGTTAACTACCTTGAGCAATATCATACAGCTAGAGAGAAAAGAAAGAAAAATAACACTGTTAATCTTGGGACTACTCCAACAACACTAACTATAAAGACAGCTATTACTGAGAGAATTGAAGAAGAGATTTTGTTACGAAAATATGGAAAGAATTTCCTTAGCAAACAGTTACACACAGGTGATGATACATCCAAGAGCTTCTGACACTACAGTTGCACATCTTGCATAATATACAAGTATGGAAGCTCATATGAGTATAAACCTACAAGCTTTTCATGTCAAAATGTTAACATTTGATTATACAGGGTGCACTACTTACTTTATTTCTCCGTCACCACTTTATATCTTGATGGCACAGATAACTCAACCATTTACACCTACAATTACACTCACAGGAACTGCAGTTAGAGCTTATCCCTTGTTTGCATAAACAGACACATGTTAACTTCTCAGGTGATTAATTAAAGGTGTTTTCCCTCTGTAATTTAGGAGTCACCACACTAAGCCCTTTCTTCTCCTAAACCTGTCAACGCGATCTGTGCTCATCCGCGACTTCTCAGGTTTGTTTGACTTCTTAGTCTTTTCAAGTCGACTATCCAAACTGTTCCTTGAAATTTCAGGAAGATCAGGTTTCAGGTCAAATGTGTCGGTGGTACCACTTTCGGCAGGTTTACTCTGATTTTCAGACTCTGTTGATGCTTTCTGGGGGCTAATAGCAGCAGGCTTCGGTTTGCCAAGACCAAGAACAAATTTCTTTAGATGTTTGATATACTCTGGGTAAAGTTCAAGATTGCAGTGTCCACCTCCATTTATCCACAAAGGTTCATATTTTTCTTTACATAGCTCCCACAGCTGTTTCCCGTGGGAGTAGTCAACAACTTCATCCGCTGTTCCCTATACACGTGTTAAAATTCTTTGAGTAAAATGTTCAAAAACAGAACCTTTGGGAGGTACAAGGCAGAAAGGGTCCAAAGTAGTTTATTAACAGGTAAAGAATTAGAATCGTTGGGAGGTACAAACACGTAAAGGATCTACCGTTATTAAATTAACTAGTAACAGGACAGTTGCCCCGCCATCTTTCCCGGACCCATATATACTGTGAAGTGTTTGTAAATAGATTGAATTTGAAAGAGATTGCTAATTATGAAATAGAAGGATAAAACATTGGAAAAGAAGGAAAACTTACATGAATGACGAGAACCGGACAATTCACTGCACTAATCTTGTCAATGTTCTGAATTAATTGGAGTAATGGAATCAGATTTTACAAGAGGAGATGAAAAAAGAATTACGTACAGCTAACCACTGAGAGTGTTTTACCTTGTATATGTCAAACCAATATGTCCGCTTGACAGGGTACAAAACTCTTACACCAGACAATATTGGACTATGTAAAACAACACCTCGTAAATTGGGTACTCGTGATGCAAGATCAACAGTTGGGCCACTGCCAACAGATTGACCATAGATTATTAGCTGTTCATCTTTGACCCCATATTGCTCCTTTAAGCATTTATATACTGCATCAATGTCCGCGTACGTATTACATTCAGATGGCTGTTTCAGAGAAAGGATGATTTCATTATAATTTGAACAGCAAACAGCAACAACGGAATAGACCCATATGAATACCAAATGAGTTCCTAGAACAAGCAATGAATGAAAAATCCAAGATTACGAACTGAAACTTTCTTATATACCTGTGCCAGGTCTCACACAAATTTGTTAATAACATTAAGCAGAAAACTATATAAAGAAAGAAAAACATGTTTTAATGCACAAAGCAACATTCTAATTAAAGTTTGACCAGTGTTGTCAAAAGTGCACTTAGCCCTGAAGCGAGACTCAAAACGTGTTGAGGCGCTTTGCGGCTTTGCCTCGCTTAATATGCACTTTGGTATCTTCATCAAGGTTCTAAGACATACTCTTCCTAGTCAATAAGCCTCTTGTGGAGAGGCGACA
Organism: Solanum lycopersicoides; assembly: GCA_022817965.1. Lineage (NCBI taxonomy): Eukaryota > Viridiplantae > Streptophyta > Magnoliopsida > Solanales > Solanaceae > Solanum > Solanum lycopersicoides. The sequence continues at coordinate 76,370,283 of CM040619.1, forward strand.
CAAAACAATCAATACCTTACTTTACGTGAATTGTCTTTAACTTTTTTGTTCATATATATCTTTCATTCATGCTCATAATTATTAGGTTGAAGCCTTGATAATCATATACATTTGAATTTTTCTCACTTTGCGACCTTATTCATTATCTCACGCTTTATTTGCACTTCGAGAGAGTTTTTGTGCTTTTTGCTTTAAATAACACTGAGTTCCACATGGCCAAATAACGTAGCATGGTTGCCAGCATCTAGAAACTAAAGAAATGAGGTAATAAACAAAGATTGTTTAGGTTTGGAAGCCATGCATAAGATTTAAGAATGTACAAAAAACCTCGATCCAATTCAAGATATAAACTTTTCCTTTTTAAAAGAAAAATTCCAAGAAAGTCCAACCCAAATTGGTAAAATATTAATGGCTCTAGCTCTTCCAGCATCATCAGAAATTCGATAAGGCATGTGTTTTTCACCTTATCATATGTATAGATGGTAAGCAATATTAATATTCCCTTAAAAAGATGCTTGCGGGACAACAAAATGCATACTGAAAGGTCTCCCCAAATTTGGTAACAAAATCAAGATATGTGATGTGTGTTGCAACATATCACATACATATATGGATTTCATGAAGGGAACTAGGCTTAAATAAAATTCCAGTCACGGTTTGTCGTGGGAGTTCACTAAATGAAGAAGTGGATGATACATCATTGGTCATTGTACAAACAGGGCAAGCAAGCTCTTCCTTGAGAATTTAAAAATGAACGTTAAAGCTTTTAAGAGTTCATTGACAAACAGCTCCTGTTCTTAGACTGGTTGCCGGTCAGGGTTATAGGGAGTTTGACTAAACACAAGCCCATTGCCAATACTACACCTTGGACATTCCTTCCTAGGAACGAAAAAACTTACCATTATAAGACAACAAAAAGTAGCAGTTAAGTCCAAAAGTGCATTGCAGGGTTCAGACAATTTGACAGACCCAACTACGTGAACTAGTTTGGTTAGCTAGTGCTTCAAGTTGTGGTTCTAATGAGAAAGGAGAAACTAAGCTGAAGGTTAGGTAACATATGCGGTGGTACTGAAAGAGATTTGATGTGTTCTATAATATCTGCCGAGTAATCACTGCTACCTTAAATAAATCATTGTTAGTGTGTTCTTGCAAATAATGCTTTCAAATTATACGACATATTCCTACCCCAGACGCAAAAACAAAAAGAAGGTACAGAGGATAAAGGCCGACCTGGACATACAGCCCACAGGTTGGGGGCAACGTAACTAAGAGAGCCAGTCCATTTTGGGCGAGACAAAATGGCGGGTTGGGGCAGTCCCGTGTCTGAGCCGATTGGTCAGACGACGACTACTTCTTATTGGTTTAGTATTAGCTGCCTAGTCCTTGTATGTTTGCAAGTGAGCAAAAAAGAATACCATTGTCTTTATGTTTATTCGCGCATCACAAAACGGCCCAAGTGATATCCATATTAAATTGACTTTTTGATGTTGTAAAATAGATGAAAACCCATCTGTAACAATAGAGTACAAGTAACATCCAAACTTATGGTTTGGAAATGATTCTTTTGCATTATTAGCTTCAGTTAGAGATTGATTTCCCTTGGCATTATATATCGTTCCAAATTCGGAGTGACAAATTACTGGAGTGATTTCAGAGGATAAGATATCTGTTCTCTGACATCAAATTTTGCTTCAGAGGATCTTAGGAGTTAGGAGTTTAAGACCATGTAGAAACATGGGTGACAAGTGGCATTAAATGATTAATACGACGCCTGAAGGAGAGGTGATATAACATTCACATCATCCATAGTCTTTATACTAAACCTCCATGTAAGAAATCTAGAGAAAATGTTTTTTTTTTCTTTCAACAAATAAGAAATCTACCAAAAGTGAGCAAACGAAGATTTTAAGAAAGAAACCTTCAATCTTTGCATGAAGGTTACATATGAATTTCGTAAATATGATATGCCCACATATAAATCAAAACAAATATAACCATTATATAGCTCAGAGATGAGGACATGAGGTTGACACCTGGCTTCTACCATATCTTAGCAACATTTACTTTAAATCTTCTGAAATTTTAATGTAAGTCCAAAAAGGTAAAAATTAAAGTTCTACCATCACATTCGTCCACTAACAAGTATCATTGCAAGTTAGAGCTGGTTGATAAAGAGAGTTTTCAAAACAGATGTCAATTTTCTTCCTACTAATAATGTTATTATACACGAAACAAACTGAAACCGATGAAGGCAGTAAAGGTTTATCTCTTTGTCCCTGTTTTCTTTATGAAGACAGGGAACAAAAAGCTGCCAAGTATATATGACCAAGGAAGCAGGTATCTAACCTTTCCACTTGATTGTCCATATCCAGAGTAATCATACCTAAACAAGAAACCATATGAGCAACGTCAGGAGGGTCTGAGAAATCAAACGGCAATCCTACTGTTTAGTTTGACATTAAAAAAGTTCTAGAATTGAAGCAAATGAATGCTCTATTTACGAAACCAGAGACAGAGAGACCAGGGGGTTCAACCATAATATTAACTTCATCGGGGGTCTTCCAGATGCAACTCGCAATAGGTCAAATTGCACAGAAGATAGGAAACAATCACGAGTTACTAAATTCTAGTTTAGAGTAAAGTAGTTGTGAGAAATATAGGGAAAAAATAATATTGAATTGTTGTTGTATCTACATTATTACATGAGACCCTATTTATAGACCATAGAATACAATCCTTAACCAAATAGGATACTATTTAGTAGTCCTATTTCTATTCTAATAAGATTATATAAACCTATTCCTATTTTAATAGTATTGTATAAACTATTCCTATTCTAATAGGATTGTATAAACCTATTCATATTCTAACACTCCCCCTCAAGCTAGTGCGTACAATTCATGCACCTAGCTTGTTACAGATGTAATTAACACGGGGACCGATGAGGGGCTTGGTGAGATATTTGCAGACTTCACAAAATTGACGGTCAATCTTAATGTGCTTGTCTTCTCATTAAATACTGGATTTGATGGATTTGATTCATAATGTTGGTGTTGAACTTCCCAACCCAAGCTTGAGAAAAATTGTTCTAGACCATAGAGTGATCTGCACAATCGATGACACAACACAATCGACATACAAGGCTACTAAACTCCCCCTGAGCAACGAAGTGCTCGAATCTAATATAAAATATATGGATCATGTTGGCATCAATAGATGAGTTAATATTAAATAAGAAAGTCACCAAAAAATTTATTGGAACATGCTCATATGCCGGAGTATTAGATTTGATGGCTAAAAATGGTCACAATCTAAGAAATAAAATTATATAGGTAGGGTCGGAATGATGTCACGACCCAACTAGAAAATAGAAATTATATAGGATAGTTCAAATTGATGGAACGACCCCATTGACAAAAAAGAGAAATAATATGGGTAGGGTCGGAATGATGGCACGACCCTAATGAAAAAGAGAAATTATATAGGTAGGATTGGAATGATGGAACAACCCTACGCAAATCAGATTTGAGGAGTCACCGTAAAAGACGAATGGAACTATGCAAATCAAATCTAAGTTACTGAAAAGACACATGATGTTATGCAACTCAGATATGAGAAAATAGTTCGGAAAAAAAATCCACGGTACTACACAAATTCAATATGAAAAGTAGTCCGGGAGATGCACGGTGCTACGCAAATCAGATATGCAAAAAAAGGTAGTCACCGGAAAGATGGGACGGTGCTACAAAATTAAATATGAAAAAGTAATCACCGGAAAGATGGGACGGTGCTACAAAATTAAATATGGGAAAATAGCCACTAGAAAGATACACGGTGACCCAACTTTTGCTAACATAATCATTGGCCGGACGGGCGACATATATGAGTAATAGCCGCCCGCCGACAGCGAAAGCTCTTTGATTGTTTACCAAGATCGTAGAGGCTCTGATACCATGTGAGAAATATAGGGGGAAAATATTATTGAATTGTTGTTGTATCTACATTATTACATGAGACCCTATTTATAGACCATAGAATACAATCCTTTACCAAATAGGATACTATTTAGTAGTCCTATTTCTATTCTAATAAGATTATATAAACCTATTCCTATTTTAATAGTATTGTATAAACTATTCCTATTCTAATAGGATTGTATAAACCTATTCATATTCTAACAGTAGTAAAGACAAACAAGCTGCTTGCTTGAATTGGACTCCTGGACGTCAAGCTTGGCTTGCTTCCAAGTCTACTTGTTCATCAAATTATTATCCACTAGTAATCATGTCTCAACCATAGCATCAATGTTCGGAAAATACAGCACAAAAATAACAATTTCATGCCATCCGCACGTTATAGGAGAGTCCGTATAAATAGCCTAATGTTAGTCGCATTTCAGAAAATTAGTGCAGTGTGTCACGCACTACAGTTTAAAACAAACAACCTTGAATTTTCTCCAATTTCGTAAAATCTCAAAAAGAATTCTTTAAGCTAGGAAAGTCATGACACGGAGTAAAAACATCATGTCATTATCACCTTACAGGGAGAATCAAAATATACAGCATAAAGTGAGTCATGTTTCAGAAACACATTAGACTGTGTCATGCCCAATAAATTAAAGCAAACAACTTCTTCAAACTTTTGTTAAATCTCAACAAAATTCTCAATTTGGAGTATGTTCTACTAAAGATGTATTATTTCTACTCAACTAGATGTCTTGGCCCAAAAATGTTAAGTATTTAACTTCCAAGTTCCAAACTTTGCTCATATTCAAGAAAAAAAAAGTGATCCAACTACGGAAGTTACAAATTCTCAATTACTGCATAAGGTGTCTTTCCAATTGCTAGATTCAAGAAAATGAACGAAAAAAAGAGTTAAAACAGAACTAGGACTTAAGAGAAAAAAACAAAAGATAAGCTTTAGCTCAGAATCAGTTAACGGAAACAAAATTGAGAAACTGGGAAATAAAATAGTGGTAATTAGAAGGGACGCTTAATTAAATTACCCCATGAGATTAACACGAAGACGGAGGCTCAATTCAACAAAGAGCTCAAACATCTGACCCAAATCAGCAGCATTACCATGAGAATATAGCATAGTAGCAGATGCCTTTGGATGCTTCACATGAACGGCCACGATTTCATTTCCACGGCGAGTACGAAGTTTCAAAAAGTCTACTCCATCTCTCCTAGCTACCTCAGGTATGCTAAACTTGCCGTCGTCGGGGACCACCGTGTAAGACGGCGGAGTCGGTGGGAAGAAGGCGAACTTAGCAGCGATGGAAGAAGTCACTCCTCCCATTATCTACCGTAACTTAATGCTACTGCACCAATCATAAAGCAGCCCCCTTTTTCCTTATCTTCTTCTTCAGGGCGGCGCGTGGAGGTCAAGAGAGGCGCGTAGGGGTTTGAAAAAAAGGGAATATGCTACGACTAATAAAAGGTTGTTGTAGGAAGGGGATATATTGTATAACGTTGGAGTTTTCGGATTTTATGTAAGACTTTATGACTCGCAAGTATGGGTAAGAAATTTTTGGTTCAATTTTACTTGTCAAAATTGTTTATCCGAGAATTAAGTAACATGAGTTTTAATAAAAATTTAATATCTTTAAATAACTGTAAAAGTGATAAGTTTAATTAAGAAAAGCTTAAATGAAGTAATTCAAGCCAAAGCATGTGAAGTAAACAATATTTATGATAACTGTTTGATTATCAACTTTGGATTAGAATTTTCTAACCACCATGTTATGATAATTTTAATTAAACCACGGAAGAAGGTAATGGAGCTTTTTAACTATTAAACCATTGTAGAAATGCACCTTAATGGACTATAATTTAACATACGTAATTTTGGTTATAAATATATCTTAAAGAAAAGAAAAGAAAATGTTAGTTCAAAAAAACACAAAATATTATTTAAAAAAGATCTACCAAGTTCCAACTAACCATGAAAACAAGAATGTCATCGTCTCTTAAATACGTTTTGTGCATATCATAGACATACTCGAAGAAGAAATAGAAAAGTTGATAGTTCTTAGGAGAAAGGTTTTTTATTTATATATATTTAAAATGATAAAATTCAAGGAGAATATCTAGCTTAAGTGAAGGTAATTATTCTTGACCAGTTGATAGTTTTTCTTTTATTTTAATTTTCTTGATATTTTTTCTTTAAATAAATTAAAAATAAAGTGTGGTGCAACAAGTTGGAAGATGGAACCAAAGAGAAAAGGTTAATAGGACAAAGTCTTTTCCTCTTTCTTGTGTTTAAAAATTGTGTACTTGCCAGCCCAAGGAATGATAAAGGCCTAACGTATCTATGGAAAACATTATTTATTGGAGAGAATCAATTATCAAAGGATTGTCCTAATAGGTCAAACCAAGTGAATGAGAGACAGAGTTAAATGGAACACGTCAAACATAATCCCATCTGTACCATTTTCAGATTTCCCTTTTTTTTTCATAATCACAATGTCCACATCAACTTATATAGGAAAATATAAAAAATTTAAAATTAATGAGATTTTATAGCCATAAGCTAAATATATTGAAATAATCAAGTGTACGATTAAATATATTTATAAAAATTTGGAATTATTATTTTTGGTGATGAATTTTTTCACATAATCCGCTCGGTAGAAGAGGCGGTGAAGTATTTTCCTTATGACACAATCAGACAATAATCAAAAGGAAAAGTTATACTTCCTTTACACTATATATTACGTAAAGAAATAGTGTCCCATGTGTTTGAAAAAAACTGCGAAACACAATACAAAAAGTTAAAAGAGAAATGTCAATCTTCTACGCAAAGAACTGCTATAAAGCGCAACTTATATTTAGCCATCGCCAGCTACAATATTTAACTAAAAGTACCTTTTTAAGAGTTGTATTGAATAATGATTAATGAACGTGATACAGAATGGAATTATAACTACTATTTCTTTATTCTGTATAAGAATATAAATCATAATCCTTTTAGGGGGCGTTTGATAGGCTGTATTAAAAATAATAATTCATGTATTATATGTGGTATAATTTAATATTGTGTTTGATAGGAATGTGAGCATATATATAATTAATTCATGGATTAGTTAATATATCCTACATGGTATTATGGGATGTATTACTAATACCTTCCATTTGGAGATATTAGTAATACATAGGATATAATACTATGGGATAAGCACATAAATACAAAAATATCCCTTAAATCTTTTTAATTTTTATTTTAATTTTTTGATTTTGTATTTATATTTGTACTAGTAAAACTATTTAAATAAATAAATTAGTTTACAAATTATTTAGAGAGACTTATCTGTAACTAAATATATCTAATTCAAATCAATACAAATTTAAAATGTGAGTTATTTAACATTTACTAATTAAAAGACAAATATATCACTAATTATTCATATTTTGAACAAGTTAAAAAAATTACATACATATTAAAATGTACATGGTTTATTCAATTTTACAATTGTTGACCGTCTTTACAACATTAAAAGTAGTTGGTTTATCTTTTTTAAATTTAAAATTGACATTTTATTAGTGATCAATTTATTAAGATGAAAATTATTATCCTCAAATAATTCATATAGAAAATTGGAAACATGACAACAAGACACTTGATAAAAATAAACTTTGCATTATTAATTCCTTCACTATTAATCCATGCATTACTAATCCATGCATTATTCATTTTTGTACCAAACGACCCCTTAGGGTTTAAAGTAATACCCACATGAAAATTATGAATGTGTTAAATTTGATGTTCAGTTCAAAATAATTTAGAAGAGAATATAAAAATATGGAAAATACTGGGCAATTATAAATTAACATGAAAGTCAATATCAGTTAACCATGGTGAAAGGGTAAATATATACCTGAAAAACACATATCTAATATATATTTAGGAGGGGTCGAGGTAGATAGAGGAAGAACTAGAGAGACGTGAACTCTATATAAGAGAGTATGGAGATGGACGAGAAGACATGTTTTTGTTGTTTGTATAGACTATAGACATTTGGTGTAGGTAAAGGGGAAGATAATTGAGGAAGTAATGGACCACCACAATCACCCCATTGTATATAATAATGCGCAGATCAATCAGTCGCCTTCCATACCTAAAGCCATAGCGGTGGCACGTCGACATGTCACGATGAACAACTACTATTTTACATGACTCTTGTTTCCGCATTCTGACAAAAATGGACCCTCTCTGCCTTTTTTTTCCTTAACATTTGATGTCACTCTTCATTCATCTATCCGTTTCTTTTGCAATCCACCACTCATTAATCTTTTAATAACATCCAACCAGGTAGTATTCTCATCAAACCTATGCACATCTCGACTATTACATTTACCTCTCACCGGTACACACTAGTATTGGGACTTGAACCTGCGCGACCATATGAAGTTCGGGTTCTTCATATGTATTCATTATGTCAAACAAAATGAAAAATCCTGCACGAACCAAAAAGATATCTTCAGAATATAATATAAGTTCCAACAGCAAACCGCTGTTGCAGTGAAGAAATGATATCTGAAATGTGGAGTGACTAGCCATGCTTAACTTAGCAAAGAACAGAAGAAAAACGAAGGCAGCACTGAGCTCAACTCCAACCGTAAAGGACTCTCTCTATGCATCAAACTAGATGCAAATTGCAATGTTCAAGTCGTTGTCTCATAATCCACAACACAAACATATGTATACCTCCTCTCTGTCAATATGTGTGAACTGAAAATATGCAAAGACCATAGATCAAGTTACATAAAGACCTCAAAAAATTCCCTTCATATAGGAAGTTCGGCTAGATGACTGACTAAATTTGCACGTAATCCAGGTCCAGAGTCCCAATTTTCTATCTTAAGCCCTATTAGCACTCTTCAGAGAAGTGTATCGAACCAAATCATCATTGTAGATCAACCAGCCTCAACCCTACTTTCAATTGGAAATGAAAGATCAACAAACGGAACATTGGAAAACGCAAAATTCTGATTCATTTAAATAAAAATTGACATCAAATAGCTGTCTTATAGAGGAAGAATAAGTGATTCCCTCTAATTTAGTGATTTCTAGAAATTAACAATTAATGCTCCATTAAGACTTGCTTTAGATCAACTAAGTTCATTGAGTGTCCAAAGTGACCAAGTTCTCCTGAGTGGCCAATCTGATGAACCAAATGCTAAGAAAGAAAAGTTAGCAAATGTAGACATGAAACAAAGGATGGTCCCTTCGAGGACATCTAATTAGAAAAACAAAGGATGTAATAACCAGAAAATTTCTGATATATCATCTAGGTCTCTGCTTTTTAGGGAGCACTCCTTCAAGTTTCAAATGATTAACCTCTACTAATTGAGATTGTTATTTCACATTGTCTCTCAACTCCTCGGAGTAAGACTAACTAAGACCAATATCCAGAAGCGTATAGGAATGACTTAGTCCCAATTTTTCGATTTATACTAACTTCATATTTCACAACGGGAGAAGCAAAAGAAGGAAGATGGATATACTGCGAAGTAGTAATTTATTAGGTCAAAATAATTTTTTACCAACAAAACCCTGCAAGTTTATCCAAAATAAAGCTCCATTCATCTGTAAGGCAAATTTTCTATGACTATTGAAACATGAAGAAGTGCTTCTGCAAATATCAAAGATCTCAGCAGGGATTATCACATATGTGCAGTTTAGGCAGTAGAAAATGGAAGTTGCAAGGAAGACAAAGGGGCCCTTAAGAATAAAAAAGCAGGATGCAGAACTATAGAACTCATCCAGAATGGTAGAAAATTTCATACCATTTTCCCCTGAACAATGTCTTCGAAGATGCACATTCCTGGACAGATATTAGTTACATCATCACCTAAAATATACCATCCAAATGACAGTTACAAAAGAGATGAGACATCAAGGACTCAAAACAATACTTAGTAACTAACAGTTGGGACAAACCTGAATTGTCAGCATTTCTTCTACAGCAAGCAGGCTGAAGAATATTGTCTGATGGTATGCCTATATGAACTCATACTAGATTGTGCAGCTCCAGTTGGAAGTTCTTCCCGGGGAGATAGAGCAACTGCGCCTTGTAAGCTGACAAAATAAATTATATGCTTGATCCATCCGCATCTGGAAGAGAATCTCCAAAAACTATCATTTGTCTGCTCAAACCTAACATCAGTACGTCATTGTGTTTGCCTTTTACAAGAGGAGTGAATACTTCTACCCACTTAAAACTGGTTAACATAGGTTGTATTCTCAGTTGCATTATCTCTTAAATTTCAACTTCCACAAAATCGTTATAATGTAGAACTCTTAGCCAATAAATAAGGTTAAAACTTCAGTGGCAAAGTTGATGACCATTCTTTATCAATAATGCAGAAGCTTAGCCATTTGGATTTTAGACTGGACCTTCCTTGCTTCATGCGTAAGTCCACAACTACGAAGACCATCAATAACAATTCGTTTATCTGATTTAAGAATTCTCATGCCACCTCTAATACACGATAGTAGTAACTTAGATGCTGCGCGAAACCTCCTAGCTTGGCAAAGACCACGGACTATGGTAGAGTAAGTAACAGAATCTTTCGTATCCATTGACTCAAATATATGTGTAGCATAATCCAATTGACCAGTTTTACACAACCCATTGATAAAAGAATTCCACGCAACCAAGTTAGAATCAAAACCCGTCACGCTCATACGGTTCAATTGTTGCTGGGCCTCTTGGAAATTACCAGTTCTGCACAAGCCATCAATCCAGATAGCATGGGTGAACTTGTCAGATTCCAAGCCTCCATTTTCTGCCTCATATAACAACTTATAAGCATTATCCAGCTGACCTTCCTTACAATATAGATTAAAAATGGTATTAAAAGACACAATGTCAAGGGTAAAGCCACTTGTAATGATATATCCCAGGTACTCATTGGCCTCAGTTATCCTCCCAGTTTTAAGTAACATACTTGCAACTGTACAGTAAGCAAAGGCATCATATGTATATCCTTTGTTTCTCATTTCTGCAAAGATTTTAAGGCCTTCTTCAAATTGTCTATATCTGAAGCAACATTTCATTACTGTCGTATAAGTGATGGCATTCGGGATATGACCTGATTCTACCAATTCATTGAGGAACTCTCTTGCAACGTTTCCTCGTCCTGACTTGCACAACCCATGAATAAGAATGTTGTAAGTTACTAATTGAGGAATAAATCCATGACGCTTTAAACTCCTAAATAGCATAAAGGCATTCTCAGTATATCCATTCATACACAGCCCATTAATTAAAATATTAAACGTTGCTGAATGAACAGATATATCTTTCAAAAGAATATCTTGAAAAACCCTGTAAGCTTCATCTGGCTTTCCAAATTTAAAGAAACAATTCATTAATGTGTTGTAACTCCAAATATCAGGAAGAATTCTCATCTCAAGCATTTCATCAAACAGGTCGAGACATTTAGATAACAGAGAATATCTAGTAGCTCCGGCAATCAAAGAGTTATAGGTAATAACATCAGGGTTAATTCCAGCGTCCTTCATCCTATGAAGGATGGAATAGCCAGCATCTATGCCAACAAAGCGGCAATATGCAGCAATCAATGTATTGTAAGTGACAACATCTGGTTGTAATCCAATTCGCATGCCATCAACTATAACAATTTCAGCTTTCTCTAATTGTTTGGCTTTACAAAGAGATGCCACACAAACATTCATTAACCTTGTTGATAATTTATCTTTGATTCTCCGCATCTACTCAAAACAGTTTACACCTGAAATCTGCACAACTTTTCGAACAAAAGTGACAGAAAAAATACTTCTCAGATATCAAATGCTTATGAAATCTCTGTTTGAAAGGAAATGATCAATGCACATGAACATATAAAAAAAAATACAGAATCACCGATTTGCACACAAAAAAACAATGCATAACTGAAAGAGTAAATACCTAAAAACAACGAACGAAATCAATAGCCTTTTACCGTCTATCTAACAAGAGAATGAGAAAAGAAAATTTCAAAAAGCTCTCTTTGCCAGTTTCTGGACTTCCGCTGAGCCAACAGTTGCCGCCGGTAGAAAGACCACCGGGAAATTTCAAAAGACTTTTGGCTGAGTTTTACGAAGAAAGCCCATAAAGTATATCGAATGTCAAGTACATCCTTAATGTATTGTAATTAAGAGGAGTTATGGTAAAAGTATCAAAAGGTGAACAAGTTTGATCCAAAGTCACTTTTATGTCCGTCTAAAAGTAACAGTGAACCAAGCACGTGAATTGCACGTGACTCGTTTTATGGACAACATAGCGTGAATTAACAGATTTCGGAAACTTTCCCTTGCATTTGATAATTATCTAAATTATCACAATTCACAATGTTTGTTGATTAGAAATCAAAATGTCCCTATTTTTCTAATATATATTTCCCCCCAATTAAAATCTAGTTAGCAAAAAATGATAGTAGTAGAAATTACACCAATAAATAAATATATATTAATTAATTAGTTAATATAGTAATATCCTGGCTAATTTATAACAATTACGTAAACTTTGATTTAAGTTTGTAAAATTCATCAATTATATATATATATATATATATATATATATATATATGAAGGTTTGTATTTATATATGACAATTATTTTCTTTAATTTTTTAATTTTATTATCGAATGCATTCAATCGTTTATGTATAATTTTTTTAAGTTGGTATAAATGTATATTTTTCAAAAAAAATAATAATATAATGTGTATAGTTTTGTATAGTATAATTTATATAATATAAGTTGTATAACTATTTAAATTTCAGTTGTTTGAGTTTATATAAATACGTTATTTCGAATTTTATCATATTTATATCATCTCAAAATTTATATTACTCCTAAAAACATATCTATTTTTAGATTTATAGTTGTACCCATATGTGTATAAAATTCATAGTTATATATAGTTATTTTAGTTGTATATTTCAATATTTTACCTATACAAAATATGTAAGTATAAAAGTTTACTAACAGAATTATACATATACAAATATAAACGAAAATAACTCAATTATATAAATATACACAAATTATACAAACACATTCGTGAATTATACAAACGAATAAGCTATAACTACAACCCATAAATATATAAACTATAGTTAAAGGGTTTAATTAAGTTTAAAAAAAATTACGCGGATAAATAAATTTAAACTACTTAATTAGTCATCATAGATATAGTTTGTTATAATTAGCACTCACGACGGACATTAATAATAATTACGTGGGCTGACTTTGAGTTTGTATAATTCACAATAAACAATTCTTCGTTTGATTTATATTTGTAAACGATGTTTTGTATTTGAATATGACGATGATTTTCTTTGGCTATTCAATTTTATCATCATACACATTCAACTCTTTTGTTATAACATTTTAAAAGTTTGTACAAATATGTAATTTTCAGATCTTTTATAATATAATGTAATTTGTATAACCGTTTAAAATTCATATGCATATGATTGTATCTATTCGTTATTTTAAGTTTTTATCATATTTGTATAATGATTGACTTTTTGTTACTTAATTATATAAAAACACGTAAATTATACTAACGTACCCGCAAATTATACTAATGAGATTCGACTTATACAAATTATTGTCCCCTCTCGCTCACCTCTTTCCTCCCCCCCAATATCTCTCGACTCTCTCCTCCCTTTCTCAATCTCGTTTGCCAAATATACAAATACATATGTATACCAGTTACATATATACAATTATCTAACTAACTATATATTTATACAGACACACAAAAAATTCACTTTTCTCCCACTCTATGCTATCTTTACTCCCTATGATACGTAGATACGAATTGTAAATAACAAACTATAGCTTTATAGCGTAGTTAAGCTATGTTTGAGTGGCTATATGCGGAAGTTCTCCTTAAAAATTTATTATAATGGCTATTTGTGAAATTTCCTAAGAAAATGCCCACGACCCGACTCCAGCTACGGCCCATATGTCGTACCATTTATAAAGTTAGCTACGATTAGGGTTTATTACGACAATTTCCGCCCTCTCAGTACCCCTTCAACTCTGCTGCCGCAGCTGTAACATCTTCCCGCGGAAGCGCCATGGTATCTGTCATCGATTTCCGTTTCATGAGTGTTGATGCTTTATCATATGTATTCTCCTTTAACTTGAAATATGATTTTTGATTGTGCAATGAGAACAGGCTTCAGAGAAGAAATTGAGCAATCCCATGAGGGATATCAAGGTCCAGAAGCTTGTCCTCAATATCTCCGTCGGTGAGAGTGGAGATCGACTCACCAGAGCAGCAAAAGTCTTGGAGCAACTTAGCGGCCAATCCCCTGTTTTCTCTAAGGGTAATTTTTTGAATCTTCCAATTCTTTTCCATTTAAGTACATTAATTATGTGGTCTAGGAAATATTAGCTTTCTACCATGAACATTTATCTAATGTGTGAAGTGACACTTAGTATACCTTCAAGCTGTTCCTTGTAATCCAGTGTCGAATCTTGGATATCTGTAACATGGGTGCACCACTAAAATACCCAAAGAAAACGAAATTGATACCTAATCTACTAATTAGATATCTCAACCTTTAACCAAGTGCACCATTTGATATCCTTGTAGCATGGTTACCTGTATATAATATTATTCAAGTTTTAGAAATATATACCTAAAACACCTAGTTTTATGGATGGAGAGAGACCAAAGGCTCACGTGCCCCAAATTTTGCCTCTATGGTGATTGTTTAGCTTATTTTGTCTGCTAGTTTTTATCTAGTTTATCGTTGGTTTTTAATCAGTTGAAGTTTAAATATCAGCCTGAATAGAATGGAAAGATGCAAAAATTCATGTAGCCTAACTTGGTTGCATTGGAGCCTAGCTGATTACTCGATAATGGCAGTGTAATGTTGAGTCATGGAATTAATCCATGGTTAATTTGATCTATATGCATTCAAGCTGTACCTGGCAGTGGTGAATCTAGACTTTCTATAACAAAGGTCCATGGAAATTTATCCCTAATCCTCTAGTTAAATAACTCAACCTTCAACTAAGTGCCCCTTATAGTATTTTTTTTGATAAGATAAGTGGTATTAATAACAGCAGCAAGAAGATGCAAAATTTACAAGATATGGCATTTGAGCTTACAAAAAAATCTCTGGCTAACTATACAAACTATCTAAGCCAGCGCTAATGAGTTAGAAAATCCTTAAGTTGTTCTGGGTGCCCTCATATAATATTATACAGATTTAGATAATGTATCCACAAAATGCCTAGTCTTACAGAGACACCACGGGTTCACTTGCTCAATTTTTGCCTATAAATTTACCCCTGGTTCTTTGTAGGGTGATTGTTCAACGGATTGTTTCACAGCTAGGTTTTTTAGTTTATCATTAATTTTAATCAGTTGCAATAGAATGGAAGGATGCAAAAATTCATATAACCTAACCCTTCTTTTTTGCTTTTGAGCCTAGTTGATTGCTTAACAATGGCAGTGTAAATGTCATGTCATGGGATTAATCCATGGTTAATTCGATATGTATGCATGTAGATGAAGTTTCTTTATGCAATTAATGAAGGCACTAGCTTACGGTTCATATTTTTGTGTTATACTGGGTATATAATTTTTAGCTATTTAGGCATGCTAGTATTTGTGATAGATCATGGTTGAAGTCAGTGTTTATCTCAATTTGTTAGTGTTTATGAAAGACAAGCCATTCACGAGTTATGGATAGTGCACTAGTGTCCTGCTTTTGTTCATTCATTAATATGAGAAATCTAGCTGATAAAATTTTAAGTTATTTGTTTTGAAGTGTTTGTTTGTGGACATTTAACTGATGTTGTATGTATCTCAGCTTTCCCTGTTTGGAGATATTGTTAAAATATTTACCCTCTTTATAAAAATATATTTGATCTCTCATGTTATTGTTATGGTTCTCATTATCAGCAAGGTATACTGTGCGATCCTTTGGAATCAGGCGTAATGAAAAGATAGCTTGCTATGTGACTGTCAGAGGGGAGAAAGCTATGCAGCTTCTTGAGAGTGGATTGAAAGTGAAGGAATACGAGTTGTTGAGAAGGAACTTCAGTGAGACCGGCTGCTTTGGGTTTGGTATTCAGGAGCACATTGATCTTGGAATTAAGTAAGCAGATCATCATTTAGATGTCTTTCTGGTTAATAGCTTTCACGACTTACATAATTAGCTGTGTTGCATAGGGGGTAACCTGGAGCTAGTCTTCGTTTCTTCTTACAAAACAAAGAAAATCGCATTAGCTCTTCCATTGATACCCATATAACTTGGACGTAGTTTAAGGAAACATGATTAACTTTTTTCATATTGTTTCTTGGATCTATCTTATGGTTGCCGTGTCTTACTATATTAACCTCGAAAGATTTGCATCTGCTATTTTGCATTTAAAATTTCAATCTATTAATGTCTGTCATCCTATGTTTTGTTAAAAATTTTCAGATATGATCCTTCAACTGGTATTTATGGAATGGATTTCTATGTTGTATTGGAGCGCCCTGGCTACCGTGTTGCCCGTCGTCGCAGGTGCAAGTCTCGAGTCGGGATTCAGCACAGGGTCACTAAGGAGGATTCAATGAAGTGGTTCCAGGTCAAATATGAAGGTGTTATCCTTAACAAGTCCTCAAACATTCAGTGATAAGCTGAGTGCCAACTTTTGGATCAGTTTGTCTCCTGGCAAGTTTATTTTTATGTATTTTTGTAGACAGCCATCGATATTATTACTATTAAAGGAATGTTTTGGAGAGATTCTAGTTGGCAAATTAGTATGTTTTACTTCTCATTTTGGCAATCAGATGATTCAAATCTTTGTGATGGTCATTTTCAGTTGTTGCAATTTAAGTAGGATTTATTCAACTGCACAATTGTTTTACTGCAATGCCTAAGCGTTTCAAGTAAATCAGGTTTGAGACTGGATGTTTGGCATAGATACAAGTACATCATTGGTGTTTGCGTTTAGTCTCTCCTCTTTCTCTAAACATCTTGTCTAACTTATCATGCGCCATTGCATGCATTATGTTTGAAATAGTTGGATGTTTATCTCAATTGCACAAAGTTAGTTACATCATGTTTAAAAGTAAACACTTTTATATTATAGAATAATCAAGTGTTTGAGATAACAAAAAATAAAAATGGAAAACCAAATAAGTCAAGGACTTTATGCCCCCTCAGTCCCATTTTATGTGACAATATTTGATCGGGAATGGAGTTTAAGAAATAATGAAGACTTTTGAAATGTTTATCAAATTGTCTTTCAAAAAAGTAAATTCACTTTTCTTTCTCCTAATAAATGTATTAGAGTATTATGTTTAAAATTACGTCGGACCAAGAGTAAAAGATGAATTGTATCTAAAAATACTTATCATGTAAGTAAATGTGATATTCTTTTTGGGACTGATCAAAATGGAAATGGTGCCACATAAAATGGGACGGAGGGAGTATATAAAATGGTATAAATATAATTATTTAATTTACTATTGGGTTATATGTTAATTCGTTAAGAAAAAACTCAAAATTGTTAAGAACTGATAACCTGAGAACAAAAAAGATCGAAATCGTTATCAAAACCGCTAAACCAATAATCCAATACTGATAAACCAATATTTTTTTTTCAATTCGATTATCGATTTTGATTCGATTTTGAAAAACCCTACCTAGGATCTAAAACCATAATGCTAGGAAATATACATACTCTAGCCCAACTAGTCTACAATTAGTAACAACTTATTATCTTTAATAGAGGTCGTTTGGTAGAGTGTATTAGAAGATATAATGCATGCATTAAGTGTGTATTAGTAGTATCTTGTTTGGTAAATTTTTTTTGCCATACACTATTGTGTATTAGGTTGTATATTACTAATACCAATTAATTCTAGGTATTTGTTATACATATAACATATAACACTTGTATTAGATTAAATAATTAGAAAACTACCCTCAAAGCATTTACTCTTTTTTTTTTATTTTCTTTCTTGTCATATGTTTATTTTTATTTTTATTTGTTTTTCAATGTTTTCTTAATTTGTTGGTGTTTTAACAAACTTTATGTCCTCTTAAGTATCTTTTTTTTAAAAAAAAAAAAAATAATCTAATTTCAACATAATTTAATTAAAAAAATTACTATTACGACGATATTTGATAAAAAAATTCTTTGACAATTTTTCACAATTTGTTTTGACTCAAACAGTACAATTATTTAATATTATTTTTGAAAAGAACAAGAAGAGGAGGAGTTAATGATGTTTTAGCAAAATCTTTGTTGCAACGAAGTGTACAAATAAATAAAGTGTGAAGGGTATTTTTGTAAATATATTTTAAATAAAATTATGTAAAATTTGTTATTTCTAATATATCAAACCAAATAGTGTATAAGAAACAATGTTTGCATAACTAATGCAACCACTATTAATGCAAACATTACTAATGCAACCTATTTTGCATAATTCTTCTACATTCTATCAAATGAGCGAATTCACGGACAATCCGACCAGTGTAATACTTACCCGTAGGATCCTATTAAAATGAGGAAACAATACAAATTCCTCCATCAGATACATGTATTTTGGATACATGGAGTCAAATTGTATTCAAACATGATGACATATATATATATATATATATATATATATATATATATATATATATATATATATATATGATATACTAATACTTCTGCCTCTTTTGTCCTCTCTTGCTAGCATCTCTCCATATGTATATGTGTTTTTAGACTGTATCTACTATCAAATAAACACATAACTAGTATCAATATTACATGTATCTAGTGTCATATACATGTATCTAGAATCAAAGGTATATAGTGTGAATTACTTTCTCTGTCCCATTTTATGTGAGGTGCTTTGACTCGTGACAAAGTTTAAGAAAGGAAAGAAAACTTTAAAACTTGTGATATAAAATTAATGATAATAATTTGTGTGATTGTAAATCATTTTATTAACGGTAAAATGAATACTTTATAGTTAAACATTACTTGATATAGACACGTGTTAATTGTTTTTACGGAAAAGAGCCTATAATACCCCTCACATATGTGAATTGGTACAAAATTCCACTTCTTCTACCTTTCGGGCCTAAAATGCCTTTGACGTCAACCTTTTGACTCTATTTTACCCTCATCTTTAACAACCCAAATTCATTAATGACATGTCACTATTTTATTGGTTACCCTAATAATTAATTTAACTAATTAAAAAAATATTTTTAAACATTCCATTTTAGCAAATACTTGTATTAATTTCCAAAAAAGTATCTTATTTCGAAATAATTAATAATTTTTCCAAATAAGTATCTTTTTTTCTTTCAAATAAGTAATTTTTTTCCAAATAAGTAATTTTTATTTTCAAATAAGTCATTTTTTTCCAAATAAGTAATTTTTATTTTCAATAAATAATTTTTTATCCAAATAAGTATTTTTTTTACCAAATAAGTATCTTTTTTTTCAAACAAGTATTTTTTTTCCAAATAAGTATCTTTTTTCAATCAAGGAATTAATATCCTTCTCCTATAAATATGTATAGTGTTTGGTAGAGCAATCACCATTGAAACTTATTGCTCCTTCATTAAAATTTCTAACCTATTCATATACAATGGCTTCTTCTACTCGTCCACTTCCTCGTGATATAATTTTCAAGATATTAAGTCGAACATCGTTGGAAACACTAGACACTTGTAAGGTTGTTAAAAAGGAATGGCATGATATGATTTTCGAATCGAGTTTCATGCAAGAATTTTGTGCTAATAGTAAAATTATATCAGGATATTTTGTCCAGGGTCCGTACTTTGGCGAGCATGTATCAGAATTTGTATCAATGGATGGGAATAGTAGTGCAACCCCATTCCATCTTCCTCCTCCGGATGAACTAGTAAAGCCTCCGACCTTGTTCTTCGACACGAAGATTGTGGCCTCCACAATGCAAGGGATTCTATGTTGTGTAACTACATGGGAGATTTTCAAGTCTAGATTTCATATCTGTAAGCCTAGCACCAAGCAATGGGTGAAACTTCCCAGTCCAAAAACGCGTTACTTCACCGAAAAAGTTGCTCTCATTGTTCTGAGATCAAAACCTCTGCATTTCAAGATTATAAGGTTTTCGTCCCCTCGGAATAGCAAACTGGGGCACTATCGACGCGAGATTTTTGATTCAGAATATTGGAGGTGGACGCAAGGAAAAGATTTATTAGTGTTGTCATCCTTGTTTAAGCCAAATGCTCCAGCAGTACATGCAGCTGGATTGATTTATTTCCAACTATGTTGTGGTCAGGTCATAGCTCTAAACTATGATGGGGAAGAGGTCTTTCCAAGATTCTCTCTTCCAAATTGTCCCTGTATTGATTATGAGTACAGTAATGGCCACCGGCTTATTAACGAGTATAAGGGGAAGCTTGGGTGCACCTGTTTGTCACCAAATGGACGGATAAACCTTTGGGTTTTCGATAATGGAATACATGATTGGGAGTTGATTAAGGAAGTAGACATTGAGATTATAAAGGGTGAGTCAATATATGCAATCCCGTATGGGTTTTATAATGCAGATATTGCTTTGATGGCACAGAACAATACAATTTTCTTCTACAAGCTGCAAGACAAGAGCTTTAAAAGACTGAAACTGAAATGCCATAGTTTTGGAGAATTCTTCCCTTTCCGATCTGATTTAGAGCCAATGGATATAAGGGTGCCAGTAGCCAACAACATTGTTAATTAATGTTTCCTCTCTCTATCGGATTCCGTTACTTATTGTTTTCATGTTTCTTTTCAGTATTTCTTTGTGGTTTTGTCATGCATGGTTGTTGTAATCATATCATGCCAATTCTGCTCAAATGTATGTTCAAAAACATAACATCTTTTTTCTTTTATGGTAATACTGTGTATACGGTTGTTCTTCAAGTTTGTTTTGATTTTGCATTAATTCTTAATTTGCAAAAAAATCATATAGCAGCCCCAACCCTTTGTCTTTGCATTCAGGGCCTAATTAATTGTTTGATAATTGCACTTTAATTCTCATCAAAATTGTTTTTAGAGCTGGCTTGGTGAATTTAACATATAATAAAAAAGAGTTATGGGTCAATGGAAAAAATTACATCATTTCAATAAGATAATATATTTTTAAAAATATCGTTTGCCAACCTATAAAATATCGATTGATTCGATAATGGTTTAACACTTACTTCATGGTTATCGTACGTTGTATCAACTAAACTCTACCTTTCTTATCTCCATGAACACACCTTTAAAATTTGACTTATTTCCCCTATTTTAGTTGTAATGAAATAAAAAAAAACTCTTCTATACTACAAAATATATAGGTTTATAGTAATGTAAGTAGTTAACAACAGAAAATTAATTAGGTTTTCAAGTTTTTGGCTGTACGGCCTTACGGCTGACAATATATAATTATTACATTTTTGGAAAAATATTAAATGATGTTGTAAGTATGATTATTCTTAATCGGTTAACGGTTTACCAATAAAGAAATTGAATAATCCATTCCAAATCAATAAACCATTAGTATATTAGAAAATTAATTAAACATATTTCTGCTCGTCAAGTTTGTTTGAGTTTAACATTACTTTTTAATGAGTTGTTTAAATATCAATCTAAATAGTTAAACGGAAGTCTGCAAAAGATTCATATAGTCAACCCTTTGCCTTTTCATCAAGGGCCTAATTAATTGTTTGATAATAAATGCACTTTAATTCTCATCAAAATTGTTTTGAGGGTTTGACATGGTAAATTTAACATAATAACATTCAATTTAGGCTAATGGAAAAAAATTACTCATTGTGATACGGTAATATATTTTCAAAAGACTCTATATAAATATATGATCCCATAAATTACGGTTGTTTATCGGACGGATAAATTAACTTAATGGTTTAGCGTAATGGATATTGATTTAAAATTTACTAATTCACTAGTCAATTTATAACATATTGGTTTAACACTAATTGAGCGGTTATCGAATGATGTATCGGTTAATCTCTATTTTTTTCCTCCATGAACCACCTTTTAAAAAAGACTTAATTTCCCTGTTTTAATTGTAGTAAAATTATAAAATATTTCTATACTACAAAAGAATTTAGATAAATAGTAATGTAATAGTTAATAACAAAAGAATTAACGAATTTTCAAGTTTTTGGCTTTACCATTTTAGGACTAACAATATACAATTATATAGTTGAAAAAAATATTAAATGATGCTAATATACCTAAGTTAAATATATTAAAATTCTTAAAGGGTTAACGGTTTATCCGATAAAATAATTGAATAATTTGTCCCAACACGAGTAATCGGTTAATTATAAAATTATAATTCATTTACCAACCGTTTATTCGATAACACAATATCAATAAGTCAATTTTGCGATTGAATTATCAGTATTGAACACCCCTACCATTAATAATGTTTGCAACACATTTTAACCTTTATATAGACATAAACTAGGGTTTAGGGTTGAGTAGCCTCCAAGAATCCTAATTAGAGTTGAACACAATTTGTAGAGTCCGACTCGAATTGAATGCATCTTGTAGAGTCTCACAAAATTTCAATATCTACAAATAATTATTTATACAAATATATCTAAAAATATTTAGTGAAATGTAATTCTATTGTATTTTGTTGTTTTTGTTAAAATTTAAATGTAGTTGAAGTTCATCTCTAACTTTTTTTTATTGTATTTAAAAGTTTCTGTATTGACACAACTGCAATTTTTTTTGAATGCATGTGAAATGATCTCTATCGTACATAAATACTGTTTTAAATATTTGATTAGCCATTTGCTGATTTTGTGACTTCATAGAAGCCATTTTTGGATATGATTTCAAGAAATTTTCTATGTTACTTATATAGTTTATTCACTCATCATACATTGAATGTTTTTAGTAATGATACAATGAATAATATATGATTATTAAAAAAACAATTAACCTTATGTAATAATGAATTTATTTATACAATTAATCAGTTAACAAAAAACTACTATATTACAATGAATCCTATACATACGTTTTACTTTATGTACAATAAATTTATTTTTAATATGAATTCAATAAATATGATACATATTTTAGTCAGATAAAATAATTTTAATGTATTCATTATACTAATCAAATATGCATATATTTGACTTAAATTTGTACGAAAATATCTAATTACTCCCTCCGTCCACTTTTATTTGTGATGTTGCGCTTTTCGAAAGTCAATTCGACTAATTTTCAAAGTTAAATTAGATTACATTGATTCGTTATTTTAAACAAAAAAAAGTTAGATATGCAAAAACTATATGAAAAGTACTATAAATTGCAATTTTTTGCATATCAATATGATGAAAAATACATCTTAAAATAATTGTCAAAGTTCTTATAGTTTAATTCTAAAAATAGAAATCATGACTATTAAAAGCGGATGGAGGGAGTAATAGATGATATGTAATTATTTCTAACTATAATAATGTAAATTAATATTTATGGTAGAAATGTTTATGCAATTAATTATTTTTTTTTTCTAGATAGATGTATGTCCAGCCTTGTGAACTCAATTAATTTATTTACAGTTTTACACAAGAACAAATAAAATTTAGGTGAATAATGTCGGAAAAAATTGTATATAATGACAAACTAATAAATCAAATTAATTGCTATAATCACCCTTTGATTTAATTGTGTCCCGTAACAAAATGTTTGTCAGTCACCTCTCTCCCTCAAACTCTCGCTAGCCACTCTTCTCTCTCGCTCCATCTTTCGCTCGCTTCCTCTCACTTTTATACAAACACAAGTGTATAAAATTTATTTCTATTTTTATAAAGCGAGAGAAAATCGTATAAATACATATATTTTTATTCCCCTCTCTCAGATCTCGCTCGCCACTCTCCCTAATATCGCTCACCACCCTCGCCTCTCTCGCTTATTCAAACAGAAATGAAATGTATAAATTATGTTTCTGTTGTATAAAGCGAGAGAAAATTGTACATACACATTCAAATACATATATTTTCGTCATATACACTTACAATTATACAATAAAAATACTACCCTGCCCAATTTCTTTTGACTTTCTCTTTTTCTCGTTTTATACAAATTCAAATTCTATATAATTTCTCACTTTCTCATTTTATACAAATTCAAATTGTATATAATTCCTCTCTTTCTCATTTTATACAACTTAATTCAATTGTATATTTCCTGCCCAAGTCTCTTTTGTCTTTCTCTTTTTCTCATTTTATACAAATTCAAATTGTATGTCATCGTTCTATACACTTATAATTATATAATTCGTTTTATACACTTCGTTTTATACACTTCATTTTATACAATGCTTTAGCCAAGTCTCTTTCTCTTTCTCGTTTTATACACTTCATTTTATACAATTCGCTTCAATTTTATATGTGTAGCGAATTATGCATTTATATTTGAGTGCAATTATGCAAATTTTGCGCTAGTATACAAATATGAATTTTATGTTTGCTATATGTGAAAGTTGTCATAACAGTAATACAAACTCATAATACTCATAGACATTGAATCCACGTACAAAAGCTATAATTTAGTACTAGGAACTAAAAATGTTTTTAAACGTTCTATATTAGGAAATACTTTTATTAATTTCCAAAGAAGTTTTTTTTTTTCCAAATAAGTATATATATATTTTTTCAAATAAGTAATTTTTTTTCCAAATAAGTATTTTTTTTTTAAAATCAAGAAATACCCTTCACCTATTCCCTTTCTCCTATAAATATGTATAGTGTTTAGTAGAGCAATCACCCTTTGAAATTTATTGCTCCTCTTCTCATATTTCATTAAAATACTATTCTATTCATACAATGGCTTCTTCTACTCGTCCACTTCCTTTTGATATAATTTTCAATATATTAACTAGAACATCATTAGAAACACTGGACACCTGTAAGGCTGTTAAAAAAGAATGGCATGATATGATTTTCGAATCGAGTTTCATGCCACATGAATTTTGTGCTAATAGTAAAACTATGTCAGGATATATTGTCCAGGGTCTGTCCTTTGGCAACCGGGTATCAGAATTTGTATCAATGGATGGTTCTCCTCCTGATGAACTACTAAAGCCTCCAACCTCGTTCTTCGACACGGAGATTGTGGCCTCCACAATGCAAGGGATTCTATGTTGTGTAATTACAGGGGAGAATATCAATTATAGATTTCATATCTGTAAGCCTAGCACCAAGCAATGGGTGAAACTTCCCAGTCCAAGAATGCGTAACTTCACCCAAAAAGTTGCTCTCATTGTTCTGAGATCAAAACCTCTGCATTTCAAGATTATTAGGTTGTCGTCCCTTTGGAATAGAAATTTCTATCGTTATAACAAAATGTTGTTCCGTGACTATCGATGTGAGATTTTTGATTCAAAATATTGGAGGTGGAGGCAAGGAAAAGATTTATTAATGTTTCCTCCCTCTCTCGTCCCTCTTGGATTTCCTTTGTTATTGTTTTCATATTTCTTTTTGTTTTTTATCAATAAACGAAATTAAACTTGGAGTGATGCATGCATGCTTCACTTAGCAACGAAAAGAAGACACATGACAGCACCACAGAGTTCAACACCAACAGTATCACTTGCTCCATGCATCAAGCTACAGTAATGAGGCAAGTTTATATTGTCTCCACAAAACAAACTTATGGACATCGTTTCCTTGTCAGTATGTGTGAACTATGACCACAAGAAACATAGTTAGTCCAGCTGCATGATCAATTAGACTTGTCGGTAATTCACACCATTATTTTATCCTAAGCCTCTCTCTCTCTCTCTCAGAGGGTACCGCTACACGTATATATTAAAGAGCAATTATCACAACGCTGTACTCTAAATTGGATATGAAAGAACAACGGAAAAATTGAAAATTCTGATTCATCTGAATATGAAGTTCAACATTGAAGTGATACCTTTCTAATTTAGTAATTAACATAAATTAACAACACTTTGTTCATTCAGTGGCGAAAACGACAAGTTTCTCTTGAGTGGCAAATTTCATCAATGTTTAAGGTTGTATTTTTGACTTGAATATATTCTTCAAAATTTAGAAAATAATAGTAGTAAACACAAACTAGAATACTACTATTGAATGAAAAAGTTCTAGTGCAAAACAATATGATCTAAAAATAATTTAATGGTCAAATTAGGAGTCATATGGCGAGGAACAAGTTATCCCGGGTTAAGTTATTCCATCATGCATATGGAATAACTTATCCAATCACTAAGGTATAAATTATAAAGTGTGGGATAAATAGTCCTAGGACTGCATTTACTTACAATCAAACGCAGAATAAAATAGTTCCCTGAGATTAATATTTCTTATACTTCAAACCGAAAACTCCTTAATTTGACATAAGATAGTTAACTTGAAGATGAAGATACAGTTGAGTGCACTATAGTAGAATATATATATATATATATATATATATATATCGTAAAGAAAAGTGAGAATCATTTAGTAGCTCAAACAACCCCTGCTTGGTTTTTATACAGCTGTTGTCGGTAAAATGAAACCATCTAGGTTTATGATTATAAGTGAGCACCATTTCAAGTTTCAGCGACTAACTTCTCTTAATTGAGGATGTTTTTCTGATTATCTCTCGACTCCAATTAAGATTAATATCAACAGCATATTGTAATGACTTAAATCCCAAAATTTAAGTTCATACAAACTTTTAGATTTGAGTTTAATTGGACATACTGCCAACTCGCTTCAGTTTAATTCGCTCTACTTAACAAATATGCATATATTTGAATTTAATTGGCATGAAATTATCTAATTAATATATAATATGTATTAATTATTTCAAATTATAATGTGAATCAATATTTATGGTAGACATACTTCATGTGTGTCCAACCATGTCAACTCAATTAATTAATTTACAGTTTTACACAAGAACAAATAAAATTTAGCCCAATAATGGAGTAATACAAACTTATAATACTCATCCACCCACAAGCTATAATTTAGTACTAGGAACTAAAAAATGTTTTTAAACGTTCCATTTTAGCAAATACTTTTATTAATTTCCAAAGAAGTATCTTATATCCAAATAATTAATAATTTTCCCAAATAAGTATCTTTTTTTCTTTCAAATAAGTAATTGTTTTCCAAATAAGTAATTTTTATTTTCAAATAAGTAATGTTTTATCCAAATAAGTATTTTTTTACCAAATAAGTATCTTTTTTTTCAAACAAATATTTTTTTCCCAAATAAGTATCTTTTTTCAATCAAGGAATTAGTGCCCTTCTCCTATAAATATATTGTTGTTCCTTTTTGAATTTCTTAATTAGTTGCAGTTTAAATATCAGTCTTTAAAGTCCGCAAAAAATTCATATAGCCAAACCCATCGTCTTTGAATTCAGGGTCTAAGTTGATTGTTTGATAATTGTATTCACTGTAGTAATTCTCATCAAAAGAGTTGACATGGTGAATTTAACATATAGTAAAAGTCAATTACCTCACAGATGATCGAGTAATAATATAAACTATGAAAAGAAAGATGCAAAATTCTGTTTACACCCAGTAATTTGCTCTACGCAAAATATGGTTGCAGTTGTGTAAAAGTAAAATAAAATAAACAATCTTTAAAACGCCAAAGTCTGCTCGAGAATATAAACTCAACATAGAAAGATGGAGGGATATATATACAAAATACTAAACCAATCAGGTCCAAGTTGGAAACTTATGAGAAAGGGACTCAGTAACTGAGCTTGATAACACGAGACACCCTCTGGAAGAAAAGAGGACACATATTCGGGCTGAACATGATTGTATCCCTCATCCATTCAGGGGCCACTCTCTCAAAAGTCCCCAGTGACAATACGCGGTATACTAATTCGGGTTCTGCAGATGCATTCTTTGTCAACGTCAGACTAAAAGATAATCCTGCACAAACCAAGAAAATGGACATTCAGATTGTAAGTTCCAAAAGTTGCTGTAATCAATAAACGAAATTAAACTTGGAGTGATGCATGCTTCACTTAGCAATGAAAAGAAGAAACATGACAGCACCACAGAGTTCAATAGCAATCGTATCACTTCCTCCGTGCATCAAACTAGAGTAATGAGGCAAGTTTATAGTCTCCGCAAAACAAACATATGGACATCGTTTCCTTGTCAGTATGTGTGAACTAAATACAGCCAAAGACCATAAAGCATACTATATGACCACAAGAAATTGTGGAAACATAGTTAGTCCAGCTAGATGATCAATTAGACTTGTCGGTAATGCACACCATTATTTTATCCTAAGCCTTTCTACCTCTCTCTCTGTGTGAGGGTATCACAACACATATATATTAAAGAGCAACTATCACAATGCTCTACTTTAAACTGGAAATGAAAGAACAAAGGGAAAATTGAAAATTCTGATTCATCTGAATGAAGTTCAACACTAAAGAGCTGCCTTATAATTGATTCCTTTCTAATTTAGTAATTTCCATAAATTAACAACACCCTGTTCATTCAGTGGCGAAAACGACCAAGTTCTCTTGAGTGGCAAATTTTATCAATGTTTAAGGTTGTATTTTTTACTTGAATTCTTCAAAATTTAGAAAATAATAGTAGTACTACTATTGAATGAAAAGTTCTAGCCCAAAACAATATGATCTAAAAATAATTTGATGGTCAAATTAGGGGTCATATACTGGGATAAGTTATTCCATCATGCATATGGGATAACTTATCCAATCACTAAGGTATAAACTATAAAGTGTGGGCCCAGGACTGCATTTACTTCCAATCAAAGGCAGGATAAAATAGTTCTGCATTTTATCCCTGGGGTTATTATTCCTCATACTTCAAACCAAACGACTCCTTAATTTAACAAAAGATAGTTAACTTGAAGATGTAGATACAGTTGAGTGCACTGTAGTAGAAAAATATAATAAGAAAAGTGAGAATCATTTAGTAGCTTAAATTACACCATTAAAAATATAGAAGTTCACCACTCAACAACCCCTGCTTGGTTTTTATACAGCTGTTGTCGGTAAAATCACAGAAATGAAACTTAGGTAAATCAAACCATCTAGGTTTCTGATTATAAGCGAGCACCATTTCAAGTTTCAGCGACTAACTTCTCTTAATTGAGGATGTTTTTCTGATTTATCTCTCGACTCCCACAAGACAAATTAAGATTAATATCAACCGCATATTGTAATGACATGATCCATCCCAAAATTTCAGTTCATACAAACTTTTAGTTTTCAGTTTAATTGGACATACTGCCAACTAGTTATTGTTAGGTCAAAATTATAAGAAAACTAAAAGTTCAACCAAATAGAACACAAGTCATAAAATAAGGCACATTTTCTAAGACTTGAATTAACTTGAACGATACCTCTGTAAATTTCAAAGATTTTAACAAGTATTATGTAGAAAATGGAAGTGGAAAGAAAGAAAGAAAAGGGACCAAAAACTGAAGCAAGATCCTCCAGAAATTACCGCTCGGCTCATGAAGGAAGAGCTGATATGCATAATTCTTCATTATCCATCACAGCAGAAAATTTCATACCACTAAACAAGGTATTCGAAGATGCACTTAGCTGGAGAGATGTCAGCTGCACTATTTTTAATAATCTCTCCGTTTCACAAAGAATTATCTGTTTGACTTGACACAGAGTAAGTAAATAAAGAAACTTTTGAATCTTGTGATTCTAAATTAAATCCCAAATTAAAGTTCATACAAGCTTTTAGATTTCAGTTTAATAGGACATACTGCCAACAAGTTATTGTTAGGTCAAAATTATAATTTAAAAAACAGACTATAAGTTCAACCAAATAAAACTCAACTCATCAAATAAGGCACATTTTCTAAGACTATTGAAACTTGAACGACGCCTCTGTAAATTTCAAAGATTTTTTAACAAGTATTATCACATAGTAGAAAATGGAAGTGGAAAGAAAGAAAAAGGACCAAAAATTGAAGCAAGATCCAGGATAACAAAGTTCCTCCAGAAATTACCGCTCGACTCATGAAAAGCTGATATGCATAATTCTTCATTTTCCGTCACAGCAACAAATTTCATACCGACTAACCACTGAACAAGGTCTTGGAAGATGCACAAGGCTGGAGATATGTCAGCAGCACTATCACCTAAAATATCCCATCAAAGGAATAGTACATAAGAGGAGACGACACATACTAAAATTAACAACTAAAGTTGGGATAAACCTGAAATGTCAACATTTCTTCTACAGCAAGCAGGCTGCAAAATATTGCCTGATGGTCAGAATAGTAAAATCCCAGCTCAAGTTTACTGGATAAACTAACATATGTGATAGAAATTGGAGAGTAGCACTGACCTTGGTGTATTTATATGAACTCGTACTTCGTTGTTCAGGTCTATTTGGAAGTTCTTCCATGGGAGACGGTGTATGTGTGTCTTGTACAATGAGCAAAGACTGCCTACGGTGTTTCTTGTTTGTTATGGTTGAGTCATCCAATGCATCTGGAAGAGAATCTACATCAGTAAAAATTTGTCTGCTTTTTCCTTTATCATTGCTAGCATTGAAACATGACCCCTCTTGATCAAGTTGTTGAAGCCTCTGAATTTCATCACGGAGTTCCTTATCTGCAGCATTGGCAATATCTATATAACTATTTGGATTTCAAAAATGGAAAACTTATTCAACAAAATGCATATATTAATCTCCAAAAAAGTCAAAAGTAAACAGCAAAGCCATTATAAGAAGCACTAAAATCCCCAGAGGAACACAATGAATAGTTGCCTTCATAGAGCAATTAGTAAATCTCTATAGCAAGAACATATTAGCAAAAATTTCAATTCAAAAACTGAAAATGGAAAGTACTTACTAAAAGTCTAGAACTTGAATGAGAATAAAACAGAACAAAAGTCAAAACAGATAGGAAAAAGCAGAGGTAGAAGTAACTCTGAAGTCTGAAGAAGAAGGAAAAAGAAATAGAGGAAGAAGAAATTTGAAGAAGAACTATGTATTGTTTGGACTTTGGAGTCGTCGGAGAAGTCTAGTCGAGTAGACGGGTTGGAGTCGCAGTCGCAGTATAAGAGTGCAACTGTGCAAATTTGGAAAGAAAACCCTAAAGTTATCTTTTAACTTTTAGAACTCTAAATTGGTCGCCTATTTTAAGAAAATACAAAAGGCGACACCTTTCTCGCCTTTGTCATCATGGTGTCGCCTTGCCACAAAGCTAATAGGCGATGAAGGGTCACCTCACCTTGCCTCTCGCCATTGGCGACAAGGCAATCGCTTTTCACAACACAGAAGAAGACAAGGATGGAGCATCTAGTTTTGTAGAAGGTAGACAGATAAAGGGATCAAATATAAAAGAATGTTATGAAGAAATAAACCCCATCTGACGCCACCAATTGCAAAGACTGTCAAACAAGCATTGAAGCTGAACATTTGTCTTTCTAAATGGACATAAAGAAATCACATCAAGGCCTGAATGGATTGAAATTCAAACATGTTTGAACTATAGAGACCTCTCTTAGAAATTTTATGCTTCAATAAGAGTAACAAGAAATTGAACCTTTGAAGTCACTGGTATTTTCTTCACCTTGCATATACATAGACTTAACCACCAATCCAATATTTTAAAAGCAATACTAACCTGCCTAGCAGAAAATACAGATAGGACTATAGACATTATAAGCGTTCTACCATGACTTGAAATTTATCCTTACTCTTCAGGTTCTCTTCCATCAAAAGTTTTTGGTATTGAATCATTTCTTCATCTTTGGCAGACCTGCATCCGAGTTAAGTACCCATTTATATACTTTTCATTATTCTTACTGACTAGAGTAAGCCTTTCTCATGAGTGCAGACCTCATTGATGTCATTTCACTCCTCAACTCATTTACTTGTTCCTTTAGTCTGTCCGTTTCACTTCTCAAGTGGTCAATCACTGCATCGGCAGCTGGAAGAAACAAAGCTGCATGTCAAACCTTCAACCAAGTTTGTATCTAATTAATTAAAAATAGCACCTATGAGTTCTCCAAGTTAAGATTTCATCTGGAAGTACAACTTCATACTTTCAACAGAGACTCAATGTATAGGATGTGTAAGAAGATGACAAATACAAACTTTAAATTGGCAAAACGTAATAGCTACAAAAGAAAAAGGGGAAATTCCATAATTATTAGATAAAAATCAAGGTAAGCTTTCAAATACAATCTTACCAGCCACATAATTCACAAATTTCTCCTCTTGTTCCCGATTCAGGTTCTCCATGCTAGTGTCTTTTTCTTTCTAAGAAAAAAAAAAGAATGAATGAAAAATCTTACTCTTGCAAACCACTAATTATAAACAGGAAAACACATTAAGTTCCAACCTAGCACAGCTCAAAAATTAAATTTAAAAAATGAACTCGTACAAATCCCTATATACCTTGAGCTTAGCGTACTTGCTGTAGAGCTTTGAATAAAGCGCCTCCATCTGAAACAAAAACAAAATCAAACCCGTAGAAACAACCATATTATTAGTTATGGAAATTGCTCTGGTTAACCCTAACATTCAGATTTGAAGATTTATCACTGAAAAAAACATGTAAAGCTGAATTCAGGAACTATACCTTGGGTAAAGAAGCCGACATCGGAGAACTGGGGAATGGAAATGCCGGCGGCGTTGTTCAATTTCAGTTTCTCAAAACGAAGAATTTGAATGACAAGCTTTAGCGGGAGATATGGGAAATTCCCAATATGGAGAATGAGTTCTTTCTTTTTAGTTTTCACTTAAATCTAAAGCAACTTTCCGTTTGGGCCTCGGGTCGGGTTGATCCGGCTCATTTTGGGCCTCTATCCATCGTTAAATCTGTATTTTATTATGGAATACTATTATGATTTTGACAAAATTCTTCTTGGAATTGATTTTTCATCTTATATTTTACTTTTTTATAACAAAAATAACATTCATATAATAGTACACTCTTTTCGAAATTTCTATAACAGTCATACTCAAATATTGTATAGCAATATTGTAAGAAATATATTATTTAATGAAAAAGATTACTATAGAAGTGTTAGATTAAAAAAAAATTGTTAGAAATATATTAAGAAAATAGTATATTTTGTAACAAACTATTTAATGCCCTTTATTGAGAGTTTGGACAAAAATCTTCGTCAATTCCAACGGTCTATAGTCACAAATAGACTAGAATTTACAAAAAACAACTTATAATTAGGGATATATATGGACCAAATTGATTTCAAACCATTTGTACGAATTTTAAAAATTATAAATCAAACCAATAAAAGTCACATTTCTCAATCTCAATTTTCTTTCTCCGGATTTTCGGTTTCTGTGAGTTTTAGGCGACTAGAATAGCTGGCTCAAATTTCTTTATTAGCTCCCTTCATATTACCATCCTGAATCCACCTCTATCGAAACAAATATATAACCTTGAATTCGCAAGTTCAAAATAATATAATCTCATTACTGTTATAGGAATAAACTTTTTATAAAGTTGAAGCCAAAACAATAAATTCGATCAATTGAATTCTTACTTTCTCAGCATGGGAGAGGAGAGGTTGACTTCACAAGTAAGCAAAACCAGGCTAGATTTATTTAATACATTGCTCATAGTACTAAGCATTTGGATTCTTGTTATATCTGTCTAGCACTATATATTGTCCATGTGCTTGTGGACAAGGGAAATGACATATCACATATACCTTCTTTGGACATTTTTTTGCATGCCTTTGGTACCTCTACTTTTCCTTAAAGCTTCAATTATAATGCTCAGAGAAAAAGTTTAATATAAGTATAGGTCTCATATTCACATGCATCTCAAATGTGATATATGTTGTTAGACATATAGACTTCAACCCTTACTACTAATACTCCTTCTGCTCACTTTCACTTATTCACTTTGAATATAACACGTGTCTTATAAAACTAGTGAAATACTGATTGAAATATATTAGCATTTCATCACAACATTCATATTAATAATCAATGTCTCTAGTCTAATGTCTTTGTGAAATATTTGAAGAATAAGTTGATGTCAAGCTAAAATATTTTTTAAAAAGTATAATTTTCTTTTGATGTGTTAAAAGTGACGGATAAAAATAAATAAATTTTTTCAGTATAGTAT
Organism: Solanum lycopersicoides; assembly: GCA_022817965.1. Classification (NCBI taxonomy): domain Eukaryota; kingdom Viridiplantae; phylum Streptophyta; class Magnoliopsida; order Solanales; family Solanaceae; genus Solanum; species Solanum lycopersicoides. The sequence goes on from CM040619.1 coordinate 76,404,402, forward strand.
TAGACAATCAAAAGTGAACGTAGAGAGTACACGCTAGAAAGAATTATTAGAAAAAAAATTACACTCCTTTTCCATTTTATATAAAATGATTTAGAGTGAGGGATAATCATAACAATTAAAACTTTGTGTCAATCCAAACATAAATCTACAATCTTTTTAGGATACAATTTACATATTTAAAAGCTAAAAAAAATATTTTTAATAGCTATGAAATGAGCTTAAAACTACATTTATTTTGATGGATGGAGTACAGTTTAAACACCAATCAATAAAAAAATAAGTTTAGATAGAAAACAAAAGATACTGCACCAACCAACGTATTAGCAACTATAGTTTATAAGCCAATTAAAGGTAGTAATGGGATACTAAGTAATCATTCATTTCTAATTAAAATCTTGAATTTGAGTCTTATTGAATATATAATTAATCGTCTATATTAAAAAAATACTTAACTAGATCACAAAATATAATTCTTTCGATAACACTTTAAATTTTAGTTAAATTTCAAAATTAATAAAGATACAAAATTGACAAATCAAACCTCGAAAATTAGATGATATATAGACAAATTGTCGATTCTGTGCACACTATTTCAACAATCAAAATAAGAGGTGTCCAATCTCATTGATTCATGTTTTTAAATTTAAAATATAAAATCATATTCACATACCCCACTTAGCTTTGTCAAAAAGCGTTAAGTATGGGAACAAAGCAAAAATACGAAGTAAAATGAGACAGAACTTTATAGTATTATATTTTATTATTTATCAACTTTTTATCTCTTTCCTATTGGACTTTGTTGTCATGATCTATAACACTTTCAATACCAACTTGCCCCACCATACCCTTTTCCCATTACCAAACCAACAATGTAGTAATATTTTTCAATATCAGTATCATTAAATTTCTGCAACTTTACTAAATATAAAGATTATAAAATAGTGATATCTTGCCTTGTAGGTCAAAAAACCTATTTTTATTGACATGGGCTGTGCAGTTTGTCATTGTTTTACTGTTAAGCCAATTACCAATGCATGCGTTAAAAGATTCTGCTACACTCTGTAGTACCACTAGTACTTCCTTGCTGAAAATGAGTGTACAAGCTACCCAACAATAAGAAGAATAAAGCTGTAAAACTATTTGTCATTATCATTCCCTTTCCTAGTGAGATTTTACTGATTATGTTATTGTAGTTGTTTTGGGAACTCAAAAATATTAAAGTTAAAAAGAGTTGAATGACTGTAATGGCTAGATTTGAAATGCTAAATCTCATGGTGTATAGGCATTATGTTCTCCATAATGTTTGTGACTTCCAAACTGCTTTAGAGGTTCAAATTACAAAGAAAACAAATTCTTATCGAAATTACCAAATTTGATCATTAAAGATAAATTTTTCAAATTCTCGAAATTGATGATTTTTATCTTTTTCCTATTGACATGTTTTCTTCTACTATTACTAAGAGTGTTGGGGAAAAGTAGAAAAAGCCAAAGTGACAAATCTCGTCCATGGAAATTAGAAGCAGAAGTGGTGAATTCAGTGATTGAACAGTCTAGCAAAAACTAAAGTAAAACTTTAATAAATCATATTCTAGACACAAAAGATGAAATTTGGAACTAATTTTTTGCTTCAAACATTCCACACATAATTAAATTAGAGAAATACAAAGTGAACTTTTTAGATCAAAGTCATTCATGAAATTTCAAATTTACGATCATTGTTCATGCTAATTTGCCGTCAAATGGAAAAATTACGGATTAAGCTACGTAAAAGGATATACTCTGCCACAAAATCAGATAGGATTAATAAGTTTTAACTCCTAATATATGATTGTACTACTCGTATTTATTTTATCTCTAATGAATCAGGTACAATATACCTAGTAAATTGGTAATTTACTCGGGTATGCTCACAAGTACAGGTCGCCAAGCCCTCCGCAGTAGCCGTTGCCGGAATGTCGCTGATAACGGCCGAAGCGAGCGTAAGCCTATTCGCCGAACAGCTGATCCCGCACTAAACCCGCCGCCGGCACCAGAGGCTGCCGGAGAGAGTCCTTGTCTCGTATTTTCAGAAAACGACGGAGGCGACGAAACAAACAAGTCCTTCAGCTTATGACTGACCACCAGTTCCTTCCTCTTCTCCGTCGAATCGCGTTCTCCAACAAACCGATCCGGCGAACAGACTTCCCGTCGCGGCAGTCTACGGCCACTTCCGCCGCCGATGCTACGACTGAGGAGCATACGGAGAGTCTTCCGTCGGCGGAGGTGAATAACTGGGCTTGTTGTTGGACTCCGGGTTGGACTTCCTGCTACTGCACATTGAGTTGCGAGAAGCTTGAATTTCTGCAAAGTAGCCATTTTCGTTGCGATCTGAGATACGTATTTCTACAAAATTTAACAGTATTAGTAATTGTTATTTTTGGTTAGCAAAAATGGTAGTGAAGAGAGGGGGAATTGGGAAGGATTTAGTAAGGCCGAAGAATATGGACCGTCTGTTTGGGTCTTTTAAGGCATTGCTTTGTTTATCCTCCCCACTTATAAGCCTGCCGCGGTATAACGCTGAAACCGAAACGTGGCCTCTTTTCCCTAGTTCAGCATTACTCTTCATTTGTGGGTCCACCTTTTTTTTTTTACCATTTCGAATTTATGAAATATTACAAATTTTTTTAGCGTTAAAACAGCCAATTACATCTCATTCATATATTTTTTTGAATTAATGAAATTTTTTAAATTTGATAGAATTCATATACATTCCCAAAATATCTGATACGTCATATTTTAATTTTGGATATATTGCGTAAGTTTTAATATAATCACATATTATGATGTATTCGAAAGTGATTGGATACATTGCGTAAAGTGATATAATAAAAAATATGAGAGAGTAGAAATTTTTTTAGTGTTTTTAAATGGTAGAAAATTTTTAAAAATATGATATAATAAATTATGTATTAGGTAATTTTTTCTATCGTTAATGCATATTGTTAATGTCGAATGAGTTATTGTAAGAAGTTTTAAAACTATATTGTAGTATTAAGAATTTTATTTTAGTAAGAATAAATGGCCACTTGTATATTCCCTAAACTTTCAATTCCATGATCCATGTATGTAAATATTGGTTGAACTTGTTCGTGCATATTTATCCAAGTTTGGGACCATTTTAATTCCTATGTGCGATATGTGTATACATTGACTGGACCCCTTCATTCTCTCTTATCAAAGATATAGATGAAAGGAACACTCTCCATTCTTTAATTCCAAAGATACGTTAATTAGTTATCATTGAAAAATAAAAAAGTTTCGTATTACTCTCTCCGTCCACAATTGTTTGGCAGGTATACTAAAAATAAATGTCCAAAGATTAATTGTCAATTCAAATAATTAAGAAATAATTAGTCACTTTTTTTCAAATTTGCCCTTAATGATAATGTAGTTCAATTGAAAAGTTAGGTAGCCTTTTGATATTCTTGATAGGGTTATATTAGTCAAATCACACATTGTATTAATTTTTTTCTTGAGGGATGTGCATGATCTTAACATGACAAACAATTATGGACGAAGAGAGTAGTAGTTAATGAAATCGGCGATTGAGTTAGGTTTCAAATTAATTTTTTACATGATGTTTATGTTTAGATTTGAAAAAATCTCACATACGAGTTCAATTATGATTTGCAAATTAAAAGTGATTTTTATTTTTTTTACATTTTATTTATTGGGATATATGATTCAACCATGTTATTGTGTCTTTGAGATGAAGATTTAAAGTTTGGATTTTGAATATTTAAAAGTTATGTAAATAATTGCATGCGTATATATGTGGATCAACGGAAGAAAATAGGATGATGACTATCTCATTATTCGGCGTTAACGCTATTGTCACCAGTATCCCAACTTACATTATCACATTTGTCGTTTCCTCACTAATTTCTTATCATTTCTCGTTCTCATGTTTTTTGTGTTTAATTTTTTGTGTTAATATAAGTGATTTGTTTTGCCTTTGAAATGTATCCACGTGTAGCATTCTTACATGTTAATATCACTTCTTGTTTAAGGCAATTTTTGAAAAAAATAAAGAGATAAGTGTCAAAAACACTCTTAAATTATTTACTTTTTTTTAGTTTGATATCTAAACTATTGAGAGTGTGAGTTTCATACCTAAACTATCACTTTTTAGTTTGAGAAACACACCTCTTTCTTTTATATCCCTCTCATCATTGTATAAAAATCAAACTTTCAATAGTTTAAGTATAAAATTCAAACTTTCAATAGCATTCATACATGTTAATATCACTTCTTGTGTAAGGCAATTTTTTTAAAAATAAAATAAAATAAATTGCCGACTTTACCATATTTCTCAATTTGAACTACAACGTACGTTTAAATATCTTTTTGTTATTAGTTTAGTTTATGCATAAAGTATCTCAAATCAGTGTTAACATTTTTATGATAAGACTCAGCAATAAGAAAGTAAAGTGTAATTTTTTTTTCCTCTCAGTCGAATAAATTAGAGGAGAGAAATATTAAAATATCCTGAATTTTGGGGTAAATTATTTATTTTATTTCTAAATTATTGACCGTATTAAATTATTTTTTTACTTGATTAGTTAAACTTAAATATATTCGCGATTTGCCACATGATATAGCAAATGGTCTCAAACTACAATCTTGTAGAAGCATGAAGCTATTAATGAAAATCAAGAAAAGTATTGAAAATATCCTTAAACTTAGCGTGAATTTAAAAGTATATCTCACTCATATTTTAAGATTGTGTCCATATTTCGACGATAAAATTAATAATTTGTGCAATATCTTAAATTAGAGCAATGTCATATTTGCATTAATTGTATGTCAGATAGAAGCTATAGAAAGTAGGTGGAAATCGGAAAGCAATTCAAGGCAGACGGCAGTAGGACATTCTCTTTGTGAGGAGTTAAAATTTCTTCCATTTTCTTTTGTTAGTTTTCCTTGACTTGGAAAAAGTTGAAACATTCAATTCTATGATCAGCAAGTAACAAGCCAACAGGTATATTGAGCTCACCTACTTTCCTGGTAATTTCCACAATTACTACTTATGAATGACATTCTAGGATTACCTGCTTCCAAATCGAAATTTCTCAAAATTCTCCTCTGAAATGACATAAAATAATTAAGCAAACTATTGTGGCCGGCCAGGAAGTCCTACAATTTACAAACAATTTCTTTCAGCAATAAATGCAAAGTATGGTTGTATACGATAGAATAGATCAAATCAATGTGGTCCTACATGTATGAAATTTATGAGTTTTTATAATCATCTCATGTTAATGTAAAGTGGTTACTGAATTAACAATTAAAAACTTATTTATATTTAGTGAACTTTTTTTAGGAAAAACTAATGAACTTCACAATTATAATATATGCTAGCCCTGCTCTCTAGCGCAATAGGGTATGGTGTTCCCATGAATTGGAGTTTTGTTCCTTTTTTCTCTCTTACGATTTAATATCAGAGTATGTTCCTATATATGATTAGTCAAAACCTAGCACTCCAAGCTATGAATAGGCCCAGAATGTGTTCTGCTGCAGTGTATTTTTGTTACATATGATTTTCATGTCCTCAACATAAATGAACTTTAAGGTAACAGAAGGTCCATAAAGAAACAAAACCTGGTGTACAAAAGAGCAGAGATGCATATGTATACTAGAATGTTGGCAGCCCTATTCAGTATTTATATACATTGCCTTATGCGAAAAGCAGTTTTAGATAATCTCCCACAGAAAATATTGACGAAAATAAGATAACTAACTATATGTAAGCAAAAATAAGAAATTAATTATCTATGGAAGACGGGAGATACTAGCCCAAACGTGACACTGATCACAAGTGCCAAAATAGTAGTTGCTTCCTCACCTAGCATCGAATTCAACTGACCTGAAAAACATATTTCATCCACTAGAATGTGGTGTGGAGCTGTCAACTCATTTATCAGCGGCAACTGAATCCGGAGAAGAAAGGGAGTCCTTTAGGAGCCCAACATCATCTACCACAATATCCAGTACCTCAGCATTGTGTGCTTTCGACTCTCCATTCTGGATGCCTCTCAATGTCTCCAGCACTTCTTGCATTGAAGGTCTCAGATCTCTCTCTTGTTGCAGACATCGGAAAGCTAACTCAGCGACTAATGTAGTCATCCTCCTCACGGAGCTGTTTGTTGAGAATCCAAGAGTTGGATCAACTAATTCATGAATTGAATGGCCTTGGATCTTGTTGACAGCCATGTTAGACAAATTAATATCATGGCGGTGCCTGTTGGTATCCACAGCTTCTAATGATGAGATCAGCTCTACCAAGACCACCCCAAAACTATAGACATCACTCTTTTCAGTGAGCTGGTAACATTGGTAGTATTCAGGATCAACGTAGCCTGGTGTACCCTGTGGAGCAGTAGAGACATGTGTGACATTAGTTGGGAACAGTCTTGATAGCCCAAAATCAGCAACTTTCACATGGAAATCGTTGTCTAACAGAATGTTGTTGGTTTTGACGTCACGGTGTATTATAATTGAGGAGTGGAGATAAGCCAGAGCTTCAGCAGTCTCAATGGCTATGTTCATTCGGACAGGCCAAGAGAGTAAGCCAGATTTGGCCCGTTTACCATGTAGATGATCTGCCACTGTCCCATTTGGTATATACTCATAAACTAGGAGTAAATCTCGGCTTCGTTTAGATGTACACCCATACAACGTCACTAGGTTCTTGTGGCGGAGCTGAGTTAAAATCTCTACTTCATTCATGAACTGCTCCACACGCTTAAAATTGTTCTCATACAAGCGCTTGACTGCAACCACGCGACCATCATGGAGCTTGCCTGATAACAAATTACTTGGAATTGTTAGGAAGCTCTCTCACCAAATAATAATAATGCAAGAAAGAGAATACACATACCATAGTACACGACACCAAAACCACCATCCCCAAGTTCTTTAGATGGATCAAAATTATTCGTCGCTTCTTCAAGTTCAGCAAAACTGAAGACATGAGCTCCAAAGTAGGAGCTTCCCCTCCCATAATCAGCTTCAGATTTGGAAGAGGGATAAGAGGGAATGCTTCTGGTGAAAGTGGTAGAAGAAGGAGTAGAAGAGGAACTCAGGCCGTTGCTTGAACTCAAAATTGGAAGATCCTTGCTTTCGGTTTGGGCAGGTGAAGCCTGTGATGCAATCCGCTTTCTCTTTTGTCTGCAGAAGAAGACTAGCCACCCAACACCAATGCCGGCAAGTACAGCACCTCCTACACCAAGGCCTGCAATCGAAAGAAGAAAGTTAACAATCTTCTCAAGGCATTGACTGTCGATTGAGTTGTACTAGTATAATGTTGGAACAAAGACAATACCTACTGCAAGTGGCGTCTGATTTTTCTTTCCATTATCTGCAAAACAGTCATAATGTCGTCAATTAAGTGGTAACTACTACAATTGATGCTCAGGTAAACATAAGGTAAATCCGTCTGGGATTAGGAGAGAGAAACTAACAAAACTCATGTGGCGAGATGAAATTGGTGTATTCGCTAATAATAGATCTGAAAAGTACAAACTATAAGAAAGAAGCATATTGTAACAAGAATTCCTAGGGATTCCTGAAGAGAACATACCATGAAAATCTAAAAACTAACATGAATAAGTTACCCTTCGTTTCAAGTTCACTTTTGTGTTAGCAAGTCGCATAGTGTTTTTTAGGTATCCCTTGAATCAAAGACCTATATTATTAGTGGTATAAGATAATAACTACTCATACAGTCATAACAAATATAAATGCAAATGCATGAAACTATAATTGGAAACAACCTCTCTATTTTCACAAGGTAAGGCGAAGATTGTGCACACACCACCTCCCCAAACCCCAATTGTAAGATTACACGTGATACACTGCATATATATCAATCAACCGCAATGCAATCATGTCGGAGTAGAACAAACAACGTCTTAGACCATGAACTCAGTATTCATCAACTAGGACAATTGACGACACCTATATGTACCGATTCTCTATCTGGGTTACTGTTAAGCTAAATCCATTCAGTACCGAATTTCAAACTATAGATTTCTATGTTTAATCATAAGAACTCCTAATGAGTAGTAAAATCAGAGGATAAAGTTCTCAGTTGTCACTACCTTGTGAGGAACTTCCATGAGAATCTTCTCGAAGAAATGCACAAGGCATTTCACCACAAATACAAATTAACTGAGACAACCCCACAATAAATCCGCAATTCCCACCCAAACTCTTGCACTCAGAACAGCGCCTATCATAAGGGGTATCATATTTCACACTAAACCCCTGCATCAATGCCTCCCCAAGAGCAATCTCATTGCTATATAGCATTTTACCCACTGTTCTAAACATAGGAACAGTGACCATTGTTGTACAAGTTATGACATTCAGAAAAGGGTCACTTGGAATTGGACCTAGTAAGTAAAATGCGCCGGTGGAATTCAAACCATCTACCTTACAGTTGAACAAATTCTGAGGCATGATAACCAATGCAGATACATTGCACCCGTAGCTCAAAGAAAGTTCATCGTCTTCGTTACGGTCGACGTTGAAAAAAGTAGAATTAAAAGTAGTGTTGATGAATTGCGAAGGGCAGGAATTTTCCCAGAGGTCGATTCTCGATACAGTCATGGTCGATGATGACTGATTAATAGAAAGAACACGGTAGGTAAGTGAGTGGTGCGTGAACTCGGTGTGTTTATCGTCAACACATCGGAGTTTGAAATCCGGGAGGCCACAGTAGTTAGGGCGATCGCCGCCGGTAAATGGGTAGGTGATGTTACGGATAGAACCACAAGAGAAAGTGAGATGACAATTGGGGAATAAGACGTTGTCATCAGAGAAGGAGAAGGATGTTGTGAGAATAAAGGTGGCGAAGAAGAGAGTAGTTGTGATGGTGGTGCCGCGGCGGCCATTATTGGTGGCGGAAGGGTAGGAGAGAGTCATTTGGAATACGAAAAGAGAACGAGAATCATATCTGGAATTATTTGTAGTCTGCAGATTCATATCTGTCATAATTAAAGGAAATTTGGAAGATGGTGCCAATCTGAGATTACATTTGAAAGAGAGACAAAAAAGGATTTTGACTGAAAGTTGAATATCATTACTACTCACGTTGAATAGGAAAACAAAGAAGTTGAAAGACGCCCAACTTTTATGAAACATAAATATACATTTTAATTTTAACTTGTCTAATATAACATTTATATAGTTAAATAAAATAAGTAAGACATATGTATTTATTATAAATTGAAGGATAAATTTACTATATCATATTTTGAGTATAATAATTAATAAAAATATAATACAAAAATAATTATAATTAATGATAATGATAAAATTTGAACAAACAGTAAAACATACTCCAATTGATTTCACAAAATGGATAAATAATGTTAGATATTCTAAAATTGTATAGCGGATAACATTTAAAAATAAAATAGGGGACAACAATTTATATAAATTCAAAAGGACATAAATATGAAGTGAAATTAAAAAGAATATTTATTTATTATGCCAAAATTGAATGTTAAGGCTCTATATAATTTATAAACCTAAACCAAAAGAGTAATTACTCCCTTTGTTTCATTTTATTTAGTCTTTATATTTTTATTTGTCCAATTTAATAAATTAAGTTTTTTTTTAATTCATATTACCATCTTTAATATTAAATAACTACACAAACTAATAATTATTACAAAAGTTTTTTCTTAATAATTAAAGTTAAAGTTTCAATGTATTATTAATTAAAGAAAATATTCTTAACAAAAACTATCTTAACATTTATGTCTTACTCTCTTGTTTCTAATTACACATATATTTTTTCTTTTTTAGTTGTTTTTAATTACTTATTTATTTTGACAAATAAAAAAATGTCAATTTCCTTTTATTTATTATATCCTCAATTAATTATTTTGAAAAACGGTAAAAAAGAATTAGAATCTTAAGTTTTTAATTCATTCACTTCACAATTAATAAGAGTAAAATAGTAAACTCTTATATCAATAATTATTTTTTAATATATGTGTCAATTAAAAATAGACAAGTAATTAAAAATGAAAGAAATATCAATTAAAGTAAAATGGAATTGGAGGAGTAGCTCTTAATTTGGTGTGGTCAAACCTCAATAAAATTGAATCATAAAAAGTTATAGTGTGAATACCACTAGACACAAGAAGGGAAAAAAAACAACTCTAATTTTTTATACATGTTTAATGCATTGATCAATGAATAGAATTATCTGAAATCATATTGTGTTTTTTTTAAAAGAGGCAGGTAGAGCGTGTATATATATATATATAATAAATATCACAGTAAAAACGTCGTTTGATTTCCCTCGTTTTATTCAAGCGCCAACCAAGTTTGAATTAACACAGAACTAACTAAAAGTATAAGAACTACAAATAAAGAACTGTATCCTTGTTTACTTTGTCAATAAATATGTTCAATGAAATATGTGTATTTTTTCTGGTTAAGCTAGAGAATCATTGTACTTTTCATATTATTTTGTTTTATTTTTTTAATCCGAGGATTATTCAACTTTAAGAATTAGTAGTTTCTTGTGTTTTGACAATGCCAAATGTTGAATTGCCGACGACAAGTAAACAATACAACAATGGCACAAACGCAGACACAGTACTAAGTCTGAAATTAGGTTCCAGTTTTTTATTTGTTGCAGCAATAACATATCTTATTTTTCAAGATTTCGAATTTTAAATTTAAGGGAGTTCATGTAAGAATATTATTTGCATATAATATAAAAGATTATTTATATTTATGCTGATATAAAAATAAAAAAATAAAAAAGGAGCCATACGAACACGCTCAAGAATTGGAGCTGGACCAAAGTAGATAGAGGGCTAGAGGCTGTAGTATTCAGAGTTTCGTATGGAATTTGGACAAAATTTTATGGAGATTTTAATTCTAGATAAGCAATGCAAAACAAGTACTTCCGTTGGTCCATATATACTATGTTTTTTCTAGTTAGTCCAAAAATAAATATTTTTTCAAGATGATTGAGAAGGTATTAATTGGGGTTTTTTCCTTCAAAGTTATTCTGATTTTTTTTATATAAACAAGAATTCATATTAAATTGATACTAAAGTGATTGTGAAAGAATCTTTACTAAGTTAGCGTATGTAATTCAAATCTCTTGAGTAAGGACTGGAATGATGGTATGTATGGATGGGACATGTAATTATCTGGAAACGAAGGGACGAAGTAAATTATGAGTAATAATAGAGAAAAGATTACCGCCGGCTTGGTTTTGTCCGTCACTGCAGTCGTTTGGATGATTACCATTTTCACAATGGCAAGCAAATTCTCCAGAATCTGGATTGGATCCACATCTTCCACCTGACCTATCGCATTGGTTGCACTTTGAATCAATAGTTGCCGTCCAGTTTACTGAAAACCCACCAGCAATGGCTCTTTTCAGAACTTCCACCGAAGCTGCAGGATTGGCTAATGCCACAGCATTCGTTTGATTGACCCTAACTATTATTTCTTCCTGGCATGTTACCAGACTAAGGTCGAAGGGAACGCCGATCAGCGTATATATACCAAATATATTGCTATTGCAATTGAACCTATTTGGAGACGAAGCTGGTAATTGCAAACCAGGACGGACGGTGCAGCCGAAATACAAAGTAATATTCAGGTCACTCGAAACATAGCTGAAAGTGTTTAAATCAAAGGAGGCATTCTCAGGATTATCCAAACAAAGACTACTCAGTAAATCATCCCGAGCCAGGGTTACAATTCGATTAGGGGTGTTGATATCTATCACTTCGTATCTTGTTGATTCAATAGTAATTTTGGGGATGTTACTTTCGCACTTGATCTCAAAACTTGGATGACCACAATACTCTGGTTTACTCCCTCCCCAAAAAGGGTAAATTATATTCATGCTGCCGCAGCGAAACGGCTCACCACAACTCCTGTATCGCTCGTCATCTTGACAGAAAGACCCCGGTATATAGATCAAGATAAATATTGTGGTAGTGAAGAGCAAAAAATAAGGATGCATTTCTGTTTGATTAAGGGACCTAGAAAGAGAGGCGCTAACTGGTAATCGTGGTAAAAGAGCTTTATTAAGGAGCTAAGCTGAAAGGAGATGAGGATTTCAGGGACAGAGAAAGGAGGTTTGGAAGAGCACCAAATTAAATTAGGAAGATGAGATATAAAATTCAATGATAAAGATGGGGTGCTTTATTTGTCATGTTTTGGTCAACATATAGCTACCAGTAGAACGATCTTTTGACGAAACAGATACCAAATTTCGCATATATTTACAAGAAAAGGGAGATATAGAAGCTTCTATTGGAATTTAGGGGTGCTAGACTTGGTCTAATACAACAAACACCGTGTCCTAAAAAATATTATTTTACTTTAATAATATATAAAACTACTAGTATGACTCAAGAAATTAATTTAATTATATTAACAACTATGATAAGAGTCGTCTATTTATATTTGGTGAGTAGGAACTAATAAGTCCCGTGAAAGAAACCATCTAGCTAAGACTAGAGTGGTCATAAAATTAAGACATGTATTATGTGGAAAAAAAACAAAAAAACAGATGAAATACCCCAAGTCATGTGCTAAATAGTTTATTTTGACGTGTCAAAACTTGTTAAATGACGGATGATATAAGATGTCCCATGATTGCTCCACACTGCAATTTTCTTCGTATAATTCATCATCTACTATAAATATGAGAAATTCATTTTAAAGCTTATAAGTTAGTCTTACAATCACTTTTTGGTGCACCTATTTGTTTGGTAACACCAAAAGTTCTTGTAAGTCATAATTTGGTCACCTTTTAAGTTATGATTTTACGACTCATAAACACTTTCAACCATTTTTACTGGAAAAAGTGTTTATCAACAGCTTTTTAGCAAATACAACTACGTGCACTTCCGTCCACATACGTAATTGCTTATTTATACGATCAACTTCAACTTCTAAAAGTAGTTTTCACCTCTTAAGACTTATCAACTACTTTTTGATCAGACAACCCAAACACGAGCTTTAGATCTAAACTAGAGTCAGTGTGCTCGTCAATTTGGCGACAAATATTCAAAATGATAGTGGCTGAACTAAAGGTTACAATGAGAATTTCAGGCGGAAATGTCATAACAGTAAGGATGGACAAACATCTTTCAAAACCAGAAAAGTTTGTGTGAAGAGTCCCACATCGTTCCTTTAAGGGATAAGTGATTTTTCAATATGGCTCGGACAATTCTCACCTTTTGAGCTAACATTTGAGGTTGATTTAGGCCTAAAATCCATTTCTTTGAGAGGAGGTATGAAAAGTCATGAGTTAATAACTTTGATGGTCACTCAAATATTTGCACAGAAAGATATTTAATGATTTAGGGAATTAATAAAAAAATAAAATGTTCAATATAATATTTTTAGCGGGCTGGATTAAATGGATATATATATTTGATTCTTAAAATTTTGGTTAATAATTAAAATTTCATGTCACTAAATTTTAATGAAAAAACAATTAAATAGGTTGAGTGACTTTCTGTGCAAAGAAGTCATAGTTGAGTGACTTTCTGTGCAAAGAAGTCATAGTTGAGTGACTTCTGAGTTGATAATGAAAGTTGAATGACTTTCTGTGCAAATAAATTATAGTTGAGTGACTTTTGAGTTGAAAATGAAAGTTGAGTGACCATCAAAGTTATTAACTCGAAAAGTCATACATCAGCCCTTCAAGGGATAGGTGATGATCTCTTTTATACGACTTGGGAAACCTTCTTGAGCTCTTGGGTTGAGTTAAGTTTAATATCCATTTCTTTAACGTTTAAGTGAACCATTATCTTCTTTTCACCGGACAGATTATGAGGAGAAAAAAAGATAGCACTAACTTGTAAGATGCTATAACAGATTTATCTCTCCTAGACACGCTCTGCCATTAAGGAGAATGTTAAGAATTTATATGCCCAAATACTGATATCTACTCTAAGAGCCTTTGCTGCCGTAGAACCTAGAGACATATGTTAAAGTTGTGCGGTTTAGGCTCAAAGCAGACAATATTAATACTGAGTTGAGCCTACAACTCCTCTCATGCTAAAAATTAGAAGAGAAATTGGAGAACATTTGACTGTGATGTACTAATTCAACCATGATTCAAACTAGTAGTAGTTGGATGTCTTAATTTGTTTTACTGAGTCTTCATACTGGAGATATATATCAACTACATCATCCATGTGAAGTTAGCTAACCAACTATTACAATAGTTATATTCAGCCTTGAGTGGAAAAAATGTTCAAATGTAGAGAAAATAAAAAGAATATCTCAATGATAGACTATGATTAATGGTTGGTTGGTGGATGTATACCTAATACCAACTAAAATGACAGCTACGTAAAACTAGACCTAACACAGTAGCGGAAGTGATACATTATTTCAGAGATGAACGTAACAGAAGATTGGATTACTAAACTAATCTAGGAGATTACAATCAAGTTGAGACCTTGATAAGTGTTTAACTTTACACGATCAGTTATGATAATATAATTTATGGATCTACATGGGATAAACACTGGTCCTTTTCGTTATCCTCGAGTTAGCTTAAGATTATCAAATTAGCTAATTAGTCAATTCGACACAAGAAAAAGTAAACCCCATGGAGTGAGTGAATCAAATCCATTGACTAAGAAGGCAAATTGAGCCGGAAACAGTTTTAGGAAAACAAGAACGTTTACCTGGGGATGGAGATGGTATAGATATTGGTAATGGTGGTGCATATCCATAAGTAGGGAGCCCAAAAGTAGCAACTGGACAAGAAGCAGATGCATAAGGAGGACCAGGACAAAAGCAAGTTGTTTGCTTCGAATATTCATCATATCCACATCTTCCCTTTTCTTCGATACATTTACTGCAGGTTTTACTTTCAAGTTTCCATCTTATATCAAACCCCTCTTGTAGTACTTGTGCCAGACCTGATGTATTCAATGACCCTACATTACCAGCGCTCGTTTGAGGCACTGGAACTGTGACACTAGCATCGCACTTCCCCGGGCCTACAGTACCAGGCAGTACGAAAACATTGTGATATTTGCTATTTCTACAAGCGAAAGTACCATCCATTTCTGCAAAGTCGGATGCAACAGGGCAATCGTATAGAAAGGTCAAGTTCGTATAGCCAGAGGCATAATCGAAGAGGGAGTAGTCCAGAGTGGTGTTAACCAGATCAACAGGACAAGTTGATGTCATGATATCCTCCCTCAGAATTCTTATCGTTTGGGTTGTTGGAAGTACGTTTAAAACTCGATACTTGATGTTTTCGATTTCCATTGTAGTACTACCATCCTGATTGCAATTGAGCTCAAAACCAGGATAGCCACAGAAGGAAGGATCATTGGCACTCATAAAAGGATAACTTAATCCCTTAATATTGCCACATGTATATGTTTTCCCACAAGTCTGGTAAAATTCATCAGGGTTACTCGAACCTCGAGGTACATGAATTAGTATAAGTGATGAAAACAGAGTGAACAGAGAGAAGAAGTAAAAGCTTTGCGAATTCATTTGGAGAAAAGTGGGAAATGGATGTGGCTAAAGAAGGAGGCAATGGATTATTAAACAAGTCTAAGGTGAGCAGAAAAGTAGGTGGAATAAAGCATGGAGAAGATGATATACATAGGAAATTGGGTGATAAAAATGACTTCACTTAATGATGATACTACACTTTTTCTTTATTAGGGATGTCATGGAAAAAATTAATTCACATTGACTGAATCTAAACTGTGGAGGAAATCAAAGGTGCTCTTAAGGAAAATGAAAACTTACCTAAAGAGTTGATTTTTCAGTGGTGGAAAAGAAAAAACAGAAAAGAATATCTAAGTTTTGGTGCATCTCTTTTGTTGTTTAGTATTTTTTTAATTTCTTCTTTATTTGGGATTAGGCAGTGTATTATATAGAGAAGTCAAGAAATTACTTGTACATTGGAAAACGATTGGAGGTTTGTTAAGCGTTTCTATCTAATTAGGACAACTATGTCATGGACTATCCAACAACCATATATACTATAATTTGCTTATGAACAACCAGGTTCGGTGGCTTTTACCATTTCTAAGTCCATAGATGACTCGCATGTAGAATCATTTGGTGAGTTTTATGAGTCCCAAACTTATATATTAGGCTAATTCTTGGAAATAACTTGCTTAGAATAAGATGCACCAAATGGAAGGTGGGGATGGAGATTTTAGAAGTAGCGGTAGAAGGAATCAACTTATTAAGATCTCGTGCATTAAGTGAAGTGATTCAACAAAGTGCAAGGAGAGTCCTCATTCTAAAGTAGGAAAATTTTCCATCTAAAACAAAAAGGGGTATAATGATATAGAATGATAATTTCGGAATAAAATATAATAGAGTGCTAATTTTCTCCGTATTTGATTGAATTTTATATTTCGATATAAACTATTCTTAACTCCTATAAAAACAACAAAATTACAGTTTTGACCTCTCCAAGGATCTTCTTCCAAAGACTTCTATCAAATCCAAGGTTACAATTGGAAATAAAACACGTTTAACCTTCTCCAAAGATGATTTTAGTTTCGAATTCATGTGTCTAAAACTTCAAATATACATGTTTGAAGTTCGGCATTGTCTAGCAAAATTTCAGGCGCTATTCACATAAAAAAAAATTTGAAGCTAACTTACACAATCAATTTACTTGACTTCAAACTCAAAATTTTAAAACTCTAATCCTGTATGCTTGACGTTATTTATAAGGTGGCTAAATTTATAAACTTCCATGATGACCAAAACCAATTATTTGTGCACTTCCACCGGACGAGAAGGAATTGGGCTTCTAAATTTTAGTAAGTAATGCTAGTTCAACAAAGCCAAGCCCATAAAAGCCCAGCGCTAGATGGAATTAGAGAAAAGTAAATTTTGGGCCGGAGTTACATCTTCTAGTAGATGGGGTCATTTGCACTTTCTGCTTATTTTGTTTGGATCTTTAATTTTTGTACCTTAAGATAAAAAGAAAAACCCGATATATTAATTTATATTTTTGCATCATAATATTTCATAATTTATGCCCTTGTCCGGTAGTTCTGTACCCTTAAAGAAACTTATGTCTCACTCATTCGAAAGACAAAAATTTAAGATTAAGTGGATGTTTGGATTGATTTAAAAGTTGACCAAGTTTACTTTTAAGTCATTTTTGACTTTGAAATGTATTTGACACATATACAAAATAACTTACAATATGTCAAAAATGACTTAAAATAAGTTAGGAAGTATTTGGTAAGGTAAAAAATGACTTAAAATAAGTCAAAAACCAAAACTAGGTTTCCCTCTATTTTTTATTTTTTTTGATAGAAATAATTTTTTATTTTTGATTTAAAACTACTTTTCTAGGCCAATTCAAACGGGCTCCAAGAAGGTGTTTGGATTGACTTAAAAATTGGTCAAACCTACTTTTCACTAAGTTTTTGACTTCTCAATGTGTTTGACAAATACAAAAAATAACTTCAAATAAGTTAGAAAGTGTTTGATAAGGTCAAAAATAATTTAAAATAATTTTAATTTTTTCATTTTAAAAGTTATTTCTATCAACTTTTTATTTTTTACTCTAATTTTTTTAAAAAGTCTAACCTAAATGGACTCTAACTCAACGCACTAATAAAAAGATGATGTGTCCAACATTAGAAAGTGTATGTATGTATGTTTCTTTCCATTCGATGGGAGAAATCCTTATCGGCACCGCTCTTCCTTCAGTGACGATTACCATCCGCTTCTCTCCCAACGCTCACCCATAATTAAAATCATAAATGAAACTATACATTTTACAATAGAATACTCTCTTTCTCTCTCTGTCATTGGAGATGATTTATGGGAGAAATTCAATGGCCTTTCTAATGAATTCCTTTTGGCTTCTACGGTCAAAACATACAAATTTAATACACTATTACTATTATTGATTAAAACGCTTTTATATGTAACTTGTTAAACCAATGCAATTCTCTTAATCAGATTAACTAACAATATACGAATTCAAAATTAATAGTCGAAAAAATGCACATATCTTAAGAAGGAAATCGGAAAAACGTACCAGACGGTGTAGCCAGGGATGAAAGCGGTTTAGTATTTTCAGTTCCAGAGAAAGGAAGTCCATTGGTGCACACCTTATTGGACGACGACGAAGAAGAAGAAGAAGAGTGATCATCAGGGCACAAACACCTAAATTCATTAGCACCAGCATCAAATCCACAACGTCCCCCAAACTTTTCACATTCCTTACAATGACTAGTATCCACTTTCCATTTCACATCAAACCCCTGTTCCAGCAACTGCTTCAAATCCCCCAAATCTCGAATTATTCCTCCAGACGGTAACTCCTTTCGACCTGGTAAAACTATACTAGCATGACATGTCCCAGCTCCCTCATCACCTCCGATTGTAAAACTATTCTTATAATTCACTCCATTTATCGGACAATTGAACGATCCGATCCAGGGCGAGCACGCGTAATTGAACGTGACATTCACTAAGCTCGAAGCGTACTCGAACGTATTGGAATTATCTATAGTCGAGTTAAATTGACAAATTCCATCTATACCTAGATCTTTTCTAGTAACTGTAATAATTTGAGCATCCAAATTAATATCCAGAACAAGGTAATTTACGTTCGCAATCTGTATAACAGTGTTTCCCTGATCGTCGCATTGAAGCTCGAATCCAGGATAACCGCATTCCTTCGGTCGACCATTTCCCCAGAAAGGATAAGTAATTTCAGTTATGTTTGCGCAGTTGAAGGACTTGCCGCAGCTGGAAAACAACCTTTCGTCGCAGTAGAGAGGAGGAAGATGGATTATGATGAAGAAGAGTAGTGTGCAAGCTAGAATTTGAACAGAGAAAAAGCCTTCCATTTTGAATGCCCAGAGCTAAAAAGATGTTGTGAGTAGTTAAATAATAGCAGTATGTTTGCCTGTAGAAGGTACAAATAAATAAATGTTAAGCCAAATTTATAAGTCAGAATCTGAAAAGATAAAAATTGCAAGTAAGATGTTGATGATGACATAAACAAGTATTAGGGGACTACATTAACTTCTTAAATAAAAATAATCCAGATTAAGCGCAATTACAAGTCCAAAATATTCTTTGAATGAAATCATGTATTTAAACATATTGTGTTATGTTACTGTATACAACGACAGAGAAAATAAAATACAAAGAAAAAAGCTTTACTTCTGAATTGACATTTTCATTCACGTGATTTGATCCTCAAAAAAGAAGTTCAGATTTTTACATTGTGCAACATATTTACTTTATTTATGTACGATGAATATACTATATTAAAAAAATATTTATCATTTGTAATAATAATATTTTTTTCACTTAATAACTTTTAATATATTTATAATACAATTTTAATACATATTACAAAAAAATAATTTATTATTATTCACATATAATATAATTGTACAAGTTTTATTGATGAATAATACATTTATTATATATTTTAATACACTTATAATACAATATGTCAATTCTTACCAAACAAGCATAATATATTTTAAAAAATAGTTATATTACATATATATTGAATACATAATTCACTTTTTAATACATATTACAGATTTAATGTAGCATTGCTATAAATGATAACAAATAATGAACATCTTTCACATATAACAAACACGAAAATCATATTTGTATGCAATAGATATAGTTAAATAATTGTGCTCCATACCAAACATAAATATATATATTTCGCTATACATATACAGAAGAAAACAATGTATATAATTGTTTATGTTTCGATATACATATACAAAAAATCAATTATATAATTTGTGTTTGTATAAAACGAGAAAGAGAAAAACTAAAGATAAAAAAATAGGCAGGACAATATTTGTATTGTAAAAAATGATAAGTGTACAGGACGGAATTATATACATTTGCATGTGTATTAATTTCTCTCGCTTTATATAAACTGTAACAAAATTTATAAAATTTCTTTTTTATTTGTAGCGAAAGACAAGTGGTGACGAGTGAGATCTAGAAGTGTTTATATAAAAAAGTGAGAGGCGAGGGAGAGAACGAGAGTGGCGAGTGAGATTCATCAGGAGAGAGGCGAAATAACAATAATTCGCTATGAAATACAATTAAATCAAACTATCATTATAAGATTTAATTTGAATTAATAATATGCTATATATTATACAATTTTCTCATACATAAAAAGTATTACTAAAATTAATAATTATTTATTAAAAGACCAAATAATTTTTCCATATTTTAATTTAATAACATAAGTGGCATAACTATTGTTCGTTCATAAATAGCATAATTTATATACTCATATCAATTTTTAGCATGTATTTAAAATTTCAATTATTATGTTGAGTAATATAAAAAATTAAAAGAGGTCCCATTTAGATTTGAGTTCATATATAAGAGTTTTCTTGATAATTCATTCTTACATTTTCTCAAAAGAAGATATCTATCAAGTATATTAAAATAGTATTACTATATACTTCATAACATGCTTGTTTGGATAATTATAAATTGTATATACGCTCATATATACAATTATTCATTTATTCAGTATGTATAAAAAAATGAATTGAGCCTTTTATGGTATGAACCTAATTACATTAATATATATGCATACAAATTAATGTCAGTGGAACATTAATTTATGGTATGAACCTAATTACATTAATATTTATTGGACATATATAATTGAAATTTTAAATTTTCAAACATTAAAAAATCATTGACCGCAAATTATTTCTAGGCATAAAAAATTTGAATATATCATCATTAGTTAAGCTAGACAAACGAGTGTTTTGTATATTTCTCCCGTCGTTTAAAAAAAAATGACCTAGTTTGACTTAAAACGGAGTTTATGAAAGAAAGAAGATTTTTTAATCTTATAGTTTTAAATTAAAATTATGTCAAATATACTAAAATGTCCTTTATCTTTGATTTTAAACATGTCAAGTGAAAAATTAATGTTCAAGTATAATTAAAAAAAGAAAATTAATTATTCTTTTTTAAATATAGTAAAAAAGAAGTAGAAATATTTTTCTTGACGGAGAAGAGTAATTGCAATGGCTAATAGTGATGGGGCTGCGTTTCTTTTTTCTTTTTAAGCTGCACCCTATTATTTCTTTCTCGATGACTCAAACCCACCTACCCAACGGCTGAAGATTAGCTATATCGTCATATCTGACTATAATTGTTATTATAACTACTTTATACTAAAACTCTGCGATGAATATTTTAACAATGCTTAGCTCCGCAATCACATGACTTTACAAAGAAAGCTAAGCAATTACATAAGCTTGACAAGAAAAAAAATTTAAATTAAAGCAATAAAACTCGTGCAGAAATATCAAAATTCCTCATCAAGAGTCATGAGATCCTGTAATTTTCTCTCCAAAACTTCTGAACATATCTGTCCCATCATATTGTAAAATGTTTTTAGATCAGATAGCTGTTCCACTGACATTTTCCCCATTACTTTCCTTGCCAACCTTTCTTTCTCTTCATTCATCTTTAATCTCTGCAAATAAGATGATGCATTCCTTACTGTTGCTCCCATTTGCTTTAATCTTGTCTCTTGTTGCAAACTCAATGCTGTATTTGACTGCAAACATAACATATATAATAATCATCGTTAATTCAATCGATCGAGTCAGTAGATTCAAAATGATTATGGTCTTATAATACGAACTATTTTAGTACGTAAGTGAGAATTAATCGTATACCTCAAGGAATTCTGCTCCTACATCTAAGTCTGAAGTTTTAGATGGCTGAAATGTATGGCCTTTTTCGTATAAATCTCTGGCAAGGGAAAAACTTCTAACTATAATTTTCCTCTTCTTCTCCATTTCATGATTAAGCTTCAATGGCTTTTGGATTGTGGTTGTGCTTAACAGTTTTTTCTGATATGCAACAACAGCCTTCACAAACTCCTGCCAAAATTACAATCAACTGTTAGTACAAAGTTAATACGGAAACAGTCAAATGAACTATTCAAAATGGATCAGTTTTATTCTCTATTACATCTTTTGCCCAGAAATATCTGGGTAATACTGATAGTCCAATATATCGTATTAAGGATCTAAATTCAATAGAAATTGAAGTTTATAGTGATACCTGATAAGCAAATGTACATCCGGGGTAATCAAACTCATCACTATCTTCTTGCCTCATTCGCTCCGGATGAAATTGAAGTCCCATAATAAACTTACCGTCAGCAGGATTATAAGCATCCGGATCATAAAATCCTTCAATTAAACCATCAGGGGCAAATGCCATAGGAACAAATCTCTGAGCCAATTTTTTAACTCCTTGATGATGATAACTATTGACTGAAATCTCCATTTTTTCATCTTCCAACGAATCCTTGAACCAATGGTGCAATGGCGTTTCCTCAACAACTTCTATAACATGCCTATGACCATCATAGTTATCATAATCCATATGAACTACCCTCTGATTCTCAGGAAGGTTTTTCGATATTTCTTTTCCAATGTCTTGTATTAGAGTTCCCCCACATGCAACATTTAGTACCTGTGAACCCCTGCATATTCCCAAATAGGGAATGTTCCTTTCTAGACAGAGTTTAGCCAATCTGAGTTCAATTGTGTCTTTTTCCTTGTCAATTGCGGTATCGCTAGCGTGCAATCTCCTAATTTCTTCCAATTCCTCTACGGAGAGATTGGATAGTTCATCGTTGTACAGAGAAGGATCGATATCCTCTCCTTCACAGAGAAGAACGCCATGAATTGGTTCAAAACTGTCTAATAACAAATGTACCCCGGAAACTCTGGGTACAATCACCGGAACAGCTCCATAGCTTACTATAAGATCGAGATGATACTCTCCTGAAAATTAATCGCAATCAATTTCAAAATCTAAAATCCAGAATTTACAATCTTTTTGATAATTATATGAAAGAAAAGTAACGTACCAACAAAATCAACAAATTTGTTCTTACGAACGGTACGTCTAGAGACGATGAGCACGCGGGGGAGAACAACTGAGAGTTCCTCGACAGCCATGGCAGCACGATAATTTTGCTTTAATTTTTTCTTTTTTTTCTTTTTGCAACTACTTATGAGTAGTAGCTAAAATGCAAATACTAAAAGAGATGAGAATTTAATTTAGATAAAAAGTGCTATTTAAGGGGCGAAGAATGAGACACACAAAGTTGAATTAGTGAATGGTTTAGAGAAAAAATGAGAGAAAATTGCGGGTTTTATAGGGCGATCGCCGGGTAATTACCATAATAATTTGTTTAGTGTGACTAGGAAAGAGATAATGAAATAGGGTCAATCCAAATTAAAACAAGTTTAAGGATTTAATGATTTTCCTTTTTTTGTTAATCATAATATTAGATCCCACGTGGACAAATACACATCTAATGGAGGCTCTTCTAAGGCGGGTCAAAGCTGAGGAATTGCTGACCTGGATCTGCCTATATTCGGATAAAACCTTTCTCCCCAATAGGAAAAAATGGATCTAACAAATAAAGTACAATAGTTTCTCCTTTGCTACCTTTTTGGGACGAATTAAAAATATCTACTTCATTTTCAAAAATAGATTTTTTTATATTTTGTTTTTAATTTTAATTACTTATTTTTCCTAATTATTTTCAAAATCTAAGATTATATATGTCTATCCTCCAGAGGCTTCTAGCCAAATACTATCCCTATCAGCATCATGTACCCGGCTGAAATAGAGACAAAAAACCTATTCGAGGTCAACTAATATAAACATTATAGCCTAACACTCATATTTATCATTATTTATCAAGAAGTGTGAAAAATTCTAAATGAACAAATATAAATGAATGAAAAGAGTTCTTGTGCAATTTTTATATATCTCAGAGAATAATTATTGTAATGTTTATATGAATCAAGTAACTTTAGCAAACGTATGATATTTATAGATGTTAAATTTTAACTAAAATAATTATAAATAATTAATTTACAACCTATAAATTAAATGATCACTGTAAATTTAAATTATGAATCAACCGCTCTTTATGCACGTGTTTCTTATTTTGCTTGGTGTAAACTCCACGAATTAGCATGAATTTCTCCTAGTGAGGTGGGACAATCTGAATTTAGGAGTTTTCCAAATTTAATTGTTCCTCCACTTTAGGCCAATAATAAGGAGTCTTAATTAGTGGGCAAAATTGTAACCCACCCCACATAATTAAGTGGCTCTTCCATTTCCCTTGAGTCAATTAGATACTGTGAGCATAGGGTAGGGTCCCAATTTTTACTTTTAGCTGTCTACTGCTCTTAATCTACAGCCCTTTTAACTACTCTAAAAGTCAATGCAATTACTGGGAAATTTCTAGTTCAATTAGTTAACTAATGTGTGAGACTCCACGAGTTTCTTGTTTTTGGGTTAATTATTTATAGACGAATCTATTGACCACAAAGTAGTTGTTTCTTCATCCCAATTCCCAACTCCCTCCCTTTTTTACACCGTAATTAAGAGATTATTAATAGATCGATCAACTTTATTTTTTTATGTTTTATATTAGTTGATCACTTTTGATTTTGCACGGTGCTTAAGAAATCACAATTTTATTAAGAAATATCACAAACAAATATGAACAGTCTAAAAAAGAATTAATTATGTGGCTAATATAGGGAAAATGTAATTAATATTGATTTGATTTAGTAAGGTGATCACCTAACATGACACGGAGCGAGTATTATTTTGCTCTTTGTTTATATTAATTAGCCTCTTGAAAAAAGAAATTTTGAATCTTCAAAATTTGTTTTAAACTTCCAAAGGTCATATTAATTGTAGAGATAAAATGAAAAAAAATAAAATAACTTCATTCTAATTCAGTAAGAGATCAAGTAATATGTAACAAATATTTTCTTGTTCATCTAACATGGAAAGAAGAAAGTACTGTATTGTCAACAACTTTCATTTAATTATTTAGGGTCGTTTATCCATTGATCGGACTAATTTTAGATTTCTACATATTGTACAATGCTTGCTTACGTTAAAGCATCCACTCATTTCTCAACGAAAGAAAGTCTAATTTGTTATTAATGAAATTCAAAAAAAAAACAAAAAACAAAAACAAATGCCTTCGTATAAATCGACAACGAATGAAAGAATTGACTATACAACTTTTTATTGGTGCATCATAAACTCTTACCTCTACGTTAGACAGCCTTAAACATTTTCCAAAACAAGATGTGAAGATTCTCTCTCTTAATTTTAAAAAATTCAAATATGAGTGCTTATTAATTGTCCTAAAATGTATAACCCCCAACCGTTGCAAGAAAACACCAACTCAGAGTGGATAAGAACCTATTCATGAGATGCTGGACTTTTACTAATTAATCCGTCAGATAATGGTTAGTGTAACCTCCGCAATAATTATAAAATATTATTAAAAAAATGTGTATTATCATAATTAATATAATGCAACTACCCGCTTAATGGCCTCATAAAAGCAATTATAGCTACGTTTAAAGGTGGTAGCTTTAGTTAAATTAAAGTTGCAGCAGTAATGATTGTTTTCTCTCATTTTCTTTTCAAAGTAAAAATATTACTTTGGTTAAAAAATTATTGATCGTAATGTTTCGACCTTTGAGAAAAGTAAAGACGTCAGAGGATTAACGTTTTAATGGAATTTTGTATCCAGCAAAAGACATTTCTGATTTCACATGTTAATATATTATGGAAATTTTTTAAAATAATTATATTTTTAGCATTTAATAGTGTCTATTGTCAATATTTTCAATATTTATTTAAAATATTTTAGTTTGTTATAATGTTGAATTTGTATTTATTTAATTTGAAAGAATACAAGCACAGAATGGAGAGAATCATGAGAGAAAATATTTTTAAAAAGGTAAAAATATTTCCCTTAATTTTTTATCCTTATTTATTTGAACTTTTTATAATTTTATTTGAAACGTATTCGAATGAACTTCTTTAAATATGATTTTGTGTATTCGAATGAACTTTATTAAATATGATTTGTGCATTCAGAATTTTGGATGAACTTCTTTTTACAAACTGAACACGATAAATACGAATACGAATTCAAAATATAAATACAAACTTGTTGATATACAAAGTGATATCGAAAATATAAAATGAATCAAACGAAATACAAAATCTATTTTACTAAGCAATTAGTATGAATACTTATATAATGAATACGTAAATAAACTGTATTTTGATTATTCAGAATTGAAAATGAATACAACATCAAATCTAAATATAAGCTATCTGGTATACAAAACGATTTTGAAAATACAAAATTAGCAAAATAAAATACAAAATTTGTTTTTATTGATGCAACTAGACGGAATACATATATAACATAAATAAATCGTATTTTAGTTATTTAGACTTGAGAATTAATACAAAATCAAATATAAATACAAAACTTGATGGTATACCATTATGACGAATACGAAATCAAATCTAAATACAAGCTATTTGGTATACAAAGTGATATAATAAATACAAAATAAATTAAAAAATTCATTTTACATATCCAATTAGGATGAATACCTAAATAATAAATACGTATTTTGATTCTTTAGAATTGAGAATAATGGATAATTAAGAACTTTGATTCAACAATTGATTCATCAAATTTCATGGATTCAAGAAGAGTCTTTTCGAAACATCCATAGAGAGGCGGCGGAGATCTAGTACCCGACAAGAAAATCGCCCCAACCTAATAAGCAGAGAAGTTGTGCTCGTTGTGGAGCAGGTCTGACTCTTAATCAAGCGTAAGAGAGAGCAATCAAATATTAAGCAGATAACAATGGTGGAAACAATAGAGAGAGTGAAGAGATTTGGAATAAAAAAAACTAGAGAGAATATTAGGATGGTCTTCTTTTTTATTTTTTACTTTTAATTGGTAGTAGAGTGAAATTAGGTAACTGATTTGAGAAATAAAAGAATAGTAAATCAATTATATTAGGATACATTTTATTTGTCAAAATAATGATATAATGACATTTTTAATAATTATCTCATAATGTAGATGTTTTAGCTAATTATGTTAGAAATTTTGACTACTTTACTAATTTCCCCATTAAATTAATAATCTCGTGTTTCGTTCTAAAATTATTTATATTACTTCAATATATCTCTCTATAATTATCTTTTGTTTGTTTGTTTTCAACGGGTGTACGAAGCTCACATTGGAGTTTCAACTAAA
Source organism: Solanum lycopersicoides (assembly GCA_022817965.1). Classification (NCBI taxonomy): domain Eukaryota; kingdom Viridiplantae; phylum Streptophyta; class Magnoliopsida; order Solanales; family Solanaceae; genus Solanum; species Solanum lycopersicoides. Next base: position 76,431,625 of record CM040619.1, read on the forward strand.
TTTGAATCGCGCTATACATGGCATATTTAGGAGTGTCGCTCCCATAACATAATTTTCTCAATATCCAAAACTTGAACCCGAAATCTCTAATTAAGGATGAACACTTCCACCTGTGCACCACAACCAAGTTGATCTCAATAATTATCTGCTTCATTTTTTAAGCTTCAATTTTTTATATTTTAATAAAATGGGAAAACGTGTTATGTTAATATATGATTTCGAATAGACATGACTGATGGATTAAGTAAGTTATATTATAGCATGTGTATTCCGTGAATAACATAGATACCTTATTTGATGAATTGGTAAATTCAAATTGTTTGATACAACCTCATTTTTGGTCCATAAATTCTAAAAGTTCGATTAATTATATTAATCTTACCCAAAAATAAAAAGGTTCGGTTAATTCACTAAAATGAGGTTATAATGCCAAAAAAATAAATTAAAGACACAAAAATACAAACAAAATTATGAATACAAAATCTTTTATATATAATAGATAATATAATCCAAGGATTATTTGAGTGAATATGTACTTATATATCACATCTTAGGTGTGAGTTTTGTAAAATTCGGCAAATAGTTATTTTTCTGATAGTAAATAAATTTTTGTTATATAATTTTTTTAATGACATTAACAAAAAATGCTAATTACATCTAATTTTTTTTAGTGGTAACTAAATTATTATTATTATTTAATTATCCTTAAATTAGATTATTTTTTATTTAGTGATTTCAAATGTGACTCCTGCTAATTATTAATTAAAGTTGGCTGCTGAAATATGATAATTAAAAAAGGACCCTCATGTTAGCAACGTGGATTAAGATACCTTTGTGTCATTTTCTTCCAAATAAGTTTTTTTTAATTCGATAGTTAATATGAGAAAATCAAACCCATCAATAAAATAATAATTCAGATAATCAATCGAGCTATCAAGATTTTTTAAATATTCTTTATGTCATTTTCTTGCAATTATTTTTTTTAGGCATGTTTGTATTTAGTTATTTACAAAAGTTAATATGCCATATGAGAATTAAAGTATGATATAAATATATACTATATATTTCGGCACGATATATGGATTCCTGCCTTCTGGAATTTTGAATAAAAAAGAGAATTCGATCTGCAGTTAGTGAATTCAGAATATAATTGTGATTTGTGAGGTTATCAATTTGACTTTATTTTAATTGAAATGTTCTCCAACATTTTGGTAAGCAGATAAGTGTGTTTATGCAATTATCTTTGAAAAAATAAAAAAAAGTATTTATTATCTAAATGAAACGTGGGGTGCAACTCTTGCTTTACACGTCATCGTCCAGTCATTTATTTTTTTAGTCTTCACAAAATTGAAATTATCTAAAATCTTACACTTAATTATTTTATGTTGATATTGCAAATCACAATACGAGCAATTCTCATCAAGAATTAATTATTTAGATTCATCCCAATTTGAAATATTATAAATTTTATTAGATTCTCGTCTCTTTTTCTATTCCGCTCACCTCGGGTCCTCATCTCTCTTGCTCGTATGTGAAATTCTGAATTGGTGTGTGACTGTCAAAATAAATCAATATGCTATTGAGGTTCAAACGCAGAATTTTATTAACACTACTCATTTTCAGTGCGCCAAAGACGTACCTTTTGTAAGATGTCTAACTTTACATATATATCATTCAAATGCATAGTTTTATATATATTACTCATTTTCAGTGCGCCAAAGACGTACCTTTTGTAAGATGTCTAACTTTATATATATATCATTCAAATGCATAGTTTTATATATATAATGTAATTTTTTGACAAATTTGGACACCTTAGGTGGCTATAGCTCCACCCTATCTCTAGATGTTTCTCATTTGAATTTGATACGAACTCATTAATAATAAAATAATATTTAATTATTTTAAAATATAGAGATTATTAAAAAATGTAATAACATATTTTTTCCATTTAGTACTGTAGTCGGTTCAAGGACCCTATTTAAAACTTATTTGTAAATTGCCGTTGAAAGAGTAATAATAGGATCTTATTAACTAAAGCTCCAGCCATTTCAACTCTTTATATACAAATTGTAATAAATGAATTGATTACGTATATATAACTATTTAACAGTTTGATTACTTAGTTAATTAGTTAGCGTATGTGGTTCCATATTTTCATTGCCCTGCATTAATACAACATTACTAATGTCTAATCTATCGTGCTAAGGGAAAAATTCCATAGGATATGAATAAATAAATTTAAATTAACCAGTATTAGATTCAATCGCAATTATTATACTTAATTTATGAATTCTTCTTAATCAGATTATTATCATATTAATCTTTCGCAAAAATTTAATAAAACTTCTCATTTAGTCATCAGACAAACACTGAATAAGAAATAATTAAAAAAAGTATAATGCACCGCTTGAACTTTAACATGCAAAAATCAAATTACGTGTAGTATAAATAAAGTGGAACTGGAGAAATAATAGTTGTGGTCAAAATGACATTTGTTTCTCATTTTCGAGGAAATAAATCATGTTTCATTTTTTCCTCTTCTTCACGTGAATTTGTCGTTCAATTTTACTTGTTCAATTTAAATTTTGTAGGATTCTTAATTTAAGAAATAATTTATATAAATATATTACAAAATTGATATTAATTAATGTTTCATTAGTCTTTGATCGTAAAAAATGACAAAGGAATCAAGTAATTTTCTCTCTGTTAATATGTTTAAAATGATAGAGCAAAAAGTAAAATAATATTTTTAATATATAGTAGTAAATAAGTAAGTATGCACAGAAAATAACATTATTAAAATATTTTACATTTTATTCATCTTGTCGTATTTACTGGGCCAAAAACTTTGATCTATAACTATGAGATTACAGGTGCTCTATAATTTGCCATCTATCGTTTTTGATTATTTCATTAAAACCTCCTCCATCGATCAGAAGGGCCTTTAAATTATTGTTCCTTGTACTCATCAAAGCATAATAGTTAAAAATTAAGTGTGCCAAAATGGGTCACTGTGAAATTAGATCTTAGGCCTAACTCACACCCAAAAGCTAGCCGAAAGGGAGGAGGATTGCCCAAGCCTTATAAGGAGTCCACCCATCTCATTAACCACCGATGTGGGACTTTTGTCATTCTTTAACAGTCACAAAAAAAAATATTTACTTTCCAATTGAAATTTACTATATTAAAAAATGTTTAGTGGCTATTCTCACACATATTTCGATAAAATCACTGAAAAAAATTATTCAATGGTTATTTCAAGTATTTATATTTATAATCGTATTTTATATCACAAATTTCTCATTAATTCTCGACAGGAAAAATCAGATCGACTTATAGTGCAACCATTAAGAAAAGTAATACTAGCTTAAAAGTCACAAAATTCATTATACTCTACTAAAGACGAAATGAAATAAAATTAAAAGCCACAAGATTCATTCATCATAACACACTTGAACACAGATTACAACCATTTTTTATTTAAAAGTCTTATATATATTTTTTTTCCATACATAAGACCCCATATAATTACAACAAAGTAAAATTTTGTATGCAAGAAACCTAATTAACAACTAGGAATGCTTACACCACATTGTCCAGCAACTTTCCTAGCATTTGGAGAATTAACATATTGCTTCAAATTAGGATCCTTCATAAATCCACAAATGCAAGGCTGCTGGCTCTTAAGCCTAGCACAACAATCCTGTGATGGTGCGGTCCCACCTTGGATCGCACCCAAACACGGGCTCAGCTGCGAGGCGCTGCATGTCGCCGCCTCGCTAGCCCCAAATTGATCACAAACAAGGATCATCACCAACATTACTGCCACAAAAGAACAAACCTTAGTCATTTTCATTCTACAAGTTGATTTTTTTTTTAATAGAGAATTTAAGTAATGTAGTGATAGTGATGAAGTAGTGAAAGTGTATGCCTCAATTTATAGTGTGGTGAAGGAAGATTCAAGAGAATGGTGATGAAAGAATTTGTAGTAAATTTGAAGATGATTTGTGGTCTGGCGATTACAGCTAGCAGGTGGTTGGTGACAGATATGTAGTAAACATATGACTACAAATCTTGCCGATAGTTTTGTTTTTTACTTTTTATATATTGATTCATACGTTATGCTGTCACAAGTTAAGTTTTTGAAGGATGGAGGTTTGTTCAAACGACACAGATGTAGAAGTGAGGATTGATACATAAGTCATTTTTAAGATAATTTTTTTTAAGTATCTTAACATAGTTATAATATAAGGAATTAAATGAGGAGATTGATAGTAACGTTATACTTTGTATTGTAGGGGTTTTATAGATGAAGTAGATGCTCATATATGGTGTATTGTGTGATAAAATCAGCCATCAATACTTGAAGTTAAAAATTTTTAGACCAACAATATCATATGAAAGAAATTGTTGATCAGTGAAAATTCTAGCATAATTCTCGTAGAGGTATATCTGACCCTTTATAATTATACCTATAAATAGTTTACATGTCAAACATTAAAACTTTTTAAATTTATTTTAAGTTTATTTATGATTCAATTTAATTTTCAGATTCTACATATTTAGCCAGAAATTTGTTCAATTTTTAGATGGCTGGCTCAAATTATGCACCACTATATATATATATATATATATATATATATATATATATATATATATATATATAGTTCTGCTCTTACTATTAGTTAACAAATATGTATACTTGTAACTAACAATATTGATGACTCAGTTGGTTTGGAGGGTGGTTATTCACACAGATGATCGGAGGATCGATTCTCCCTCAATGCCTTTTGAGTCAAGCCTGTCGCATAGGGTAGGGGTTGTTCAAAGGAGATTAACATAGTTTAAGCCTTTAAAAATAATACTAATAGGGTATCTTTATACAAATAAAAATAATACTGAATCAATTCCATAACTTGAGTAGTTGAGTAGGAAAACAAGTACGAAAAAAAGTAGGGGTTGTTCAAAGGAGATTAACATAGTTTAAAGCCTTTAAAAATTTGAGTGCACAAAATTTTTTAACTAGGAGTGGACCCTATGATTTTATTTTAATTTAAATTAATTTTTTCTTGTATAGAAAAAACTATCTACTCTTTATATAATTTATTAGATAATATTTTAGATGTTTGAATTAAAATACTCATATTTTCATGTTATTAAATAAACTTTTATACAACATCATCCAACATATTACATTACAAGCAAAATGACTAACATATACTTAACTCAAATTAATCTTAAATAATATAAAGGTTAGCAATAATATTACTATGTGAAATTAGAAAGCTATGTTTTAATGATACTATGACATGTATAAAAGAAAAATGTGAAACAATATACAGATCTCTTATTAAAAATTTGCTTTTAAGTCATTCTTGATTATCATACTTAGTTGAAAAAAGTCAGGTGAACTAACTTAAAAAGAAAAAAATAATAATTGTTAATTTCCCATTTTCAAATACATGACAAATTAAGTAAAATTAAATTATAAACTATATAAATTAACGTTACAGAGAGAAATAACAAACTATAAACATAAACAAACTTAAAAGAACAGCAATTGATTAGAAATTCAAACAACACTACCCATGGATTGATTGCATTTATTAACATTATTTGTTGTAATTTTGAAAATGATATATGATAAGTAATATAGGTACTCTCCAAATTTAGAAGGATGAAAATCCTATCCCATAAGAAGTTTTCTTTGCTAAAGTTCTCCCCATTAATGAGTTTGTCGATGGTTGGTTCTCATTGGTTATTATTTTGATTATAATATTGGTAAATATTTTTTTCATAAATATCAATTTTAGTTGAGAATTTTTTGCTGATAATATTTTGTATTTTTTGTTACTTAAACGTCTTGAATCTTTAACTTTTTCTTTAAAAAAAAGAAAATTCTAATTCTTCTCGGTTTATGTGTTAGAGTTTTTTTATTTTTAAATTGATATGTAATTAATTCTTACTTATGTATAAAGTTTCATTGCACTTGAATCTTCTATATTAGTTTATAATTTAACGGTTTTATGGCTTATTTTATTTTCATCTAGATAATACAAGTAAATATGCTTTTTTCAAATCTACACTTCTAATTCGGCAATGGAGCAATTTCCAAAATCATCACCACAATCTTAATTTTAACTTTTAAGTTAAAAACTTTTCTAATTCGGCAATGGAGCAATTTCCAAAATCATCACCACAATCTTAATTTTAACTTTTAAGTTAAAAACTTTGTCAAGATTTTGATTCACCCACTTCAAAATAGGTTGGGTGATTGAACTTACAAATTCACTTAGTCTTATTAAATAAGTAAACAATCGCCTGGTGCCAACAAAATTCTTATTTTGTTGAATTAACCAATCAACGTGCTAGCAAATATTTATTTTGAATTTAAAAAATTTAAAAAAACATTTCTAACATATTTATTTATTTTATTATTAGTAGCAAAATGTAAATTATGTCTCCGAGATTGATGTTTTCCTATCACGTCCCTTTCCTAATTGGTTACGTTCTTGCAAATGATCAGCCCAACTTGAATACTAGCATCAATTAGCTAACTAGATCTGTTAATTTAAAAAAAAAAAAAAAATAGCTAAAATATGTGTGCAGTTTCACTACCAAAAATATTTTATATTATGGAGATTTATTCATGGGTTGTATAAAATGCCGTTAAACATTAGTTGAATGAGAGCAAATAAGAAGCACCGACCTTATATAAACAATGAAAATACTTATCCTTCAAAATTCATCTTTGTTCGAATGATATTAAATGCATTATGTAATTAAGATATATATATATATACATATAACAGACATATCAAACAATCACTTGTGACACCATTGAAATTTATTAGTATTTCCATTAAAAAAAAATAGTCACAAACATTATTACAAATCTAGTCTAATTAAAAACAATGCAAGGGCAACAAAAATATGAAACCATCCACAATAACTAAAGGTGGACATACATGAAAGGAAAAATTATATAAATACACAAACTCAAGATATCATACCTCTAATATTTTCTATCAAATTAAAAAATTACAAAAATTCCGTCATGGTTACATCTCTATCCCTTTTCGGGTACATCCCTCTCCTCTCAGATACCGCCTCTTCAAAATATCCCTACAATTAAGTAATGTATCATTTACAATATATCGGACAATCAATAAATGTATCGGAGAGCAATGAAAAAATTGAGATTTTTGTAATTGAAGAGAACTTCTGAAATAGAATGTAACTAACCCCTAAATATATGAAATTTCTATACTTTATACTAAATTCAATTTATTTGACAATAAAAGAAAAACTGCATGCAATTGATATGGATTATAGAAGTGGATATATGTATCTATTTAATATATGTCTATTATCAAAGGTCTGTTGGTTGCTGGTTAGAGTTTCAAGGAAACAAGACAGCAATGAATGTCCCATATCATTTGTACAACTAGTAAATGTATACACTTTCTCCACGTTTTGCTGTCGAATTCATTACATTTCTTGTACATAAAGAATGAAATAAATTGCAAAATTTCATCCCTGTGAAGGGAAAACTTCAGCGCAGAATCAACAAATGGAAGCATTGTAGTCTACTGCACAACATACAGAACTTACTTTCCTTTTTAATTCTCCTGCAGAAAGGAAGAGCCATTATCATTGACTTGGGGGAGTATCCTCGGCGCCCTTTGCTTTTCCTCTGAGCATGTCTGTAAAACCACCTCTCATGATCCGCCTAAATCTTGTGTCTTCTGCTGGTGCTGCATGTGTGAGCACAGGCCTCAGAGGTTCAACTTCCACTGGTGGTGGTGGTGATGTTGGATCTCCAGCTTCCCTTTTACCTAGTAAACCACCTTCGCCGAAGAAGCTGCTTACTGATGACGCAATTCCCAGATGAGCACCCATTACCTTACTAATCGTATCAAATGTTCCACCAGATCTTTCCCTCATTACGATCTCCAGAGCTTCTTTGTGTGCTGGATCAAGAGAATCAGCATCTTTTAACAGATTTTGAATTGCAGGTAGAAGGAAGTCTCTGACACTTGAAGCAGAAAGATCTGCAATAGACGATCATAAACTGAGTAAAGGAAGACTCCAATGAAATTGTCCAGATAAAATGCCAAAAAGCAGGAAAAGCAAGTGTGCGACATTTAGGCTTCAATAGTACATGTAGTTACATTTTTGTATTACACTACACAACCAGAGGAAAAGAGATCAATAGAACTTGTCCTTAGACCTTCTTCTGACTTCTGCATCCCCTCTGACATTTATTTGATAGATCAGTTGCACCTTCATAGCCTAGAGACTACATAATGAATGCTTTAGTGTTCAGTAGAGACGGTCCCAGCAGTTGTGTTTCTGCCAAACCTTCTTCAATCCTGAAGGTAACGATGGCCTCTTTCACTAATTTGAGAGTTTCCTGGCTCTCACTTAACTATCTCAAGACAGGGTCCCTCATACACTTGTATTAACATGAACAAGAAAAAGATGCACACTAAACCCAACAATCACAATCAAACCATTTATGTTAACTTCGGCATGTATTTAAGTAAAAAATCGGTCCTTTTTTAGGTAATTAACTCCTCTTGGTGGGACAAATCTCAACGAATCACTTTGATCAACCATGATTGCTAAAGGTAGTTTCACAACCAAAAATCAGGATATTAACCACCTGTATCAGTCCACTGCCAAACATAGTTTATTGTACTCTGACTTATCTCTCAAGAAGCAGCTAAACCTGAAGGCTGATCATTTCGAAGAACATTTATATCTTCAGAAAGTAAAGAGATGTATGAAGGGAAAAAATAGAAGAATAATTAAAAGGAGCAAACCAGTAGCATCAAGAGCACGAATTGATTCACAAAATGTATTGGCTCTCTCACGGCGACGCATCATGTCACTTGAAGGAGGAGGTGTTGCTGTAAGTAGGAAAATCTTGGACAACAAATGTATGCTAAAGTTAAAGAAAGTTAATGAGAATTAGAAATCAAAACTAGTTCTGGCACACATTATAAAAATGCATTGCTACTTCAAGCAGTGCATGAAAGCTAAGGGGTTGAGGATATAATCTCTAAGTCCCTCCGTGGTATGTGGCACTGCCATCACCAATGCACGAACTACAGCTAACGTAGCTTCATGTGATCCATCCTCAAGAAAAGCATCCATTTGAACACGTATTTTATCAACAATCTAGCAAGAAAGTTAGAACAGAACGTTTCATTAAAGCCTCTACATGAACACAGAACAAGAATGACACCAGATATTTAAGCAAAAACCCTATACCGCATCATTTTTATACTGCTGTGCCACAGCTCCGAAAGCATCAATACTGGCATATTTCACATTCAAGTTTTGGTCAGAACCAAGCGTTACAAGAGCAGGCAAAACATGTGTTGAGGCAACCTTGGCATCAATACATGGAACCTGGTGAAAAAACAAGAATGATCAAAGTAAGTCACAGACCATGCAAAATTTAAGCAATTTCACAAAAAACAAAGGTCTTACAATGACTTTAAAAAGATTGGCAGCTGTCGCCTTCATGCTTATTTCAGAACTCACAACCATTTCCCAGAGGATGTTAAAAATCATATTGTGATGTTCCTCGAATGTGCTGCAGAAAAATATAGTCAGCCATCATCTAAGGAGTTCAGACACAGAACTGTAATGCCTTTATTAAAATGGCACAAACCAAAGAAAGCGAACAGAAAAGAAAATCTCGCGCTTCACTGTCTGACTCTCTTGTCCTGAAGTTTGAATCAAGAGATTTCTCAAGTACTCTGTCAGCAGTTCATGCTTCCTAGGAGATCCTAAAACACCTGCCAGCAGGAGAGGCAGGACACCGATGGTAGCAAGTCTTTCAGCTACTGCAGTTTTCGGTTTCAAACCTGTTGAGGAGCAAATCAAAACCAATTTGATAAGGTCTAAACATGATCTATCACTTAAAAGGTTTGATGAAGACAAGAAGTTTTTAACTCATCACCTCTTATTCTTGATTGGCACGTTGCAGGGAAATATGATAAATCACCATCATCACCAACTGCCACCAAGAATACAGGTAGCATGATGTGTGTCAGGTAAGGTTCCCCGAGCAGGTCTGAAACTGCCAATAAAAACTGCATTGCAAAATTAAAGACGAATCCGGAAACAAGGAGGCATTTCTAAAACTAAAGAACCAAAAGTTAAGAGAAACAATTCAAGCTACCCGTGTGATTCGATTCCTTAGGTTATCTTCCTTCTGAGGTAATAGAGAGGCTAGTTCAATCAATGCTGAAAAGCAGTCTATATGCAACCACTCAAAAGAAGGCCAGTCCATCTTTCCTCTGCATAGACAATTCAAATATCTTGCAAGTATTAACTATACATTGTGAGAGCACCTTTGAAGAAGGAATAGAAAGGTAGATTAGAAACGCAGGTTAAGGTAAAAGGGGATATTACCCAGCATACTGTTCAAGAACTGAAGTAGAAAAGACTAGTCTTTCATCATCCGAAACCAATGGGAATGGACAGGTATCAATAGATTTCTTGCGTACAAATGGAAACAACTCCGTCAGTAAGCGCATCAGAACATCTATGTTCCACCGCTCTCTCTCTCCTAAAGCACGAAGATGTGACTCGATAGAACCTTCCACCCCTGAAAGTGGTTGACAACGCTGGAAGGAGGGATAATGTATCAGCTCCATGTTTAAGACAAGTTACTGCTTCAGTGAGAAGAACTAAGTAAATGCAGAATCCATACCTGAGCAGAGCCCAAAGCATGAGATAGTAAGACTTGTAGTAAATGATCCAATTCCTTCCCCCAGTTTACTAAAGCTGGAACAAGTTCCTTGATTGTTGTTTCCACTACCACTCCAGATGGATCACACACCAATTGAAACATCATCTCCTCAACCTTTACGCACACAACAAAAAAAAAATAGGAATTGGAGAAAATCCATTTATGTATATGCTATCATCTAATCAGTTTGGGCAGCCACATTAAGACCAGGGGAGGGAAAACGCTCCATTCCTAGACTACGGAGCTTACTTTGTGGAAAATTCTCTCAAGTCACATTTCTTCTCCATGATTGCCTCGAAGCTTATGTAGTGAGGCTGACCTTGAAATATTTGTCCCTACTTGGGAAGAGAGGCAGAAGCAACGCCAAGTTATGAGCAGAAGCCTCCCGAACAACTGTAGCAGAATCCTCAATGAGCTGTTGCACAATAGACAAGATAAGAGAATCTCGAATCTCAGGGCGCACAAATTCAGCAAGTTCCCCACAAGATTGAGCAACTAGCAAGCGGCGCTCCTCATACATGTGATTGATTTGTTCCCAACACTGAGGAAGTAGTTCAGTTTCCGTTCTCATCTCTCCAACATTTCTGGCAAGAGTGACACAAGCATCCATTATAATCCGTCTCTGTTCTTCATCGGGACGCTTGATTAAGTTGAATAATGTATGGGTCAAGGAATCCCGTGTACTGCTATCTGGGTGGCGCTCAATTGCGCACATTATAAGAGGAAGAAGCTCCTCTCGGTGGTTGATCAATACATAAGGTACAATTTTTGGCAATGCATCTGAAAGGATCTGAATAGTCCCCAAACCAATCTTTTGAGCATTTGATTCAACCAATAGATTGTCTGGTTTCAAGATTAGTCCTTTAGCTTCTGAAGGTAGCTCACCATTGTGTTTGAGTACATTCTCAACTTTATCACCAACACAATTATCATGTGAAACTTCTACTACTCTCTCAGGTTCAGTAATTGTGTCAGCAGAGGTTTGACTCATCAATAACTGAGAATCAGAGGTTTGAGTCATCGATAACTGAGAACCTGCAGCTCCTAAGTCTCCAGAAGAAACACCAACTGAATCATCAAAGACATTATGATTACTTGATTTTTCAACTTCATTTTCAGGACATGTACTTCTAGTTTCTTCATTGATATTTTCAAGAGACTCGCTGTTCAATGAATTTGTTGCCAGTTTCAACCTCTGGATTTCATTCTGTAGAACCTTTATCTCTTCCTTGTAACTGTCTGTTGATGGTAAGTCAACACCTTCAAAATCACTTGCTACGAAATTCCGAGCTGAGCGAGCACCCTCTATATGCATTTTTAGCGAAGTTATTTCAGCTCTGCATTCATTCAATTCTTGTCTTTGACTCTCTAGAGACTGCTTCAAACTCTGAACCAGAATCTCTTTGTCCTTCATTTCCTTCTGCAATGCTTCTAAGGATTTTGCCAATACTGTGACTTGGGCATCTGCCATATCTTTACTCTTCAGCAAGGACTGCTTTTCATGTTTCAGCTTGTCATTTTCTTTCACCAACGACTCGTTTTCTCTTAGCATAGCAATTTTTTCCTCAGCAGCCTCTGAGGTGGAAGACAGGTACTGGTAATAGTAATGGCGCAAAGCATCTGGAATGCATGCAGAGGAGTTCTGCTGAACATCTAGGTCTTGATCAGTAACCTCTTCCAATAATGTCATTGCAGTCAAGCGATATCCTGCTAATAGTAAATACTCCTTTACAGCATAGTTCAAATCCTTCCGCTCATTATCCTTCAAAGGACCCAAATCAGAGAAAGAACGTTCCCTCTTCTGCTGTTGCGAATCCTTTCCATGGTTTTCGGAGGGATCGATCTTTGAATCAGTTATTGGACAAGGAATAGTCTGACTTTTCTTTTGCAACTCACTCTTTAGCTGCACAATGTCCTCTTGAGATAAACGAAACTCATATTCACAGAGTGCCAACTTTTCTTCCAGAGCTTCTTTCTCTTCAAGCAGACTTTGGGGATCTGCAACTCTGATAGAATTGAAGCGAGAGATCTGATCGGGAGGGAATTGGGAAGGATCAGAGAAGAACTGTTTGAGACGAATTGCCTGATCGTCACGGCCATCATCGAGAAGCTCGTGAAGGAGCTCGAATGCCGATAACAAGTAGTTCTCTTCCAAGAGAAAATTCACCACGCAATTGCATAAGGACGATTTCTCCACGTCCATTTGATCTCCTCTCCTGTCTTCAACTGTACATCAACATATCGTTTCAAATTTTGAGATCAATACAATGGCATCGGTGGAATGGAGGGAATTTGATGGAGCCAAGTTGAAGTTGCGGTGCGAGAAGCTGTACAACGAGCCTTGAGAGGGAGAAGAGGGCTGGAGCTTTAGTGTCACGCACAATTCTTTCGGTTCGATCCAAACAGTCACGTGGTTTATCTTGAGAGACTTGGATCGATCGCTGAGATCTATTTTATGCACATGTACTCCCTCGTTCTCTCTTGATGAATATATTTTTTTTTAATATAATATATTTATTAGGAAAAGAATTTTTATTATAATTACGCGATTAAATAAATTTATACTATTTAATTACTTATCATAGTTATAGTTTGCTATAATTATTATTCACGACTAACATTTACATTAATTACGTTGTTTGATTTTGAATTTGTATAATTAGTCACATTTGTATATGTATAATTCACCAGAATATACAAATACATATGTATAATATGATAATTCATTATACATATACAATTCACTTCTGCCCATTCTCTGCCCTCTCTCTCCCGCCTCTCTCCTTCCTCTCCCAATCTCGCTCGCCTCTCTCCTCTCTCTCCCTATCTAGTTTGCCATATACACAAATGCATTTCCGATATACATATACAATTCACCTCTCTCTCACACTTTCCTTCCTCTCCCAATCTCGCTTGCCACTCTACTTCCTCTCTCAATCTTGCTCGCGTCTCTCCTCCCTCTCATAATCTTACTTGTCATATATACAAATACATATGTATAATATACAATTATATCAATATACATATACAATTCACCTCTCCCCCACTTTTTGCCCGCTCTCTCCCAGTCTCGATCGCCTCTCTCCTCCCTATAACATGTAGCTACGAATTGTAATTATCAAACTATAACTAAGAAGAGTAATTAGACTATTTTTGAGTTGCTATATGTGAAAGTTCCCCAAATAAAAGATATTTTTAGATTAAAGTAGTAGTGATAAGATATTGTTCAATTCTCATATAATATAAGGATATTTTCCAAAGAAATATTTTTCTTTGTATTTGAAAATTATTTAATTTAAATTGTTGATATTATACTAAATAACATGACCTTATTTAGTCATAGAAATATCTTGATATGTTTTAAATCACATAATTCAAAGTGTCATGTCATATATCGGAGGGATAAATTTAGAAGGTCTATTATGAATTTGCATGAGTCAAGTAGTAGTTATAGCACGATATGGTCTAATGGTTAATGAAGTAATTAAGTTGAAAGTGATTTATATTTTTGAAATTAACTTGATCTTTTAAACACTACGATCATAAAAAATAACTAATATATATATTCAAAAAATTATTAAATTTCTAAATATGTAATTAATAATTATAAACACAGCATATTATAAATCGTGGATCAACCTCTACAAACACCGTCCATATGGCTTAGAATCTCACGATGTGGCGACTCATATACCTTAACATACTGGGGGAGTAACAAGTTACAACAATACTTGTTCTGTCCTAAACATTGGTCCCCTACTTCTTAAATCTGTTTTAAATGTTGATAGAAATGTTTGATTTCCTAAATTTTTGGACAAATTCTTTCCACCAAACGCCATTTGCAAATTTTTCTTAAATAAATAAATAAATGAAAAGGACTTCTGAAATAGTTCTGATAGCTCAAGAATGGCTATGAACAGACTTTTGAAGTATAATGTGGAGTCCGGAGCCTAAAGGGTATAAAATATTAACAAATATTTTAAAACGGTACATAAAATTTTATATTAATCAAAACGGCAAAATCGCTGTAACAACAGCGATTTCCTCCACCAGAAAAAGCAAAATCGCTGCTACTGCAGCGTTTTTGCAAAATGTGATTTATTTAAAAAAAAAAAAAAGATTTCAATTTTCTTGAATTTTATTTTATTTTATTTTTTAAAAATAAAATCGCTGCCTAGACAGCGATTTTCATAAAAATTTTTAATAAAATAAAATAAAATTGCTGTCAAGGCAGCGATTTTCATAAAAAAAAATATTCTTTTATTTTTCTTAAATTTTGGAGCGTTTCATTAAAAAAATTTAAGATTTTTTTTTATTGAAATCGCTGCCAAGGACAGCGATTTCCTTTTAAAAAAAAAGTTTTTTTTTAATGAAAATCGCTGCCTATGCAGCGATTTCCTTTATAAAAAAAATTTATTTTTATGAAAATCGCTGCCTATGCAGCGATTTCATTTTTTTTTTTAAAAAATATATTTTATGAAAAGGCAGCGATTTCATTTTTTAAAAAATAATAATATTTTGTTTCAAGAAAATCGCTGCCTAGACAGCGATTTTGTAATCACATTTTGCAAAATCGCTGCAGTAGCAGCTATTTTGCTTTTTTCGGCGGAGGAAATCGCTGTTGTTCCAGCGATTTTGCCGTTTTGATTAATATAAAATTTTATATACCATTTTAGAATTTTTGTTAATATTTTATACCCTTTAGACTCTAAACTCTTATAATGTGTCATTAAGAGCTAGTATATACAAGTTTATTTTTTCTCATGCTATGTGTGGATGTAGAACAAGGCAAGGATAATCAAGTGACAACACAAACGCCACGACATAGGAAAACAATTTCATTTCAAAAAATATAAAAATAAAAATACGCCGACATTCAAATGTATATTGCATTTATTGGGGGATATAAAAATTACTAGGATACTCCTCCTCCTTCAATTTTCTATAACTTTGCTTATGTTGATCTGATACACAACCAACGACTCACTAAGACTAATCTCTATATAACATTTCCGAACGGCAGTCAAACGAGCACGTGAATGCTAGATGTCAATGAAATAATCGATCGGACGTTAAAATTTTTTAATCAAAGGTGTACTTTATTTAAGCATAATATATAAATATACCCTTAATTTTACCTTATTTTATAACTCTTAAACTTATATAAAATTGAATAAATAGATACAGATATCATATGTGGCATCTTATCATATATATGTTTAGGCCTTTTTTAAAATAAAACTTATTGAGACTACTTTAAAACTCAAAAATTAACGTAGTTATTAATTACTAAAGATAATTTGACCCAAAAAAATTAAACTCTCTTGTTCTGCTAAATTGACGTAGGGAATCATTTTGTGCCACTAGATTGATAGTTGAGTTGCCCTTGAGGAAAAGACAAGATTTTTTGCGTGTGTAATAGCAGCCAATCATCAATAGCTTTATCCCTCCTCCTCAATTTTCCTTTTATTTCATGGTTTTTTTATGGAGCTCATAGCACCTGCTCCAACTGGCAATTCCAACATCATACTGATAAAACCATTTTTCTGATCTACTTTCCACCAACCATTAGCAGGTAATTATGATCTGCTTCTAGCTATATTGTGCATATAGTTCTTCCACATATGTATATGAAGTTCCTAAGATTTTGCCTTCAGCAGCAGACAGGGCTCCATCTAAGGAGGAGTGACTTCTCTTTTGATGCCAATTTATAGAGCAATCCAGAAGGGGAGGAGAGTTTCATGAAAGAGAGATTAGGGTCATCAGTTAAGGCAGCCATTGATTTGTACAAAGGAAATTCTGCAATGAACCAATCCTCAATTACCAAGTCTTAGAGGTATACTACTATATTTTCAACCAATTTTTCATTCACCATGTTTGAGTGTGGACTAACCTTAGTGTTGCATACTCTTATCAGAAGACATATGCAAGAACCAGTCAACTTCACATAGCAAGAAGGGACATGGGGCGACTCGGTGAGAGCAGAAAAGTTGCAGAAGTAGAAAAATCCCAAGCAGAAACTGAGCTTTTGGACGCGAGAAAGATGGTGAAGGAGCTAAGTTCAAGGATAGAAGAGTTGAATTCAAGATTAAGTGTCCAGAATCAAGATATGGAGAAACTAAAGACGGCAAAAAGAGGGGGAAATTGGGGGATGCCACTTCGCAATCCACAGAATAATCAGGACTCCAAAGTAGTAGCAGAGTTGGGATATGCAAAAGAAGATCTGATTAAGCTTAAACAAGATATGGCTTCTATCATAGAAGAAAAAAGAAGGGCAGAGCAAGAAATAGAAACCTCTGATTTGAAAATGCAATCTTTTACAAGCAAAGTAGAAGCGTTGAGGAAGGAGGTTGAGGAACTTAATGAAGAGCTCGTGCTAGTTGAGCTAGCTCGAATAGAGGCAATCAAAGAATTCAGAGCAATTGAAGCTCAAAGAAGGGAAGACGCCCACAAACATTCAGCAGCAATGGAGGAGAACAGGAAGAAAATAAATGACGTGGTCCAAGAAATTCAGATATCAGAGGAGCTACAAGAAAAGCTGGCCTCGACAACTTCAGATGTCCAAGTTTTGCAAAGTGAATTGAAGCAAGTCAAGGAAATGGACAGGTGGACTCAGAAAAACGAAATTTTGAGGTTCGGGTCTGATTTCCTGGACAAAGACTTATCTTTGTTGCAGTCATTGAAAGAAGACTTGGAGACAGCAAAGAATGAATTAGCTTCCATTAAAAGAGAAAGCTTTCAGTTCATGGCTTCAATGGACGTTGCGAGGAATGAGCTCAAACGCATCTCTGAGGAATCAGCTCGATTAAAGAAAAAGGGAAACAAGGCAGACTCAACAATTCAGAACCTCAACACGAAGCTTCTGAGGGCAAAAGCCAAGCTGGAAGCTGCATTAGACAATGAAGGAAAAGCAACCGCTATTGCTTCAAGTTTATTGCTCAGTCTTGAACAATTGTCAAATGAAGCTGAAGAATCTGAGAAAGAAAGGGTGACTGCCATTGAGGAAGCTGCAAAAGTCAAAGAAGAAATTCAGAAAACACAATCTGAAACAGTCTTGGCCGAGGAAAGATGGGAAGCTGCAATACAAGAGCTCGAAACAATCAAATTATCAGAAGCTACTGTCCTAAGCAACCTAAAAAGACTTACTGATGTAACTATGAAAAGTAGAGCATCCGCTTCCACCTCCACAATAACTATTTCAAGATTTGAGTATGAGTACTTAAAAGGACGTGCAGGACAGGCAGTTGAAATTGCTCATAAGAAAGTTGAAGCAGCTGAGACTTGGGTAAAAGCTTTGCAAGCAAGTGAAAAGGAGATCTCAATGAAGACAGAGGTCATCAGAAAGGAAATCCAAGAGCTTAAGATGGAAGAAGAGCTAAAAGGCCTGAAAATGGAGCATTCACCTTCTGTAAGGATGTTGGTCGATATGCAGTTGCAGAAATGGGAGGAGATACATGGAAAAGATCTGGCACAATCTCAAAACAGTTCACGTACAAAATCCAACTCAATAAGTGGAAAAATGACACCAGCAAGACGAGCTAAGTTCAGAAAGTCAGCATCTCCTGCACCTCGAACACCTAGAGCTTCTTCCTTTGCGGTTAGGAGAAGAAGAAAGGTAATACCAAACATAGCTAAGTTATTTATTAGCAAGAGCAATGATGAGAACCTGTAAGCTATATTATTGCAGCTGCAAATACTTACCAAAGTTTTCTGATGTAAGAGATATGATCCCACTAAATCCTAGTGCTGTTTGTCTCTGCATGTTTTCTCTGATGGATGGCTTATTCATCCTGATTCTGTATAGTGAGAGCAATAACAGAAAGAGAAATTCACACAAGAAACCAATTGTTCACAGACTTCACATCATAACAACATCACCCAATTTTACTTGTTTTACTTTGTCCCCATCAGCTAGAAAGGTCCAACAGATACAAAAATTTGGTGATCTTGATAAATCCTGATTCAACTAATGAAACTTCTGCACAAAAGATTAATATTGCAAGTAACATATATTCTTGTCTGTACACCTTTTTAATGTATGTCTTCAGATATACATACCATCTTGTTCTCATGATACACTGCACAGGCACGGTTACTTCAATAGGAGGTATACGAGTGCAACTACATTCTTGAATACGAGTGTCATGTTTAGGATGTATCACAGGGCCAAATAAAACTACTTTTAACCAGCCTCAGCATTCGTAGAGACATTATTCACTTAACAAGCAATAGCATAGGCGGAAAAGTTTCCAACCATTAATAGACAGATATTTATGGTAAAACACAACACTGTTATTCATCACATATATTCTGATGCAAACAAACAAAAACAACTACTTTCAGTCTTCACCACTGTTTAACTTTCTTCAATTTTTTTCTTTTTGGTGTCGATGTATTCAGAGTATGGGGATTGTCCTAACAAATATTAAATAAAGAGACAAACAAACTACACAAGAAAAACTTATGGTTTATGTGCCTCAAACAACATGAATGAATAAATCTTAAAATTTGTGAACTATAATAAAAGATGATCCCAATATCAAAACTTTTGATCTTCTCTTCACAGCCTCACTGAGGATGTGATGGTGCCTGGTTCATTACATTGTTACTGTGCATCTGCATGGAAGACTCTGACAGTAATACTGCTGCCCCCTTTGTAATGGTTTGGCACTGGGAAATGAAAGAAGGTGGAGGAGGCTGAGATTTATATATCTGATTGTATGCAAGATCATCGTCAAACTCATTTGCATCATTTGCAGCAGGAACTGATGCAGTTGAGACAGGTTGGGAAATAAGCTGTGGTTCAGGAAGGACAGTATATTGTTGCTGAGTCTGAGAAGGCGCACTAATGGGTAGTGATGCTGTTGGGACAGTCGTGTACACTTTTGGACCCGACTCAGGCACTGATTGAGCCGCCATGACCTCCTTATATGCTACTGATGGAGGGTTTATGACACTTTGTGGATGCAAGGGTGGCCGATTGGACGCCATCACTGCTGCATGATTAATGTTGGGCAGCACTGACATACTATGAGATTGCATTTGCTGCACAGGAACTAAGTATATTGGGTATTGTTGATTCAGAGGATAAGGAGTTTGTTGTGGCTGCTGCATGGGAACCTGATAAAATGGATAACAGGATGATACTGGCAAAGGACCGCTAGGATAATGAGGTACATAACAGGCACCACCATGAACATACTGCATTCCAGGTTGGGGCTGCTTACCATCCAATGTCTGAGGTAGTGGATACCCAGAAACCTGAACCATTTTTGGCGTCTGAATGAGAGAGGGATTGGCATTGGAGCCTTCTGCTTCGAAGAGACTGTGGGAGGCTATACTGGACATAACTTGAATAAGTGGCTCTTGGTGAATTCCAACTTTAGGTGGAAACCCCGTACTTCCAACGATACTATCGCTCTCTATTGAAGCTGATGATGAGGGTACTCTGACTCTTTTGTCCTGCAAATTGACACCACCATCCTCGGCTTGAACTCCAATAGCAGGTATATTAGACATAGAAATGGAAGAACTGGTCGACCCAAATGAAGAGCTAGTCTCCAAAACCATAGACTCAGGCACTGAACCACCACCAAAATCCAATGCTTGCTTGGCATCTCCAGCACTCCCTCCGATTGCACTCAAATTATCACCCTGTCCCTCTGAAGAAACAACCGAATTGGACCCACCCAAATTTTCAAAACCGATTAACTCATGACCAAAGCCCGAATCAGTTGAT
Organism: Solanum lycopersicoides; assembly: GCA_022817965.1. Taxonomy (NCBI): domain Eukaryota; kingdom Viridiplantae; phylum Streptophyta; class Magnoliopsida; order Solanales; family Solanaceae; genus Solanum; species Solanum lycopersicoides. The sequence continues at coordinate 76,452,138 of CM040619.1, forward strand.
TGTCCCCTTCTGGCGATCCGGGTATTATTCAAAGCATCAGAAAACCAAGAATCAGCTTTAGAATCAAGTAGGGCCGAACCCAACGATTCGGGTTTGACGGGAAAGAGGAATAATCTGATACGAGAAGATGTAACAGACGCAGTGGTGGTCCTATCGTGTTCTTCAAGCATGTTCTGTAAGTCCTCATCGGTGGTAACGGAGATGAGAGAGTCAAGTTCCTCGTCAGGAAGCTGGTATTTGAGATAAAATGGACGATTACCGTAAAGGGTACGAGAAAGATGGGCTGAAAGGGCGGAGAGAGAAGAAATGGTGGTACGACGGTCGACGGCGACGACACGGTTTTCACCGCCGGCATAACAAAGAGTTTTATCGTGAGGACGTTGAACTATTTGTCCACCATAACTGCATAATAGGCGGACCTTGGTGGTCGGAGTGGGAAGAGGTGGTAAGTCCAAGAGGGAATCGGTGGCGGTAGATGGCGGAGCCGCTGATGGTGGGTCCATTTTAGGTGGCGGGATCTGCTATGCCTATGTTTGGGAACAAGTGCGAAAGTTGAGGAAGTGTGAGGATTTATTTGGTGGTTTTAGAAGGAACCTTTTTTGCTTTTTGCTTTTTTTCGCTTTCTGAAAAATCTTTAGATTTGTTTTGATAATAACATTCAAACGAATCATCAAAATAAAAGATTTTAAAGGAAAGATGCTCCCCTCCAACTTTTTGTCCTAAATTTATTTAAAAATTGAAAAAGTTATAGTAATATTTTTTATATCAAATTTTTGTTATTATTTTTAAGTCTGTAAATTGTATTTATTAGCTTTTCACACCCATAAATATTTAAAATCACAAAGTTCAAAAAAAAATTATATCAATACAAACATAGAAAGAAATAAATAGGAGAAATACAAAAAAAATTATTATAATATAAAATTATATTTATAGGAACAAAATGAATATTCATATGATCATTAGTCAATTATAAAGAAAAAACTAGTAACACACCCTAAATAAGCTAAACTTGAGTCAAACATTTTGGGTCAATAGACTGGTCAAGAAAGTAGATAAAATTTCATTTGTTTCCATTTATATGAGTTTGGTTTTTATATTGAGACAATACAAAATATTAGAAAAGTTGTTATTGGTATGCTATCTTAAATGGAGTATTTTTTTATGGGAAAAGGTATGATATACCTTTTCATTTAGAGCTAATATACCCCTTATTATAAAAGTGGCTCATATATATCCTTACTCATAAACAAATGACTCACATATACTCTTATCCTCTAATGGAAATGAAAAAAATATAATTTTAGGGTGTGTTTGGTATGGAGGAAAATGTTTTCCATAAAAAATATTTTCCTACAAAATGTTTTCCTGGAAAACAAGTAGATATTGGACTTATTTTCTCCTGTTTGGTTGGTGAGTAGAAAATATTTTTTGAAAATAATTTTTAGTGTTTGATTTATGAATGAAAAATATTTTTGAGAGACATCTTATATTTTTACTAGAGTAAAAATAATTTATGAAATTGAAAATATTTTTTAAAAATAAAATTATTATTTTTGGGGGTGGTGGTGGAGTTGGGATGGGGTGGAGGCAGGGGATAGGGGGTAGGAGTGAAAAAATAAAATTTTGAAGTTGATAGTATTTTTAAAAAAGAAAATTAATTTTTTGGATGGTTGGGGTGCGTGGGGGATGGTTGGGGGGGGGGAGGGATACGAGTTTAAAAAAATAAAAATTTGAAGTTGAAAATATTTTTAAAAAGCAAAATTAAATTTTTGGGGAGGGGGGTTGGGGGGGCTGGCCGGTGGTGGGTGGGTGGGTGGGGGTGTCAGGGATCGGGTGAAAAAATAAAATTTTGAAATTGAAAATATTTTTTTAAAATTGATGGTTTTCCCCAAAAAAAATGTAATTTGAAATTGGAGGAGAGTTTTGGAAAATGTTTTCCTTAATTTTTGAAGGGAAGTTATTTTCCTTAATTTTGAGGAAAATGAGTTGATTTGGAAAACATTTTCCAAAACTTTTGTCCCAACCAAACATGGGAAAATTGAAAAATATTTTCCTTCATACCAAACACACTCTTAATCTAACTTTTTATTATTTTTTCTAAAAAATATAATCCCATATGAGTAAATTTAATCCTCGTCAAACATATTTTTTTTATTTTTTTTATTTCAATGACTAATTTAGAATTATTATTTTGATAATCAAATTTATTTATGTTTCACTAATATTCTTGTAAAACTTATTGTAGATGACCAATTTTTTTTCTTCGAATACAAAATCAAATTACAAAATAGACAAAAAAAATAGTTTATTTTTTTTTTAAAACTAAGGAATGAAAGAAAAAAATAAGAAACTCAAATAATTATAATTAAAGAAGTCAAAAAATAATTTATGTATGAAAAAAAATAAAATATACCTTGAACTTTGATAGAAGAATCATACATACCTCTAAATAATTTTTAAAAAAATTAAAAGTAACAAATATAAATTTAAAGCTAATTCTTTTAACTTCCGTTAAATGAAGGGTATATGTGAGCCATTTTATAACGGCAGAGTATATGTGAACCGTTTGTATAACGGTAAGGACATATATATGTCACTTTCATAACGAGGGATATAGCAGCTTTAAATGACAAAGTTATATCAAACCCTTTTCCCATTTTTTATTTATAGAAGTTATTTATAAGACATAATTTAATTGGTTCCTCTTTTGTTTAAGTTAATTATTAATTATTACTTCACTTTCCATGTCAAAGCAAATTTTATTACTCCATGTTATATATGACATATGACCAATGAATATAATTAAGGAAAATAAACAATCATGAGAAACTACTGTGTGGAACATATAAAAACGAAAAGAAAAAGTGAGTAATGTTACAGTGAAATCTGAGATGGCATGCCATATGAAATAGCTGGCAAATGCATGTGGTGGGGTAAATAACTAGAGCAAAGAGTACGATGAAACTAAAGTTTTCCCTTTAAATATTACTCCATCTCAATTTTTTCTGATTTATCATTCCGTCCTCTGTATATTGGATTAAATTTAAATTGCGCATTACAAAATTTATTAGGAGAGGCGCACTGATATTTCTAATATAATATATAAATATATTTTTTAATTTAGTTTCATTTCATATTTATGTTCTTCAACTTTAGATATACACAAGTAGACACTTAAACTTGTATAAACTTGAACAAGTAGACACATAAATAAAACGTGACACAACACACGTAGGACAAAAAATGAAGTATGTAGGATGTCATGTAGGATTTATGTGTCTATTTGTTCAACTTTATACAAATTTAAGTGTCTGTTTGTGTATATTCAAAGTTGAAGAGCATAAATGTGATTTGAAAACAAGTTAAAAAACATATTTATGTATTATATATTTTCTCTATATTCATATATCACTGATTAAAAATAAAACAGTTTCATCACTATCATCACAGTCTATATTGGTTGTCCCTCCTATTTACAGGAAAAAATGTACAGTATATATTTAAATTATTTATATAATACTAATAATATTAGTGTTTTGGAATCAATTAGCAAAATATTAATATAATTATTTTTATCTATTTTAATTTTGATGGAGGGATATGTAAGTACAAGTTGACATGGCCGATGTAATTATGGTGCCGTGGTTTGCCTTTGAGAATGCACATTGTTTACTGGGAAGATGACCCACTATTCTCCCTTGAGAGATTTGTTTTTCCTTTTTTGTACACACTACTTCATTATAAATCTATTTGTCACTCTTTTATTGTACAACCTACTTTACTACTTGTCTGCTTCCAATTTCATTAATGTGTCTACTTTCTATTTGGGCCAAAAAAAAATTTAGAAAAAAATATGTTTTTATATTTTATAATTTTTATATCTCAATTGATATGTTCAGAATTACAATATTCAAGTCACAATTAAACTAATATACATAAATTGTTGGAGTAGCATATCAAATGTGCATTTAAAAGTTGTTGGTCTCACCCCACGTAGGTTTTGGTGAAGTGGTAAAATTGTCTCACCCTTAATCAGAGATTTCAGTTTTCAGTTTTTTGTGTAGAAATTTTTTTGTTGGAAGCGTCACCTCCAAATGGGCCCTGTAGAGCACAATTCAAATTTAGTTGGAGCTTCAATATGAACTCCGAACACCGGATGAAAAATCAAAAAAAAATTGTTGATTTCGATCTTGGACAATTCTCCTACTCATAAATTAGTTTTTAAAGTTAGGTGTAAAAATCTATTCTTTGTATAGTATATAAATATACATAAAAGATGAATGTATCAACTTGAATTAACAAGTGTGCTGATGGTATACAATTAACAAGAATTAATGTCTTTGAATTAGGTAGATAGGCTAACAATGAATGATGCAAATAGCATAATATAATACATGAAGTCCAATTTGTAGTAAAAAATATAGATTGTAAACTTATCTTTCCACGTCTAAGTTTGAACTTGTCAATTCATTCAAAAACAACACTTAAAAATAGAGTATATATATAATATGTCAAGAGGGATTTATATATATATATATAGGCTGGTCAATTTTACAAATTGCTCATTGTAAACTTTAGTAAGTAATTGCTAAAAGAAAGTCGACGGCTAGAAAAATATCCTTTTCTTAACATTACGAGATAATATTTGTATATGATATGCATCGATACAAAAGGGTCAACCACATCACTTGTAGTGTTATAGACTAAGTTAAATATCAAATTTATACATCCTGTAATAGTATAACTTTTACTGATATATCTAACAAAAGATGCTTCAACCTGTTGAATCCATCCCATTTTTTGGTCAACTTTAGCTATTCAATTGGTACAAGCAATTGTTAAAAAGGAATAGTAATTGGAGTTGAAAATTAAGACTTGGTAGTTGGCAAATTGGTAAGATTTGCAAACCATTTTTGACTTTGCTATTTTACCTATGTCATTAGTGACATAGACATGGTTTTATCCTTCTATAAATAGAGCATTCTTGCTCATTTGTAGAACACACCAAGTTAGAGAGAAAAACCATTTTGAGAGCAAAGTGAGGTATTCCATAGACTATACAAAAGAATAGTCTGTGAAGAAAAATAGAGTGTGAGCGATATTTTAGTAAGACGGAAACCAAAAGAGTGTTGTTTCTTTTGAGTGTGTAGTAGTCACTTTGAGTATTGTATTCGTGACTACACAGTGTAAAATTCCTTACTATAGTAATATCAGTTGCTCCTCTTGGCCGTGGTTTTTTCCTTATTTAGAAGGGTTTCCACGTAAAATTTTGGTGTCGTTATTTTCCCATTTTATTTCCATTACTTTTACCATATATATTGTTGTGCTTGTCCGCGTTTTCCCAACAAACTGGTATCAGAGCCCAGGTTGTCAACAAGTCTCAGCCCACCGGGAGAAACTGGGTTGTCGCTCTCTCCAGCCCAAGGCCCGATGTGTGAAGGGGGAGATTGTTGGGTTATCCCACATCGGAAGTGGAAGGGGCTGGTGGTCAATTTATAAGTGTGAGGGAAAGCCTCAACCTTTGAGCTAGCTTTTGGGTTGAGAAGGCCCAAGACCACCCAACACTGGTATCAGAGCCAAGGTTTTATCTGAGTATGCTCTGTGGTTGCAGCACAGTCTGAACTTCCACATCAGAAAAGATTTACTTTGATTTGCGATAACTATATTTTTTGGGGAAAACAATGGAAGCCAACACAAGTAGAATGGTTACTTTGAATGGTGTTAATTATGCCATTTGGAAGGGGAAAATGGAAGATCTGCTTTATGTTAAGAATTTTTACAAACCAGTATTTACCACTGTAAAGCCTGATAATAAAACAGATGAAGAATGGAATCTGTTGCATAGACAGGTTTGTGGATTCATTAGGCAATGGGTCGACGATAATGTGTTGAACCATATTTCTGGGGAAACACATGCTCGAACCCTATGGGAGCATCTTGAAAGTTTGTATGCTCGGAAGACTGGCAACAACAAAATGTTCTTAATAAAGCAGATGTTGAGTTTGAAGTATCATGATGGTTCTCCGATGACAGACCATCTGAATAATTTTCAGGGGATCATGAACCAATTATCTGCTATGGGCATCAAATTTGATGAAGAAATTCAAGGCTTGCTTCTACTTGGTTCCCTACCAGACTCTTGGGAAACATTTAGAACGTCATTGTCAAATTCTGCTCCGGATGGTGTGATCTCTATGGATTCCGCCAAGAGTAGTGTCTTGAACGAAGAGATGAGAGAAAAACTCAAGGTTCCTCTTCGTCGGATGTCCTGATAACTGGCCCCAGGGGGAGAAACAAAACTCGTGGTTCTCAGAATAGAGAACAAAATAAGAGCAAATCCAGAGGCAGACTTAAGGATATTGAGTGCTATCATTGTGGTATGAAAGGGCACACGAAGAAGTTCTGCAGGAAGTTGAAGAGGGAGAACAAAAACAAAGAGGAAACTAAAGAAGATGGCAATGAAAATTGCCTAGCCACCGTTACCACCGAAGATCTTGTTACTGTCCTTGATGCGGATATGATAAATATTGCTTGTGATGAGTCAAGCTGGGTTGTGGATACTGGTGCCGCATCCATGTGACATCAAGGAAGGATTTTTTCTCTTCCTATACTCCTGGTGATTTTGGAACTTTGAGTATGGGTAATGAGACTGTTTCTAGGGTGGTTGGTATTGGTACAATCTGTTTGAAAACTAGTGTTGGAACTAAACTAGTTTTGAACAATGTGAAACATGCTCCTGATGTTCGTCTGCACCTAATTTCTGTTGGTGTTTTAGATGATGAAGGATATGTTAGTACCAACGGGGATGGAAAATGGAAGCTCATCAAGGGTTCCTTGGTTGTGGCTCGTGGTAACAAACGTCGTGGTCTATATTGGACTACGGCCTCTGCTTGTGTTGATATGGTGAATGCGGTTGAGAGCGATAGCTCTTCAACATTATGGCACAAGAGGCTTAGCCACATCAGCGAGAAAGGACTTAATGTTCTAGCCAAGAAGAAATTTTTGTCAAATTTCAAAAGTGCTAAATTAGAAAAGTGTGAGCACTGCTTGGCTGGTAAACAAAATAGAGTTTCCTTTAAGTCCTACCCCCCTTCGAGAAAGACAGAGTTGCTTGAGTTGGTGCACTCTGATTTATGTGGTCCAATGAAGACAAAGACATTAGGTGGTGCACTCTACTTTGTCACTTTCATTGATGATTGCTCGAGAAAACTTTGGGTCTATGTCTTGAAGACTAAAGACCAAGTGTTAGGTGTCTTTAAGCAGTTTCAGGCTTCAGTTGAAAGAAAAACTGGAAAGAAACTGAAATGCATTCGTACTGATAATGGTGGTGAATATTGTGGACCATTTGACGAATACTGCAAGCATCAAGGTATTAGACACCAGAAGACTCCTCCCAAGACTCCTCAGCTTAATGGTTTGGCTGAGAGGATGAACAGGACCTTGATGGAAAGAGTTAGATGTTTGCTTTCTGAAGCAAAGTTGCCGAACTCATTTTGGGGTGAGGCTTTATTGACCGCTGCACATGTTATTAATCTATCTCCTGCTGTTGCTTTGCAAAGTGATTTACCAAATAGTGTTTGGTATGGAAAGGATGTTTCCTATGACCATTTGAGAGTATTTGGTTGCAAAGCTTTTGTACATGTGCCGAAAGATGAGAGGTCAAAGTTAGATGCCAAGACAAGGCAATGCATCTTCATTGGATATGGCCTAGATGAATTTGGTTACATGCTATATGATCCAATTGAAAAGAAACTTGTGAGAAGCCGTGATATTATTTTCATGGAGAATCAAACAATTGAAGATATTGACAAAGCGGAGAAGGTAGAATCTTCAAGTTTTGATGGTATAGTTCATCATGATGACGTTCCTCACACAAGTGTGCATGATGTTGTTGGGTTGATAATCATGGTGACGCCCAGAATCATGTATCAAATCAACATGTTGATGTTGATAATAACAATGATATTGTTATTGATGATCCTGTTGCTCATGAAGTTGTGGACGAATCAAATATTCCGCTTCGGAGGTCCACAAGACAGCGGTTTCCTTCCTCCCGTTATTCATCCAATGAGTATGTGTTACTCACTGACGGGGGAGAACCTGAATGTTATGAGGAGGCCATGGAAGATGAGCACAAGGATCAATGGATTGAAGCCATGCAAGATGAGATGAAGTCTTTGCATGAGAACCACACTTATGAGTTGGTAAAATTGCCCAAGGGCATGAGAGCTTTGAAGAACAAGTGGGTGTTCAAAGTTAAAGTTGAAGAACACAACTTGAAGCCCAGGTACAAAGCTAGATTGGTTGTTAAGGGATTCGGTCAAAGGAAGGGTATTGACTTTGACGAAATATTTTCTCCTGTTGTGAAAATGTCCTCGATTCGCACAGTTCTAGGTTTGGCTGCTAGTCTTAATTTAGAGATTGAGCAAATGGATGTGAAGACGGCTTTCCTTCACGGTGACCTAGAAGAAGAGATTTATATGGAACAACCTGAGGGCTTCAAAGTAGAAGGTAAAGAAAATTTTGTGTGCAAACTCAAAAAGAGTCTTTATGGCCTAAAACAAGCTCCTAGACAGTGGTACAAGAAGTTTGAATCTGTTATGGGGGAGCAAGGCTATAAGAAGACTTCTTCAGATCATTGCGTATTTGTACAAAAATTTTCTGACAATGATTTTATCATCCTCCTGTTGTATGTGGATGATATGTTGATTGTGGGCAAGAATACTTTCAAGATTGACGAGCTGAAGAAAGAGTTGTGTAAGTCTTTTTCTATGAAAGACTTGGGTCATGCCAAGCAAATTTTGGGCATGAGAATTACTCGTCTTAGAGATAAAAGAAAGATTTATTTGTCCCAGAAGAAGTACATTGAACGTGTACTGGAGCGCTTCAATATGAAGAATGCTAAGCCTGTTAGTACACCTCTTGCTGGTCATATGAAGTTGAGCAAGAAGATGTGTCCTACAGCTAGGGAGGAAAAAGAGAACATGGCCAAAGTTCCATATTCCTCCGTCGTCGGAAGTCTAATGTATGCAATGGTGTGCACTAGACCTGATATTGCTCACGCAGTTGGTGTTGTGAGCAGATTTCTCGAAAATCCGGGAAAAGAGCATTGGGAAGCTGTGAAGTGGATACTCAGGTATCTTAGAGGAAGCTCAGATGAATGTTTGTGTTTTGGAGCATCAAATCCAATCTTGAAAGGCTATACAGATTCTGATATGGCAGGTGACCTTGATAACAGAAAATCCACTACTGGATATTTGTTTACTTTTTCAGGGGGAGCTATATCATGGCAGTCAAAGTTGCAGAAGTGTGTTGCACTCTACAACTGAAGCTGAGTATATTGCGGCTACTGAAGCCGGCAAGGAGATGATATGGCTAAAGCGATTTCTTCAAGAGCTTGGTTTGAATCAAATGGAGTATATTGTCTATTGTGATAGCCAAAGTGCAATAGACTTGAGCAAGAACTCCATGTACCATGCAAGAACAAAACACATCGACGTCAGATATCATTGGATTCGCGAGGAAGTGGAGAGTGAATCATTTCACATCAAAAAGATCCACACAAGTGAAAATCCTGCAGATATGCTGACCAAGACGATACCGAAAGACAAGTTCGATTTATGCAAAGAACTTGTGGGTATGAGCTCTCTCTAAAGAAGATGAAGATACCTTCTTCCAGTAAATGGGACTGGAGGGGGAGATTTGTTGAATCCATCCCATTTTTTGGTCAACTTTAGCTATTCAATTGGTACAAGCAATTGTTAAAAAGGAATAGTAATTGGAGTTGAAAATTAAGACTTGGTAGTTGGCAAATTGGTAAGATTTGCAAACCATTTTTGACTTTGCTATTTTACCTATGTCATTAGTGACATAGGCATGGTTTTATCCTTCTATAAATAGAGCATTCTTGCTCATTTGTAGAACACACCAAGTTAGAGAGAAAAACCATTTTGAGAGCAAAGTGAGGTATTCCATAGACTATACAAAAGAATAGTCTGTGAAGAAAAATAGAGTGTGAGCGATATTTTAGTAAGACGGAAACCAAAAGAGTGTTGTTTCTTTTGAGTGTGTAGTAGTCACTTTGAGTATTGTATTTGTGACTACACAGTGTAAAATTCCTTACTATAGTAATATCAGTTGCTCCTCTTGGCCGTGGTTTTTTCCTTATTTAGAAGGGTTTCCACGTAAAATTTTGGTGTCGTTATTTTCCCATTTTATTTCCATTACTTTTACCATATATATTGTTGTGCTTGTCCGCGTTTTCCCAACACAACCTTGTCTGCTTCTAATACTTCTAAAATGATATATCTAACAAAGATACTCCAACCTTGTCTGCTTCTAATACTTCTAAAACAAACACTGGAGGAACCCTCTTGTTCTTTGTTTGGTTACTAACTTTTTTACAATATGGTCAACCACATTATTTGTTGCATTATATATAGACTAAGTTAAGTAGGAGATTTATACATCCTGTAATAGTATAACTATAATTGATATATCTAACAAAAGAAATTTCAATCTTATCTGCTTCTAATACTTCTAAAACAAACGCCGAAGGGATCCTCTTATCCTTTATTTGATTATTGATGGTCTCTATAAAATAAAATAAAATATGCTTTTATAAGCAAATCAAATAATTTAAAAATAAAACTAGCTAGATAATCAATTCAACATAACTAATTCTAACATAGAAGATCCAAACGATCCATATTCAGTAACTTGAAGAATTAAGATTTCCTTGTACAATAAAATATAAATCTAGAAGGCTAACCCACCTTATTTAAGATACCTTTTTTATTTCAATTTCTGATTTGGTTAGTTAGTTAGTTAGGCTACCAGCTCAGCCCTTGCACATGGTCGTTAATTGTCGACTTTAGCTAGCGGACGTATCGAAGCAAATAGTTGTAATTTATTGTTTCTTGTGTTTTGTTAATATCTCGTTTTAATTTACATGACGTGATTTGCATTTTCAAACTTAATTGTAAATTACAATATAAAATTTTGCAAATTTGAAATTTAAGTCAAAAAAATGATACTATAAATAATAATAATAATCAAAAAGTTAAAATATATAAAAACTATTAAGAAAACTTGTTTAATCACAAAATTTAAAAGATATCACATAAAAAAAATATACAATTATTCACAGAAATATTGCATCTTTGACCACCTCATCGATTGATGTGTCAATTCTAAGTACTAATAAAATAAAATAACAGGGATCCAATGTGTCCTGTTGTAGTAATAGGGTTATGACTTGCGCCCAGACTCGGATTCGATCTACTAAAACTTTTTTTATAAAATAAATAAATATAGCGAGCACTTTTTTAAAAAATTAAAAGAATAAATAAATCTTACTGTAAAATATGAAATGATCATTCGGATTTCATGTTAATTTTATTTCATCAAGATTTAGAATTTTCAAATATAAAATTGACTCATAAGTTTAAATTTTGTTATAAAAAGTCACATTATATGTACTATAATCATCTATTTCATATATAAACAAAATTTATAATTCATATTAGTATTATTTTTTAAACTATCTACATCTCATATAATAATTATTCTCACCAACATAAAAATTATTATTATTTTAAATCAATTCTTATTTATCGTTTATATTCACCAAATATAATAATTTTTTAAATTAAATTTATTACTACTACATACCAGATCTACATTTAATAAAAATCATTTTATTTTTGGTCGAATTAAGATTTGATTGATGAATGTTGTATTTTTTAAGAATAACTTTATAATAGTGTATTGTGTGATTTTATAAGTTTTTGCTTATTTGGTAAGATCGTATAAAGAATTGAGATAATTTTAATAGTTTTATAAATTACGTATTTTTTTATGTTTATAAGAAAAACATATAATATAAAAATTCCAAATTGTATATCCAAATAAAACTTTAAATTTAATCTCATGATATCAAATTATAATCTCATATCGCATGATCAAATATTGTGTTTTTTATAACAAAAAATTGAGAAAATAACTTTTTATAATAATTTTTAACTACACCAGTTAAATAAATAAATTATTTTATTATATATGGATGTATAATATAATAACTAAAAAGATTGGCGAACTAGACCGTAGACAATATCATTGTAGGAAAGTGCGACTATAATAATACTAATAACTCTAATCGATTTGATAAATGACGTGTTCGTCAATGGTATAATCTTATATTATATGAATTTATTATTTATAAGATATAAGAAATAAATATTTTTATTTTATTTGTTATTTAAGGGGGAAAAAACACTCAGTTGATTTGAATCAGGATTTTACATTTGCATCTGGCATACATGGCAGTTGACAGCATGGCAGGAATACTGGAATAACTAACAAACGTGGCGTTCATGATTGTTGACAACGCAAATAAAGAAAAACACCTCACCAAAAAATGCCCCCAGCCCGCGCACGACACAATTTTCCCATTTACAGTTTCAATGTCTCATCACAAATTTCATTCATTGATTCAGCTAGGTATTTCATTCTTCTTCCTTGCTGCTTTACATCATCACTGCCTTTTTTGTTATTTTTTCTGTGTTGACATGCTTACTGAATCATAAGTGTAACTGCGAATGGTAAATGGTGAAACTATAGCTGAAGTGTACTATTTCCTTTGTTTATTAGTTCCAATTCAGCGCGGATAAGGACTTTATTTAAAAAATATTGTGTGGACATACGTGTTTTTGTGCTTGCTTCTTTTATATGTGGAATCTGGATCTTGCTGTCACTGTCGTCAATACTGTTCTTATTTATTATTACTTTTAATTTAATTAATGTTTTGATTCATTATTATTTCCTGATTAAGGATTTCTTTCCCTTTTCTAATTTTGATTCATAATCTTCTGCTTCATTACTTTGAATCGACAATGCCATGGTGGGATTTGAGATCTGTTTTCGTTTTCAAGAATTTCAGATGCTTTTCGCAGTCTCAGGTTCGTAACGATTATCTGCTACGTTTTGATAATGGCGACTGTAATTTATGCCCATGTTTGATCTAACGCTTTAGCAATTCCCAATATTGGTGGCTTTACTGAAATGATATGGCTAGTTCTCCTGTACTGGAAAGTGTCAAGTTCTTAGATTTAGTTGCACTGTAGTAGTTGCAAAGTGCTAGAAAAATACTTATGATGTTAATGATATTTAGCTTTTTGCTCTTGAGACAACGATAAGTTTGATTGTTTTTTTTTTGGCTTTCAATCAGAATGGATTAAGTCAAAGGTTGGAAACTTCTGCTGGATTTTCTCAACTGTTTCGGCCGCTGATAGCCCACAAGAAACACCAGGTATATATTTCTCACATTTGATGTAGTTAAGGAATTCGGAGAGAAGTGAGTAGCTAGAATGGGTTATTATTCCATCCATAACATATTGTATACAAGACTTGAGATGAAAGAAGGGGATGGGAGAAGTTTGGAAATGATTTTGGGCGAGATATTTGTGAACTCAATAGATTGGACCGTCCCGTGAACTATCATGAGTCACGTATAGCTAGTGTGAACTGATAAAATGAACTTTGGAACCATGCAAATACCATAGTTTTTATTGGAACCATGTTATGTTCAAACTGTCATTTGCACCTTGCCACACCTATTTTTAGACAGATCATGAGCCATGTATTCGATTTATGGGATATGCTTGAGTTCTTTTGTTGGCATGTCATGTTTGCTTCACCATTGTGACCAACGTCTACCCCTGAATAATGATATAGTCTACCTTAGAATATTGTTTTGTTTATTTCTATAAACAAAATTTATGGTCGACTGTATAACGCATACTTCTGTAGATGTGGCAATCTGGTTTTTTACCTTGTAGGAGAAAATAAACAAAATCCACCTGCGCATATAACAGATGTCTGATGCAAATGACCTTGTTATAGCTCTGAAATTCAGAGAAGGAGATTATCTTGTGTTTATATATGCAGCTTATTACAAATTTAGAACAAATAAGTCTTTGGAATCATATTAAAAGAATACTCAATTTCTTACTTTTACACGTTCTTAGCAGGGTAGAATGAGGGATGCCCAGCCTGGATCACATACTGTGAGCGTGAGGTCTCACGGTGTGACGGTTGCATCATATACTGTGAGGTCTCATGGTATAACGGTGGCAAGGACTCATTTGAATGACTGGATGATCCTAATACTACTTTTGGGGATAGTTGTCCTTCTGAATGCTATCCATCCGTTTTATCGGTTTGTCGGGAAAGACATGATGGAAGATCTCAAGTATCCTTTAAAAAGTAATACTGTACCTTTTTGGGCTGTGCCAGTGAGTTGATCCTCATTCTTCATTCAGTAGCTACAAAATTACTTTATAGAGGCGATTAGTTCCTCATATTCAGATTTCAAAATTTCCAAAACTTATCAGGTGTATGCTGTTCTGCTGCCTATGGTTGTTTTTCTGCTCCTTTATTTTCGGCGAAGAGATGTCTATGATCTTCATCATGCCATATTGGGTAAACTATTCTTTGGATTTGGCTAGTTTTAGTGGAAGTGGTTTATAATGTTCTCACCATAGAAGCTTTCTGGTAGACGTCCTCTAATTATGTTGTGATGGCAGGGCTTTTGTTCTCTGTTGTGGTAACAGCCGTTATCACAGGTGCTATAAAAGATGCAGTTGGAAGGCCTAGGCCAGACTTCTTCTGGCGCTGTTTTCCAGATGGAAAAGAAGTATGTTTCCATGATGGTTATACTTTGTTTCTAGTTGTAGTCTAAGGCTTCTCAGTTTTAAGGAGTAGTATTTTATCAGCACCTCTAAATATTGATGGGTCAACAGGTTTACGATAAATGGGGAGATGTTGTATGCCATGGTGACAAAAATGTTGTCAGAGAAGGGCATAAAAGTTTTCCAAGTGGTCATACCTCCTGTAAGTAGAATGCATGTTCATTAACATTCTCATGCGTTGTAGAGCAAAAGATTGCATGCTTGGAGACAGACTTGAAATTACAGCATATATATTTTGCTTCTTTCTCGTCTTCTCAACCTTTTGAGGATTTCAAATCAACTTGCAGTGTCCTTTGCTGGTCTTGGCTTTCTATCGCTTTATTTATCTGGCAAGATACAAGTCTTTGACTGTAGAGGACATGTTGCTAAACTGTGTCTCGTATTACTTCCTCTTCTTCTTGCATCTCTGGTTGCCATTTCTCGGGTGGATGACTATTGGCATCATTGGCAGGATGTGTTTGCTGGAGGTCTGATTGGTGCGTTTTATTTGTTGTTTGTACCTTTAACAAAGAATCAACTTTACAATTGGGTAAACAAACTTATAATAAGACTTGTGTGAGACATCAACGAAATCTGAGGATGTTTTCCTTTTCAGGTCTAGTAGTTGCAGCATTATGCTATTTGCAGTTTTTCCCACCTCCATATAATGATCAAGGTCTGTCCTCATTCCTCTAATTGTCTCAGTTATGTGAAAATTCTTGTGATAGACTATTAGAAGCTTTCTCTTTCATGTTAAACCTATGCTGCTTCTCAGAGTTAACAGTTGAATGAGCGTGTTTACTTAATGCATCTCAAATGGATATTCATATTACTTGTGAGTGCCGTGGGATTTTTATTCCTTAGCTGATCCTGAGTTAGGATTGATGAGCAAAGGTGTTCCACTTCTACGTTAGTGCAACTTTAATTGTGAAATGATGTGTAAATATACATATCTATCATTAATTCATTATAGGTAATATAAAAGGTTCTCTCTATCATTCGATAGCTCTCAGCAACTTGAGGGATCATGCCCTATGGAAAATGTAATGATAATTGCCTCTTGGTGAAATCCAAAAGAACTGATAATGTGTGAATTGCCTCTTGGTGAAATCCAAAAGAACTGATAATCTGTGACTTACGGAAAAGAGTCACTTTTGGCCGAGCTGCATTATAACAGGCAGTTGTTCTCCCACAAATGAATGGATCTAGAAAATGTTCTGATTTATGTTCCTCGGAGAATAATAGAATATGGCCGTGGAGATGTTTTCACTTTGTCATCTTCCCTCGTTTTCTAGTCATATTTTAACTGATTGTCAGTTTTGTACTACTAGGCTGGGCGACCTATGCTTACTTCCGTATGCTGGAGGAGTCCCAGGGAGCTGCAGAAACATCTAATGGTGAAAATGCCAACGCAAACGCAGAGGTTCAAATAGGAAGTCAACCGAACCATAGAAACAACAACACATTTATGGGCATTTCCTTGTCCGGGGATTCTGGTCCAACCGTGGAAGATCTGGAATCTGGGAGGAGGTAGTTTAACTTGAGGCGATTGATACTTGGAATGGCTCAAACAAATAGTGACCCAGAGTACCTGAAATGACCTCTTTTGAAGAATAGATACATGGGATATATAGACTAGATTTCATTCTTGCCACACTGCAAATGCTTTACATATGCATGTAAAAATTGTAATTTTTTTTCTTAATTGTACAAGTTGCTCAGACTTTTGTAGCGTTTTAGTTGATAGATAGATGTATGATAGTGTTACATGTAACATCAGTTTAGATAACATTTTTGTGAAGCACAAAGTGAGATTATAACAAAATTCTCTTTTACCCAACAAAATTGCAAAGAAGCTAATGGAAATAGAAAATTGGAAAGATAAAAAGAGATCAGATTTGAATTACAAAGGGCTTTCTGGAACTACTTTTGTGTTGAAAAAATCTGGACTTACACTCTTCCCAAGAAAAGCCAACACCAATTCCTTGGCCATAGCCGAAGCCGATACCAAGACCACAACCCATGCCCACTCCGAAAACGAGTTTGAGATGGTTCCAATCCGAACCACCTAAACCTAGACCACCAATTGCTCCTAGACCCACACCGACGCCACAGCCAATTCCGAAACCACCGCCTGGCCCTGATGTTGCTTCTTCTAGTTTCCGGGTGTTGTCTTGGATGAAATCTGTTACAGATTGTAGCTTGTCGTCACGTTTCCCCCTTTTTCCGTTGAGATTAATGCCCTTCAACTTCCAAAGAGAATGGTTGTTGTCAGCTTTCCGATAGGCAAAACCATTGAGGCGAAGGGTTTTGTCCTGCATTCTTCTTTACTTGAGAGGATGGTTCGTTGACCTCAGCTACGTCCCTTTTCTCAAAGCGGGCCTGACCAAAGATGGGGGACGGAAATGGAGATAAAGGGAAATAATCAACACTTTTTTTTTCTTTTTTTTTCGTTACTATGTAGATAGATACAGTCATTAATACTCTCTCGCTTCATTTTTATTTTTACTTATCCACTAATCAAGAAAATTTTATTCATAGCATTAATTAATTATTTTTTATAATTTAATACTAAACATCATTTAATAGTAGTATGACAAAACTTCCTTTGATTTTGCAAAATAGACTACTCATACCTTCGATTACGTTTTGAAACAATTATTATCCAAGACACTATAAATATTCTCAAAAGTTGACAACGCAAAGTTAGTAGGAATTTCAATCAAATACATACCTATACAATTAATTATTTCTAATCAATATCATAGATTGAATAAATAATACACATCATAAATTATGATATTTAACAACTGCATGAGTAAAAACGGAATTATTCTTAATACATTAAGTCAAATAATTCTAATATAATTAATTTCAAAATATTAATCCCAATATAACTAATAATGTATTACACTTCATCTAGTACTAATATTCTTAGACCTAATCCATCGGTGGCCCCCTAAATTTGACACTAATTTTTACTTGTACACCTTAACTAAGCTTTATTTATTTTAGACACCTCATTTCATGTCTCGTTGTGTCATTTTAACACTTTTTACTGACATGGCATAGTGAGTGTAACACACTCACTACCAGCGCGTGAAAGACTCATTTAATCATTTTTATTTATTTATTTTTTCATTTTCTTCCTCATTTTTATCCACCATCTCTCAAAACTTGAACTCCTCCCATGGAGAAATAGTTTTGATGATGCTATGGACAAAAAACGAACTTTAATCCGAAGAGTTTTCACAAGAAAATAAATTTCAAACAGTGCCGGCTCTATGCATTGCAAAATAAGGCCTTTGCCTTAGCCCACAAATTTTGGGGGCCCCCAATTTTTTTTCAAGAATAAATTATGAGTTAAATTTTTATACAAAAATTGATTATTTATGATAAAAAGTATAATATTTTAAAATATATATTAATTTACCCACTTTAACATCTTTTGTACTTTGTTAAAAATAAAAATTAATAGTGAAAAGTGTTGAACAAAGTGAGTTACAAATTCTGTTTTATTTCTTTTTAATTTCATATTGATAGAAAAGTGTTCAACTTCTTGCGTCAAATTTTATGGTTCTAACTCTTATCTTTATTTAATATTTGTCAACTTATTACTTATAAAATTATGTTAACAATTCATATAATAATTGTCTCGGATGTTTTTCACTGTTGAGTTGATAAAATCTTACCTAAAATTAATAACTGAAAAAATAATATTAAAATACTAATAATTTTTATCTAAATAGTGTAAGAAAAATAAATTTTGAATAAATACGTATATAAAGTTTGTTTATATTTTAGGCCCTGATTTAAAATTTCGCTTTAGGCCCCCAACCACGTTAAGCCGCCCTTGATTTCAACCCATTAAAAAAATCACTATTTATGTTGTCGCAAAGAAGAAGAGCAGCAAAAAATCTTGAAAGACGATGGATGTGGTGGGAGAAGGGTGGATAAGACGATGTGGGTGGGGAATGGGTTGGGGTTAGGATAGACAAAGGTGTAGAAGACATTGAGTGGGTGGGTGGGTGGGTTGGGGGGGGGGGAATAGTGAAGGAGACGATTTGGGTTGGTGGGTAGGGGTTGGAGTGGGTGGGCAGAGAAGATGCCCTTGGTAGATTTATTTTTTTATTTTATTATTTTTTTGTGTAAAAAAATTCACGTGTCATCAAGTCATTGATTACTTCTTCATTCTACTAAAATATTATTATTTAAAAAATATTTTTAATATGCATGCCATGTATTTTGATTTAATTTGTCACTTTGACACGTCATCGGCGAGTGTGTTACACACATCTTGTATATTTAGCTGATTGTTAAAAAAGTGCTAAAATGACACAATGCAAAATGACATGAGATGTCTAAAATGAATAAAACTTAGTTAAGGTGGCTAAGTGAAAATATGTGCCAAATTTAAAGAGTTACCGATGAATTAGAGCAAATTCCTATATTACACAAGTGGTAGATACTTTGAAAAATAGGCATGGGCTTGTGAGGTACCTTTTTAGACTAAGCTAGCAGAAGTCTCATGTCTTTCTAATTTCATATTGACTGCTAAACTTCTAGATGGATTATTTATTAATAAATACTACTAATAATATTCTCTGTTACATTGGAGGGAGGGCTTGATTTTCTTCTCTTGTACTACTATTACTACAAGTATTTTTCTTTGAAGGTGTTCCTTTGCTTCTTAGCTTTGACCATGATAAATGTGCATTACATTTTCTAGGGAATTTCCAAACACATAGTGTTTTTGAACTATATTTTCTATCAGGCACACAGTTTGTTTTTTTCACTTGCATTACTTAGATTTCATAATTTATTTATTTTTATAGAAGAAAAAAAACTAGATACCAATTAGAAAACTTACTTTTTGTTATAAAAACCATCAGAAGTATATTTTTTCATGAAACCTCATTTGAAATTTTCAATGATGGGATGAATAGTCCACCATTGAATTCCCACAATACCTCCCACAGGCTTTATTGACCTGCTGACTTAAAACAATTAGAAAATCAATTTACACTTTCCTCTTTCTTGCTTCATCACACACGTAATATAATTTTGAAATTCCATTTCAAAATTCTTCTCTTAAATTGTTTTTTTTTTATATATAAATAGAAGTAGCATTTCTTTCCCTTCATCAATTACTATATATCACAACTCTCTAATAAACAAAACCACAAATTTATATAGAAAGAGGAATATAATATGGATTTAGTTCAAAATATATTCAATGGAGGCTTACTAAAGAGATCACAAAGAAAATATGGTAATGGCAGGAAGAACACAAAGGTTATTAAGTTAGGTGGGAAGAGCCAAAAAAGATCAATTATATGGAGGATTAAAACAATTCCAAAATTGAAATTGAAGATTTTTTCACCATTTAAATTATGGAACAAATTCAAGAATGCTTATATGAATATGATGTTTCACTTGGCTGGAAATGTGAACAATGAAAATTACATGTTTGGTGGAAAGAGAATTCCAAAGGCAAGGGAAATTGAATTAGCTTATACAAATACTGAGTTTGAAAACAGACTTATATATGAAATTTACAAGTCCATGGTACCTTCCATGGAATTGTATCCAAATCCATAGAGATATTTTTTTTTCATATTCTTTCAATGATCAACAATCTCTAGTTTATAGATTTTTAGGGGTTTTGTTATGTATGCCTTCATTTTCTCTTTTATTATGCAACGAACTCTTGAAGTAATTGATTGTGTGAATGGTCACTCAACTAGTGTTTAATTGACCATTAAAGTCAATTTTTGTCGTTCAAAAATTTATTAAGAGGGTTTAAAATATAAAAAGTAAACACATAAAAAGTCAAAAATGGTTCAAGATTCTATTATATAAATTAGAGAAAATAGACAAATACATTCCTAACCTATTACCGAATTCTCAACTACATATTTATACTTTGCGAGAGTCCTATTACCCTCCTGAGTTTTTTAAAAAGAAAATATATACCACCCTGAAACTAGACAACCACATTCTCAATATGTAATGATGCACACTCGAGCCAGCTGTTATTTATTATTATTTATATTTTTTTTTTCTCTTTATCACTTTTTTCATTAATTACAAAAATATGTATACTTTTTTGTTCCTCCTCCTCCTCCTCCTTCTTCTTCTTCTTCTTTCTTTTTCTTTTCTTTTTTTGTTTTTCATTCCCTTCTAATTTCAAATCACTCACCCACGAAAAAAATCAAATTTATTTTTATTATCATTTTTTCATCATTTCATAGCATCCTTCAGGCGCCTTGACAAACTTGATAATTCATCTCTTCTCTTTTTTCTTTTTTAAAATTTTATTATGTTATTTCTTTGTCTCCAAGATATCAAATTTGTAATATTTTATTTACGATTTTGCAATGTTTATATTCTTGGGTGTTCACCAAATAATAATAGAGATTGAATATAAGATCTGATGGTTGAGTATGTTACTAACCCAAAATCGATTGAAAGTAGATTAATGGTGTTGATATATGAAATAACTTGAGATTGATAAAAAAAATAAAAAATTGGATGATGACCAAAATTATATACCCAAAACTCATGTTTGGTTGGTTTATGAAGTTCATGATCGAAAAATTTATTATATAGTCATAATTGTTTTAATTGACTTGATTTCTCCAATAATTAAAAAAAATCTAATAATAGAATGAATTTTAATAATTCTATTTTTTTTCTGATTTTGTTTTTGATGATTTGCAGCGTTAGTTTGTAGAAACTAGTGAAGCAAATTCTAAAAAATATTAGAAGATGGACAAAAAATGTGGTTAGTGCAATGATGGTGGTTCAAGGTGGAGGAAATGGTGGTGTAGTGAATCCTGAGTAATGAGAAAGAGAGGGAAAAAAAGAAAAAGAAACAAAAAACATAAAGAGAAAAGTGAAAAAATATATATCTAATAAAAAGTTAAATTTAAAAATATTATTATAATATTATTTATTAATCTGCTGACTTTCACATGTCTCCAAGAGTGTGAGAGCACACTCTATGCCATGTCAGCATCTAAGGGTGTAATTATTCTGTTTTAAAATAGTTTAGGGGTGATAGGACTCCCGCAAAGTATAAGTGTATAGTCAAGAATTTGGTAATAAGTTAAGGAGGTATTTGTCTATTTTCTCTATAAATTATAATTAAATAAAAACTATGTATAAACAGTATACTAAATGGAGTGTATTAATAATGCTTGCATTAACAGTGCATGTATTAATTATACTTGCATTAGTTATACATATATTATTTTTATGCATAATTTGATCTGATGCATTAAAAAAATAGCATGCATTGCAGAAAATCAATTTACTATGGTAGAAAAAAATGTAAATTTTCTTTTAGGGGCAATTGAATCTTTAATCATTCTAATGCATGCATTGAAATCATTACATTGCTAATACCTAAAAATCCTTGGTATGAGCAATACATACCTTAATACACAACAGAGTGCAGCTATATATAAGTTGGAAAAGAGTACAAAACAAGATATTTATAATACACAAGATTAATACATACATATTTTTTCTAATACACTCTACCAAACCTCCCTTTTTTTTTAAGTGTTGTGTTTATCGAAAACAAGAGCAATGTGGCCCAAATCAAATACATCATAAACGGACAAATAATGATTAACATGGTTCAGACTTTTCCAAATCCCACCTCATCAAAAAGGTAAAATCAAATTGACTAATATGGAAAGAAAATAATTATGACAATCTTCATTATTGATTTTTCTTTAAAAGAGAACTGAAGCTGTTGAAAACCAACTGCTCACCACCCCCTATGAAATCATATACAAGATAACCCCTCAACAATCTCCCTAGATAAGTAAAAACACATTCTTGAACATCCTTAACAGACCTGCGAGAATCATGACATAATTCTTCTTTAATCTTGAATTTCCTTGATATTTGCAATGACAATATATTCTTGAAAACAACCATTTCTTTGATTTCCTTACAATATGCATCTAAGAATACCAATGTCACTTCAAAAAAGCCAACAAGTACTTGATTTTTTTTTCCTTAGAAAGAATGCATGCAAGAATTCCAAGAAAATATGACAAAATCAAGTTCTCACCAAGATAATGAGAAGAGCAGTTGTATTACTTGAGCATATAAAATGGCAGGAAATTGATTTGAGCAGTACTATTACTTGAGCAGAGCATCAGCAGGACAGTTAAGATGCGCCGGCAGCATGATTGCAATATAAACTCCCACCTGAACTGAGTCTATATCTTTTTGCAATAAACAGCAGTACATTTATCAAAAGAAATGTGATTGCATTATGAACTCTATAAAAGCACTAATGTATGGTATCTCTACACTTGAGCTACTAAAATAGCTACAGATGGGCAGTAAATCAGAAAGTATTCCAGCACATGATCTAGTGCGGTTCTCACTCCTTCCATTCAATGTTAGAGAATGCCGAGGATTTCTCCATACATATACAAAACATCCATATTACTTTCAACCCGGAGAGGACAAGCTATGTCAACCAACTTAAACAATAACACAATAAATAAATTCACTGAAGAAGGTAGATTCATTTCAACAGAGAAGAATATAATGATCATGCATGCAATATAGTGACTGAAATACGGGATATACAGAGAAGGTACAACATTATGGGTGTGTTTGGTATGAAGGAAAATGTTTTCCATGGAAAATGTTTTGCATGAAAATGTTTTCCTAGAAAACAAGTAGATTTTGATATTATTTTGTCATGTTTGGTTGGTGAGTAGAAAATATTTTCTAGAAATGATTTGTGTTTGATTTATGAATGAAAAGATGTTTTGCAAAATGTTTTTTGACAAAACATCTTTTATTTTTACTAGAGTAGAAAATAATTTATGAATTGAAAATATTTTTTAGAAACAAATTTTTTTTAGGGGGGGGCTTGAGGGGGGGGGCAGGGGTTGGTGAAAAAATATTTTTAAAAACGAACTCAAATTTTTTTGGGAAGGGGGGGGGGGGGCTGGCCGGTGGTGGTGGTGGTGGGTGTCAGGGATCGGGTGAAAAATAAAAATTTTGAAATTGAAAATATTTTAAAAATTGATGTTTTTAACGGAAAAAAAAATGTAATTTGAAGTTGGAGGAGAGTTTTGGAAAATGTTTTTCTTAATTTTTGAAAGGAAGTCATTTTCCTTAATTTTGAGGAAAATGATTGATTTAAAAAACATTTTCCTAGACTTTTGTCCAACCAAACATGAAAAAATTGTATCTTGAACATCAACATTCATCACTACAAAACACTAACAAATGTCAATAAAACTAAGACAGGTTCCCATCGATGTTTCTTTTTCTAGAAAAAACTAAATCCTTTTAAACTCTTGATGAAAAGCATAGTAACTTCAAGATTTTGCTAGTTTTTGTAAAGCAAAATAGCAACAAAGCTCGCAAACTTCCAAAAAATTATTGAATTTAAACCAAAGACACATATATATCAACTTTCAACATCATAAAAAATTAACCTTGTTCGTCCGTTTTATCTTTATAAATAAAATTTTGTAAAGACTACTTCAATTTTTGGAGAAATGGTAACTTAAAAGACTACTTCAATTTGAATGAATGAAGTTAACTTTTTGGTCTAAACAATTGTAGGAACTTCCAATTATGTTATCAGAATTAGAAAATAGAAAAGTAATGTAAACCAATCACCTTTTCGGATTACGCGATCAGAAGAACTTTAAGTTAGAAGAGTTCAATTTTTAGATCTGTAAGCAAATGTCACCTAAATAGTGTACCTTAACTTGGCACTGAATGGATTCCACATAGCAACGATCTCATAGAGTGACTTGAAGTATAAACAGCTATACATTTGTCCTCATCTTTGAATAAGCTGTTGATGTAAGGGGAAAGTGAAATGGAAAACTAATAGAAGAAGTGAATAACAGAAGTTTGTCTAAAGATAACGTATGAAGGAAAAAAAACATATAAAAGCACTACCTTCCAAAATTTTGTTGGCAGCCTTTGGTTTCATTTTTTCTGGTTCTTGAATGATGTATAATCAAAAGAAAAATGAGGGGTGGAATAAATTAAAGGGAGGCGTTAATTGGAGGAAGGGAGTAACGTTAAAAACAGGGGAATTAGTTTAAGTGGGTTGAACAAATACATTATTCAGTGAACTTGACACACGGGATTGAAGCAAGAAACAAGCAAAATTACACATTAGAAAAATATGAAAACTAGTTAGTGTCAATGGACTAACCCAATGAAGAAATTCTACCAGATCCACATCAGTTAGACGAACACCCAAAACACATGTAACCTGTATTATCAAGAAAACAACCAATTTTCATAAGACATCATTTGGTTAAAGTATTAGACATGCAGGGAATGTTTATGCGGTGATAGTAATGTAAAAACTGTTATGCTGTAAATAATAATGTAGGGAACCTAAAACGGTGAATAATAAATGAGTCATGCAGGGAATGTTATGCATGGACTATATACAATAAAGGGAGTTTTTCCTTGTAAATACACACCCGTGCATTGTTGACACGTCTGTTTTCTTATGTGTACCTGTCTTTGAAGAAAGAGGGGAGGGGGGCCAGTTTAGGAGTCTAATTTTTTTTTTTGGAGACAGTAACAATTAAAAAATAATACATAGATTCTCGCATAAGTTATGAGGATATTACTAATGAACAGTTAAATACCACCAATCAGACGCTGCATAAGTTAGGTCGAGCATATTTTCTTATGTGGATAACAGAGTGATACATAGTTATGCAGTTACTACTTTTACTTACACGACCAACAAATATTGTACTATTTATACAGAAGTTTATGGTGAGATTTTTATATTTTCTAATGAGTCCAACCAAATGATCCGAAGTAGAAACAATCTTTTAAAGTAAATGCATTATAACGAGGTTTTTGAGAAACCAAGATTGGACATAATGGACTATACAACGGCCAGAATAGACCGGATCAATTATGGCAAGTGTTGTGCCATCCACAATCAGAATAAGCATCTTATCCACCTGTTGGGGAACTTTGGAACCCTCCAGGCAGGTTTTATCAATGGTATCCTGATTCTCAAGACTCTCTGTTAAAGTACTGCTCTGCATCTCATATTGGAAAAGGTAAAAATCCATCATCTTAACAGAAAAACATCTGAGATCCAGTTAAAGTACTCAACTGTAAAATCTCTGGATGGAAGTCCCTCCATTTTGTCCCAGAACCTAAGTAACCTAATGAACTGTGAGTTTTTGTTGGTGCAAATTCTAAATATTTGGATAAAAAATGTCAGGAATGGAAGAGCTATTACAAGATCAGAACCTAAGCAAGATGGAATATGAAAGAGACTGTGTGACCTAGGAGACTTAGAAAGAGACATCATAATCTCTAATGCTTTCATGATTAATAAGACTGCAGTCTAAGATAATCTTGAAAAGTGGTTGAAAGAATGAAGCTAATTAACTGAAACACGCACTAAAAAATTACAGCTCTTATTCAAGTCAGGAACAAATGACAGGAATGATTTACCTTATTTTGACTTCCCATCGCGTGTACTTGTGCACTCCCCTTGCCCTTGTAATTTGCTATTTCAGATGTTAACAAGTTTTATTTTCACACTTGGCCTGAAGAGAGAAACATCAGGTCATGTGAGTAACTAATTTATTTGATTGACATAATATCAGAAAGAGACCTCACCCTCCCAAGAAATTTGATAACATTACCTTAAACCAGAGAATACACCTTCACAACAACTTGGGGTGAAAGATTGATCACATTGATGGAATGACTGCCATGGAAGCTCCGACCAGATAGCTTCAGCAGAATGTTACCGCAAGAAATGAGACAGATGTTGGTTGCTTGTGAATCAGATTTAAGTTCCCACTTTAACCAAAACATATAACTTCATGCTAGAGTTAGGTTCAACTTCAATGAATGTTGCAAAATTAAGTGGAAAGGAATTTCAGGTAAATGGTAAATTTATCAAGTTCCATAAACTAGTTGTGATGAATATCTAATTAAATAATCGTAACTTACCTGGTAAATGATCTTGAAGCTTGAGAATGAATGTTGCAGATCTAACTCCATTTTTGAATGAGGTCAGTATAGTTGTGTAATAATTGGTAACCAGTTTCAGGCATGGTCTACAAAAGCATGATAAAAGACTCAAAATCAATGGTACCTATTATAAAGAGTTTCAAGTTTTCCCCCCACAAGCCAAGCAGCACAAGGAAAATCTATTTCAAATTAGATGACAATAAACGTACTGATTCTTGCTTGAAATCAAGACAGGTTGTTGTCCTCTTTTGTCCAGATAGGACCTGATAATTCACTAAGTTACACATTCCACATCTAAATGACACATCAATGAGTTATAAGACAAGCATTACCTTCTCAAGCAGTTCTTCAAAGGAAATTCACTCATCTGCAGCATGCTGTAGAACATGACAATGAGTGTAATGTTCAACGAAGATACATGCTAGAATCAAACAAAAGATAATAATCATTGACTATGTAACAAGGGACTCACATTCATTTTGTCATGGGCCTCAGTTTCTACATAAGAATATACACTACCAGACGATCACAAAGTGATGGAACAAAAGATAAAGCACCCTATGTCACTCTCCATTTCTTCAGAAATATCACAAAATTGCATTAATAAAGAGTAAGACATTATTTGGTTAAAGTATTAGTCATGCAGGGAATGTTTATGCGGTGATAATAATGTAAAAACTGTTATGTGATAAATCATAATGTAGGGATCCTAGCACGGGGAATAATAAACGAGTTATGCTATGCAGGAACTATCTACTATAAAGGGATTTTTGCCTGTAAATACTCATCCATTACGGGAATTCGAACCTTAAGAGACAATGCCCCCACAAATGACACTTGGAAAGGCTTAAACCCTCAAAAAGCCTTCTTGCTTTCAACAAGATGCAGCACACAACTGATATAAACTGTTATTGATACCTCAGAATGGAAAAGAAGCCTGAGAAGAAGTGCTTGTCAGGAGTTGTTTTCCACATTCAGACATGCATATATCCTTCAGAGGGAGGAATATGACTATTGAAGAGAATAAGCTATAAAGTGTAGTAAAAGGTTTGAGAATGTCAGTGCATGTATGTTAAGTTGTTAACTACAACACCTTTCACTTCTAAGACTGATTTGCAAATGGTTTACATGTACTTAAGTTCTTGAGTGTATAATATGACAAAGACAAGTATTAAAGAATGTTACCGCAAGAATGTGACAGATGTTGACAGCTTGTGAATCAGAATCAAGTCCTTCTTTAACCAAACCAAAATATATTAATTTCATGCTCAGAGTTAGATTTAACAATAGCATACTCAGGATATGGTGGCAGAGGAACAGTCTCGACTAAAAGATGGTAGGCCAGAACCATATTTTTCAGCAATCTGTTTAAAGAAATCCATAAGATGATCGTATCAGGCTTCTGTGCAAAGAACAGCTCCACAAAAATGCTTTCCTTCTCACATGCATCACATTTGAATCTTATGAAGTTCAAGAGACTCCCTAGATGAGGTATCCTCAGTTGGTCTGCCAGCTACAGTTGTTTAAGACTCCTCCCATCCAGAACCTAACAGGCACTGATTTATAACTGGAGCTAGCTGAAGCACTGAATTTGTTATCCAGGAAATCATCCTCTGTAGGTAAAATACTAGATGTAAGGGGGTGTGCAGAGTTTCTGGATTTTCAGTCTAAAAACAATGTGGGACTCTAACCCACTGCAGAAGTAAGCCAAAACCAGAGTAAAAACTTGTTAGAGCCACTTCTAAGTGATCCAGATATAGATGCTACTCCTTATATATTAACTCAATGTCAATGAGACAGCATACCATGAGATTTCAAAAATCGCAGGTAGTCTTGCATAGAGTTATCTGTTATACCAAAATTTTGTCTACAATATTCAATTCCAAGGTACAAACACTTGTCGTCCTGTAAACCGTGCCAAGAAAAAAGACCAAGTTAGTAGGCTTATACCTATCCTAATGGATAGTGCCAACTAAAACTCAAAAGAACTTTACCTTCAAATGTCGTCCAGTAAACAGAGATCAAGTTAGTAGGTTTATACCTATCCTAATGGATACTACCAACTAAAACTCAAAAAAACTATACCTTCAAAACCTTTCGATATCCATTCGGCGGCCTCCCGTGAGCTTTAGTAGCAACTACCAAATTTAGAATCTTTGACTTGAAAATACGTTGTTCTTGATCCAAGACGCATACTACCACCCATATGCGCTTTTGAACATTGTGAACATCGTCTACAGATTATAGTAAATGTTAACCAAATCTAAAGATTAAACAGTGGTTGTTCAAGAAAGAAAGTGTAAAAAAGATAACTTATCACATCTCTTATCCATCGATTTGGGCCTGTATACATTCACTATGTAAACATCAAGACCTAATACGTACCTTGAGAGCTTGAATAAACCACCTGTTGAATTCAATTTGTTAAGGGAACTCAGAGGAATGCAAATCCCACCGGACAATAGCGGCAAAGGAGAAGAGAAGGAGAAGCACGTGTGCAAAGTAGGTCATCCTCACTGCACACAAGCTTACATAATCTAAGAAACCAAATAGGATATATCCTTAAGTTTAGCTAGTATAACAGAGACAGACCCAGATAGGATATATCCTTAAGTTAGCTAGTATAACAGAGACAGACCTTTCTATGTCAACAATTTTGAAGGAGACACTGGGATGCACAAGGGAGATTCTTAGCAGAGACTTTCAGAGAATGCAAAACCCTCATTGGGCTTCCAGATTATATATGCAAACCAAAAGATCAATCAGAACAAAGTACAAATTTAGAAGTAAATTAAGTAAATCAATATTTTTTATTTGTTTGAATTGTGAGAAAACTAGAAGTACTTGGAGTGCATTTGCAACCTTCGAACTGGCTGGTTGTAAAATACATTACGAACAATGACTACAAAGAAAAAATCCCAAGTAATAACCTTATTAGCAAACAGTATTGTATCAGGTAGGAGGCTTATACAGAATTACCTGGTGTACCAACATTTTGCCGGCAATCATCAATTCCAATTTAGTAATTTTACACATATCCTAATGGATGCTACAAACTAAAACTCAAAAGAACTTTACGTGAAAAACTTACAATATCCATTTGGCTTCTTGTTAGTTTTAGTAACAATTTCCAACAAAGAAACGTCCGCAATGTAGCTCAGAGCCTCTCATTTAAAGCCAAAACTTGTTGGGAAAGCATGCAATTAAACTTAATGGCTGTATTTTGATGTAGCGCAAACGAAACTACAGTTAAAATGGCCAGACAACATAGCAGTTTTCCCATACAAGTAAAACCACAAAATTATGTTGAAAGACACTAAAGAACACAAACGCCAAACAGCCTATCACTTGAGTAATGCATGCAATCCTATAGACTACAACAACCATTCCAAGTTATGATCATAATAATTGTGTGCAGCATCATGAATACAATAGAGAAGATTATGTCAGCATCAAGAACATGAATACACAAGGTGTGAGTGGAAACCTCAAGAACAACTCCACATCTTTCCATTCAATTCCTCAACAACCCTTGTGAAAACTAACTCCCCAACAACCCTTGTGAAATCATACATGATAAATTCAGGCATTTGCTTGATGTCCCCTATCTCCCTAAAAGAAGTAACAACAAATTCATGAACATCTTTAACACACGCTACAAAAATAACAACAGATTTTTTTGAAAAAAAAGAAGATTTCTTGATAGTTGCAATGCCAATATATTATTCAAATTGATTTCCATTAGATATGTGTAACAGACAATAAGTTAATGGATGGAAGAAGCTATCGATGTGAGAAAATTATTTAGGGTTTAGGGTTTTGATTCGTCACCTGCACCGGCGTATGAGGGTCGCGTTTCCAGTTGAGCATGAAGTTCTAGAATGCAACTGTAGCGTCTATTTAAAGCTTTCTAAGACGCGCTTTAAGAAATGCATTCAGAAAATAAAAGGACGCGGAAAAAAACACAAAACTAATTAATAACTCATTTTTATATTTTATTTAAATAAAAAGTCTACCCCTACTCACAATAAAAAGAAAGTGTAATGCTAAATGACCATAAAATTTGATTAAAAATTGACTAGAAATTTTAGAAGTATATAAAACTTTTTTTAAAAATATGCTGATTTTGTTCCATTTTTAATTAAAAGATATTAAAATCAAAATAGTAAAAATGTTCAAAAAAATAAAATATCATTTTGGTCAAAGGATTTTTCTAAAAAAAGATTAATAAGAAGAGTCTATATGATTAAAAAAATCCTTTGATATTTAACTTTGTGCAATTTTTATTGATTGATTTAAAATATAAAATTTATAATCAAAATTTTAATCCTTAGATATAGATTACCTACTCTTTCCAACAATAGTTGTCCACTATTAACTTGATAGATAATCCATGAGAACAATTAATAATAGAGGCAATATTACTATATAATGATAATCCCACTGTATCAATCATTATTTTCTTAATAAGTGTGTTAATTCAAAAGTAGACAAGTAATTAGGGACGAAAGTAAATAGTATTTAATTACAATAGTAACATAAACACATAAAGCAAATTGGACAATTATTTTTAATATAGTAAACAACTATTGTTGGACGAAGGAAGAAATATTTTTACATACATGTTAAATAAATTTCTTTAAAATAAAATATATAATTAAGCCGGAAGTATACTATATTTCCCTTCCCCAACCCTCCCAAACAAATAACTATAACGTCTTGATAGACAAAATAAACCCATAAAAGAGTAGATGAAGCTAGAAATGAAAAGATTAGCCTTCAAAAAAAATGAAAGACTCAAACATCCATAACTATACTGCTTTCATACAATTTCTAATCATAAATTAACAACTCAATTAATTATTATTAGGATTGGAGGCTCTTCTTTCACTAATCGTAAGACATGTAAAAGATTATAGAGTTTATATGCTGATCAACTAAGAATATCTTTACCTACAAGATTTTACACAATAGAATCAAGAATATCTAAAGCTGATGATGTTTAAAGGGGAAAACATATAAAAGCACTGTCTTTCAGAACTTCGTTGGAAGCCTTCGGCTTCATTTCCTCCAATTCTTGTTGATGTATAATCAAAAGAAAAATTATAGTTAATCAAAAGAAGACGTTAATTGAAGGAAGTCAGTAGTGTTAAAACAGGGAAGTTTATTCAGCATTTAAGCAAAAACATAAGCAAGATTCCACATGAGAAAGATTATAGTTAATCAAATGGAGTGAAATATAAGAGCTGGTAGGTGTCAATGGACTAACCTGTTGACTAATGCGGAACATGTATTATCAAGAAAAACAACCATTTTCTTATAAAACACATGCAAAAGAATCTTGTTAGCTAGTGTGTTTTCAACAAGGAGCATAGAACTGACATAAACTGAGGTATTGATACCTCATAATAGAACAACTAGACTGAGAAGAAGTGCTAGTCATGCTTTGCTTTCTACACTTAGAACTGGCATATATCCTTCAGAGGGAGGAAATGGAATGCTAAAGAGAATAAGCTCTAAAGTAAAGTAAAAGGTTCGGAATGTAGGTGAGCAGTCCCTCTCAACACTTGTGTACTCACTACACTATGTTAGCTCACTTCCTAATCTTGTATTAACAACTACAATCAATACTACATTACCTTTCCCTTGTAAGAATGATTTGCAAATGGTTTACTTGTACTTAACTTTATAAATGTATTAAAAAAATTGAACTTTGCGACGCCAAAACACCATTAGCTCAAAAACTTTGAAACCCAGCATGGCTGTGCAAGCATCAGTTTGCCAATGAGACAGAGAAGAAAGACCAAAAATGGAGCTTTTCCCAAAATCTCATAGACCCACCTGAAGTGCCGTTGCTTGTGTTCTTTAGCTCGACAGACAACATGTTTGATTGATCATCAAAGGGTGAAAACCCCCAAATCTACATTGTGTATAAATCAGAGCAGAGTGAGCAATAAGAATAAGAAAAGAAGTAGTGCATGTATAATATCACGAAAGGGTGGTTCGGTGAGGGGCGGCAAAGAAACTGAACTTTGCCAAGTCAAAAAACGAATCAGTTCAAAAGATTAGGAACCGTTCAAAAGATTAGGAACCTGTCATGGCTGCAAGCATCAGTTAGCCTTGTGAGATAGAGAAGAAACACCATGAATAGAACTTTCTTTAAAATCTCACAGACCCACGTGAGATGCCATGCCAAGCAACAGTTTTTCAGCTCAAGAGAGAACATGTTTGATTGTTATTTTGAGTTATACCGGAGAGCGTAATAACAATAAGAAAAGTGGAAGGTCATGTGCAATCCAATAACCAAAAGATCTGCAATTTTTAAAAAAAATATCTTAAGTTAGAACTCTCAAGATTCGGGAGAAAATTCAAATGTATCAAACTTTAAAATGAGAACTAATTAGTGTCAATGGACTAACCTGTAGAAGAAATTCTACCAGATCCACATCAGTTTAACTAACACCTAAAACACACGGAACCTGTATTATCAAGAAAACAACCATTTTCGCAAGACATTATTTGGTTAAAGTATTAAACATGCAGGGAATGTTTATGCGGTGATAATAATGTAAAAACTGTTATGCAGTTAATAATAATGTAGGGATCCTAACGTAGTGAATAATAAATGAGTTATGCTATGCATGAATTATATACTATAAAGGGAGTTTTTGCTTGTAAATACACACCCGTGCATTGTTGACACATGTTTCTTATGTGTACCTCTGTCTTTGAAGAAAGAGATGAGGGGGGCCAGCTTAGGAGTCCAAATTTTTTCCATATTCTATCCATCATAAAATAATACATAGATCCTAGCATTCATAAGGATTTTAATAATGAACACTTAAATACCGCCAACCAAACGTTGCATAAGTTATGTCGAGCTTATTTTTCTTATGTGGAGAACAGAATGATACATAGTTATGCAGTTATCACTTTTACTTACACGCCCAACAAATATTATACTATTTATGCGGAAGTTTATACTGAGATTTATATTTTCTAATGAGTTCAACCAAACGATCCCTAAGAGAAACAATCTTTTAAAGTAAATGCATTATAACAAAATTTTTGAGAAACCAAGAACAGACATAATGGACTATACAAAGGCCAGAATAGACCTGATCAATTATAGCAAGTGTTGTGCAGCCCACAATCCCTAATATTCTCTTATCCACCACATGTTGGAGAACTTTGGCACCCTCTAGGCAGGTTTTATCAATGGTATCCTGATTCTTAAGACTCTCTGTTCAAGTACCGTTCTGCATCTCATATTGGAGGATAGAGAAGTTGCAAAAACATCTGAGATATAGTTAAAGTACTCAACTGTAATCTCTGGATGGAAGTCCATTTTGTCCAAGAATCTAAGAAACCATGAGTTTTTGTAGGTGCAAGTTCTGAAAATTTGAATAAAAAATGTCATGCATGAGAGTTTCTATTACAAGATTTGAACATATTGCAGACTCACTTGTGGCAAGGAACTTCTTGCCCGGGTAAAATGAAAGAGTTGTATCACTTTTTCTACTCTTCTTCTTCCTTATAAGCTTATCTGTTTTACCTCGATTTTAAGCATCAAACCATTTATGCAAGTCTCCATCCACCCTAGAGGAGAGCATAGCTCGTGGTATCAATAATTCTTAAGATTTTACTGTCTACAATCATCAATTCCAAGGTACAAACACTTGTCATCCCGTAAACAATGGCAAAAGCAAAGACCAGGTTAGTAGTTTTATACCTTTCCTAATGGATACTACAAATTAAATCTCCAAAGAACTTTACCTTCAAACCTTTCGATATCCATTTGGTATCCCATGAGTTTTAGTAACAATTTCCAACAATGAAAGGTCAGGAAGACATCTCAGACCCTCTCCTTTCAAGCCAAAGCTTGCTGGAAAAGCATGCATAACATCTGAAAGGCAGTATTTTGATGTCGCTGCTGTAAAGGAAGTAGACGAAACAATAGTTAATTGAAATGTCCAGTCAAACGCATAATAGAAGATGAAAGAAACAGGAACATATGCTGTCTCCATAAGTTGGGCTAAAAGTACCTAAGCACAAATATTATGTTCCAGCTCAACTTCAGCTAAAATAAATAATCAAACATGTTTGCATATAGAAGTAATCAACAAAAAATATATTTCAACCCCCCTCCTTTCTTTTGGGGAGGCAGTACAGGTATAGAAAGTATCTTTTTGCAAATGAAGACCCGGGAAAGCAATGTACAAGAACATCTTACAATAAAACCAAAGCCAGAGTGTAAGCATCAATATTTTGTGCTTGTACTACAAATTTGCCCAATTACAAATAATAGTACAAAACCATAAATAAAACATCTGTGAAAAGATACTAATGAACACAAACCGTCATACAACCTATCAGTTGAGTAATGTATGCATAGAACTACAACAATCATTCATAGTTACGAACATCACAGTTGTCAGGCAAAGGAAATTATGCACAGCAGTATCAATAAAATAGAAAAGATGATGTCAGTTCAACATGTTGCAAAAAAAAAAAGACAACCATTTCTTTTTCCCATCAGCACCAGTCCATCTCGTGAAACTGCAGATCCTTCAAAAGAAAGTACAAGTTCAGATGATCCTTCAAAAGAAAGTGCAACTTCAGATGATTCTTCAAAAGAAAGTACAACTTTAGATGATCCTTCAAAAGAAAGTGCAACTTCAGATGAAGAAAGTACAACTTTAGATGATCCTTCAAAAGAAAGTGCAACTTCAGATGATTCTTCAAAAGAAAGTACAACTTTAGATGATCCTTCAAGAGAAAGTACAACTACAGATGATCCTTCAAAAGAAAGTACAACTTCAAATGATCGATGATCCTTCAAAAGAAAGTACAACTTCAGATGATCTTCAAAAGAAGGCAAGACTTAAAATGATCCTTCAAAACAGATGATGAACTAATATAATAAATTGAGCAGAACTTTCTGCACATCAAATGCATTAGAATACTGTCAAAGAAACTAATACTTACCATTGTCATCCACCTTATAACATAGCAGGTCCCAATGCCTATAGCGGGAGATCCTAGAGACTCGCTCGAAAAGGCTACTATACCATACCATTTGACTTAACTCTACTCTAGTAGTCACTAGACTCACTATAGTAGTCAGACAGTAGTCCGTCTGACTGCTCTTGCTGAAATCATTATGTGCCCTAAGGCGGCATGTAAGCAAACTGTGCACGCTAAGAGAAGAGGAGAGATGTTCACAATTCAACATATACCTAGTGGAAACTGGGTCAAGTTCAAACTTGGAGTGCACCACTTATAAGAATAACAAACATAAAAAAGAACAATCTTACAAGGAAGTAAATATCACGGGAAAAAAGAAAGAGCGTTGTAATATAAGAATATTCATGTGGAAAAAAAAAACACTAGAATGGAGCATCATACTAAGAGGAGAAAAGGTATATCAATTTTCATATAAAGCATATGCTCTGGTAATCAGAAGTAGCAAACAAAGGAACATAAGAATTCATTGAAGAGTCTCACTGATCACTGTCTTTTGTGAAACTAGCCTAAGCGATTAAACTTGCATAAAAGCACGACTAGCCAGATTCTCAGCAGCCCATCACTATTGGTCCTCAAAACATTTAACAAAATCAGAAAACATATAATTTCCCATTCTCTTACTTGACACAATTTTCAACTTTTAAGAAACAATCTAAATCAAAAAGTCTAGACCATCTTCATTTCAAAGAAGAAAAGAAGTGTAGACCATGCAAAAGAAAATGACCACTGAGGGTGTATACAAAAGTCTATCCAATTGAGTATCTTCATTCAAAATAATACAAATCAGAACTTCTAATAATTAAAGTACTTGATTTTTTTTAGAGTTGTGCAAGTGAGGCCTTCAACAAGAAAAACTCCACATATTTCCATTCAATGGCGGTTTGAACATCAATATCTATGATGGTGCTCACCTACAAAAATCCAGGCGCCATAGTTTAGCCACTTGGTAATATCAAAGGAGAAGTTCTCCAGAATGGCTTCAGATCAAGATACAGTCAATGCAGTGAGGTTAGAGGAAAGGAAGTACTTACAGTTTTGCAGATTTAGGTACTAATAGAATAAATTTTGATGTTAGATTATCACAGACTAACGTTGATTTATACTCCAACAATTCTATCCGTTTGATCGGAATGAATTTAGACGGAGTTGTCAATGATAATAGTGAAATAGATAATGATGTAATATGTGACCATTCCAACCTATTTGTAGCTGATAATCAGATTTAAAATAATAGAGAAACACTTAAAGGAGGTTATGAGGCATGTTGGAGTTGTCGAAAAATTCAGTTTTCGTGTTGCGCGTTGTAATGCATCTAAGTAAGTGTTGTTAGCTGCTCTTCATCTATGACGAGTTTTCGCCCGATTCACCAAGGAATATTTTGGTTGCTTTTGGCGGATTGCTTACTACTAGGTTGGATCGGATGTCAACCTGTGGAGGCACCCTTTGTTACTATTGGACAAATTTCTCCTTTAGTTTTCTTCTTGTTCTTTGCCATAACGCTCATTCTGGGACGAGTTGGAAGAGGAATTCCTAATTCTTACACGGATGAGACTGATCACACCTGATTAGTGAGAAATTCTTACACCAATCATTTACGAGTGGGTATTACACCAAGAATTTACAAGCGGATCGAGGAATGAAGGGAGAGGAATTTGAATAGAAAGAAAGAGACGTATTTCGAATTAGAGTAAGGGCACGCTAAGACATTCCTTTTCGTGCTTTCGATCTGCTTACTTTGAATAAAGAGAAAAAAAAAGAATAGATAGGCGGAAAAGGCTTTACACAAGACCACAGAGCGAGAGAGAGAGCCTTCGCTTACCTGCTTAACCGTACCCTCCTATCGTACCGGTGGATGATACACTATGTTCATTTTAAAGATTCTAGAGAATTTCCACAACTTAGATGCATTACAACGCGCAACACGAAAACTGAATTTTTCGACAACTCCAACATGCCTCATAACCTCCTTAAGTGTTTCTCTATTATTGTAAATATGATTATCAGCTACAAATAGGTTGGAATGGTCACATATTACATCATTATCTATTTCACTATTATCATTGACAACTCCGTCTAAATTCATTCCGATCAAACGGATAGAATTGTTGGAGTATAAATCAACGTTAGTCTGTGATAATCTAACATCAAAATTTATTCTATTAGTAATAACAACTCCATGACCTTCATTATACATCTCACGATCTTTCAAAGAGATGCATAATGGATATTTCGTAAAGAAATCCAAATTCACCCTCTTCTGATCTAGAAAAACCTTTACCCCAACATCATTATGAATTTTAATAGGTGGACACATATCGCTAACAATATATTTTATCTCAGTAGAATTTATATTTTCTTCTATATTAAGTTGAGTTATTATAGCATTAACTAAACCAGTATAAAGAGTAGATGTATCATATATGATGTCCTCCATCTGAAAATCGACGTATTTTCCTATTTCACAACATTAAAATAACATTTAGTGCAACACACTATAAAATTGCAAAATAATTCATACACATTTAGTATATCATTCACTGACATATACAATATTTCAATTAAACAAAAAGAATATAGATTCTATACACAATTAATACAAAACATATATTATAAAATTGTATTAATTGTGTATGAAACATATACTACAAATTCAACAAAAAAATGGACTTTCATACACAATTAATACACTTTTCATACTTCACCAGTACACAGAATTATTTCTCCTTACCTTTTTAATATAATCTGAGCGGGTTTTACCATTAAATACACATTTCAGATAATTTTCAGACATTATTCATACATTTGTCATACTTGACCTGTACAAAGAATTCTATCTAATTATTCTTTTTCTAATTAATTAACGCAATGTACATTTTTCTATTTTCTTCACAAATCAATTAACACGCCAATCTTCATTTTAATTCCAACTCAAACACATTTACATTTACTTATTGTTTTTCAAAATATGCTATACGCAACATAATTGTCTCATCCAAAAAAAAAACACATACAAATTATACTTCAGATCTAACAGTAATAAAAAAAAAATCAAACAATTCTATACATGTAAAAAACAACAAATATAATTACAACCAACCATTCATAATTAAAACAAACAAATCATAATTAAAACCAACCTGATGAATTCCACTTTCCACCATGTTTAATTAATATCGACACAATGTTCTCCATCAAATCAAATCAAATTCTTTCCAACGCCAAAATTTAATCAATTTCTAATAAAAAACGAAACTAAAATCTGCAAATATCAAAAGAATCCTGAAATTTTGAAAAAAAAAGTGACTTGTACGTTCATGCCAATCTGGTAGAGCCTTTTAAGGAATTAAATCAAAAATTAATATCATTTAAACTAATTAGAGAGATTTAAGGTAACTAATCTGAAATTTTTTTAAATCCCTTAAAACGTGCTAATTAGTTATCATTAAATAATAATTATATTTAAACGGATCCCATTTTCCATTTTTACTTTGTCCGTTATTTTTTTCATTTTTTTTATTTATTTAAACAACTCTTTTTAAATATTTAAAATTAACATTATATTCTTTTAAAAATGCTATAGCTTGATATATTAAATGTTATACAATGAAATTCAAACTCTAATGCTATAACTTGAGAATATTACTATATAAAATGTTATATATCTAATTTACACTATCCATTATGGTTTTCGCTCCTTTCAATCCATGCTTAGGATTTCTCCATACATGTACAAATACATTAACTTGAAGAGGACATGCTATGTCAATCAACTTAAACAATAACATAATAAATAAATTCTGTGAGGGGAGGTAATTCATTTCAATCAAGAAGAATATTAATGCAATATAGTGATTTAAATATGGGATAAACAGAGAAGGAATTACATTATTTCTTGAACCTCTACAGTCATCAATTCCGAAACTAATAATTATCAATAAAACTAGGAAAGGTAAGACCATCGGTGTTCCTTTTTCTAGATAGAAGCTAAATCCTTTTAGGCTCCTAATGAAAAGCGTAGTAACTGCTAGATTTTGCTAGCTTTTAATAAAACAGATACTAGTATCTAAGCTCGCAAACGTCCAAAAACACTTGAATTTAAACCAAACAAACACATATATATCAACTTTCAATATCATCAAAAATCACCTTGTTCGTCCGTTTTATATTTATACTGTACATTTTTGTAAAGATTACTTCAATTAGAACCAACGAAGCTATCTTTTTGGTCTGAACAATTGTAGGAACTTGCAATTGCGTTATCTGAATTAGAAAATAGAAAAGTAATGTAAACCAATCACCATTTCGGATTGCGCGAACAATCAAACTCTTAAGTTAGAAAAGTCAATTTTTAAAACTGTAAACAAATGCCACCCATAGTAGTTTACCTTAACTTGGAACTGAATGGATTACATGAAACAATGATCTCATAGAGTGGCTTAAAGTGTAAACAACTCTACGTTTGTCATCATCTTTGAATAAGCTGTTGATGCAAGGGGAAATTGAAATGGAAAACTAATAGAAATGAATACCAAAAGTTCGCCTAAAGATGACGTTTAACAGGGAAAAAACATATAAAAGCACTATCTTTCAGAATTTCGTTGGAAACCTTCAGGTTTATATGCCCCAGTTCTTGTTAATGTATAATCAAAAGAAAAATGAGAGGCAGGAATAAAATAAAGGCGTTGATTGAAGGCAGTAACATTAAAACAGGGGAGTTTATTCAGAGAACATGACACGGCATTTAAGCAAGAACACAAGCAAGATTCCACATGAGAAAGATTAGATTTAATCAAATGAAGGAATGAAATATGAGAGCTAGTAGGTGTCAATGGACTAACCTGCCAAAGAAATTCTAACAGATTTGGATCAGTTAGACTAAGACCCAAAATACACGGAACCTGTATCATCAAGAAAACAAACATTTTCTTATAAAACACATACAAAAGAATCTTGTTAGCTATTGTGCTTTCAACAAGCAGGACAGAACTGATATGAACTGTGGTATTGATACCTCAGAATGGAATAACTAGACTGAGAAGAAGTGCTTGTCGTGCTTTGTTTTCTACACTTAGACAGGCATATATCCTTCAGAGGGAGGAACAGGAATGCTAAAGAAAATAGGCTCTGAAGTGTAGTAAAAGGTTCGGAATGTAGGTGAGCAATCTCTCCCAGTGCACGAGCCTATGCAAACCGACCCTTTGTCCCGGCCATTGTAGCACGTGTGTCGCCCAGGGCATAAGGGGCGGATTTAGGAATTCATACCCTCTCACTTCGTTCGAGCTGAATTACATCCACCCTCTCACGGCCGAAGGCTCCGCAACAAAGCGAAAGAAGTTCCGATCA
The DNA here is from genome assembly GCA_022817965.1 of Solanum lycopersicoides. Taxonomy (NCBI): domain Eukaryota; kingdom Viridiplantae; phylum Streptophyta; class Magnoliopsida; order Solanales; family Solanaceae; genus Solanum; species Solanum lycopersicoides. The sequence goes on from CM040619.1 coordinate 76,493,267, forward strand.
CAGACAGCTTCTAAAAGAAGAGAAAAGAGAAGAGGGGCAAGGGCGGCAAGACCAGAGGCCAATCCTCAATCGACAGCAACTCCGTCCTAGCGAAGTAAAGTCTCTGCCCCTATCGCTTGATTGATCTGATCAGACACTTGCTCTTCCCTACTTTTGACAGAAGAATAAGAGCACAAGTTATCGCCCTAAGCCTGACCTTCGACGATGCTAGGTCTCGGGGTAAGCCCTTCGTCGCTGCGTTCCGGTCGATTCCTCTATCTCTTGCTCGCTTCGATCGGACTCTGACAGCTTAGGGAAGAATGATGGGTCGCTAACAAGGTCGAATCCGTTCCGTTCGGGTATTGATTGGTCTTGGTTTGACATGGTTTACGCGTTACTGGTTCCCGGAAGAGTTAATATCTCCATTAGCTAAACCCTTTCTTACCCTGCCTTCCTTGGGAATACCACCTTGCACTGGTTTAGGCGGTATCCGGGCCCTTTTAGAGGCAACAGTCTACTAGCTTTGTGGCGTCTTTCATCAAAGAAACGACTCTTTTCACTACGTTTGCAACCTTTTCGTCGGCGATAACAATGTCGTCACCGAGAATGGCTTTTTGAAAACCTTTGCCCTCTATATACTTTATATACTTTCTCAACCCCGTTTTCACCGAGCTGGTCGCTTGAGTCTATAGGCTACCTTTCCTATCCGCCCCTGTGAACATCTTTTCTTAATGTATTAAAGAGGGCCTCTCTAACCGGTGAAAAGTGGTGGGTGTCCACTAATGGCCATTCCTGGCTCGGCTCCGATAACGCAATTCCGGGAGGAGTCCCCCTCCCCCGGCACGGTGGAGGTTCGGTATGGATTTGGTTGATGATCGGAGATTACAAAAGTATATCGACCGTCTATGATAATCAATGTTACCATTAATTACCATACCCTTTGTTACTATTGGACAAATTTCTCCTTTAGTTTTCTTCTTGTTCTTTAAGATGGCTTTTTTTTTCAGCTCTTCTGACTATGCTTTCCGTGGTAGCTAGGCAAAGTCCAGGTTATATCAAAGCAGAGGCGTGGGGAAGAGTGAGAGGGGGGGCTACGAGCCCTCTCTCGAGGCGGTACCGTAGAGGGACTAATTGCTTGCCCGGGTTGAAGGGAGTCGAACCAATCTATCGTTCAAGGTAACAGGGTATTAAGAAAATCGGCGCTGCTTTTATTTAAGCGGAATCAGAGCTCTTGGGTAAGAAGGCAGGAAGAAGTTCACACCAGGATTGAAGAAGCCGTTATGTATTCACTACACAGTGTAGCTTTATTCCCAATTCTTATGTCCTAATAGTTGATGTCACTTCCTAATTTTGTATTAACAATTACAATCAATACTATATTACCTTTCCCTTGTAAGACTGACTTGCAAATGGTTTACATGTAAACTTTTTGAATGCATTAAAAAATCGAACTTTGCAACGCCAAAACGATTAGCTCAAAAGCTTTGAAACCCAGCATGGTTGTGCAAGCATTAGTTTGCCTATGAGACAGAGAAGAAAGACCAAATGGAACTTTGCCCCAAATCTCATAGACCCCCCTGAAGTGCCGTTGCTTGAGTTCTTTAGCTCGACAAGCAACATGCTTAATTAACTGATCATCGAAGGATGAAAACCTCCAAATCTTCATTGTGTATAAAAAAGAGCAGACTGAGCACTAAGAGTGAGAAAAGAGGGAGTGGTAAGATATCACGAATAGGGTGGTCAGGTGAGGGGCGGGAAATAAACTGAACTTTGCCAAGTCAAAAAACGAAGCAGCTCAAAAGCTTAGGAACCTGCCGTGGATTCAAGCATCAGTTAGCCTTATGAGACAGAGAAGTAACACCATGGAATGGAACTTTCTCCAAAATTTGAAAGACCCACTTGAGATGTCTTGCCAAGGCAACAGTTTTTCAGCTCAAGATATAACATGTTTGATTGTCATCTTGAGTTATACTGGAGAGAGTAATAAAATAAGAAAAGTAGGTCATGTGCAATTCGTTGAGTAAGTTGAAGTATAAAATATATCATAGAGTGACTTGAAGTATAAACAACTACATATTTGTCTTCATCTTTGAGTAAGTTGGTGGTGTAAGGGGAAATGAGATGGAAAACTAAAAGAAGAAGTGAATAACATAAGTTTTTCTAAAGATGACGTATAAAAGGGGGGATATAAAAGCACCATCTTTTCGAAATTGCGTTGGCAGCCTTCGGCTTCATCTCCTCCGATTCTTGTTGATGTATAAATAGAAAAATGAGAGGAAAATGCAAGACCCTATTAGGACTTCAACATTATATATTCAAATCAAAAGATCAATCAGATGAGTACGGCTTTAGAAGTAAACCAGACAGGAAACATCCTCAGAGAAACTCCTACTCCACGAACCTAACTTGGAAATTTTCTCATGCAGAGCACCCAAGTTGACAAGAGGGACACAGTAATTAGTCACCCATGATCACACTAACAAAAGAAAAAATGTCATTAATAATACGCAATGTTCTCCTAAACATACCATCAAATGCAGTTCCAACGCAGATATTTCCTAAAATGCAATTTTCAACTCACTTGAAAACACAATAAAATCTGCTTCAACTCCTCTACAATGAGGAACATACGGAAGACAATAATGCATCAGCATACATAATTGCACTTACGAAAATATATAAATAAATGGAATGACAATATCAAGAATCAATCCATCAATTATGCTTCACCAAAATTAGTTATCCTTGAGAGGCAGGAAAAGGAATGCTAAAGAAAATAACCTTTTAAGTGTAGTAAAAGGTTCCAGAATGAAGGCTCTTCCAGCCCTTGTGTATTTACGACACAGTCTAGCATTATTCCCAGTCATTTCTAAGCCCAATTCTTATGTCCTACTAGTTGATGTCACTTCCTAATCCTGTATTAACAACAATAATAAATACTATATTACATTTCCCGTATAAGACTGATTTGCGAATGGTTTACATGTACTTAACATTTTGAATGTATAATATGACAACTACAAGTATTACAGAATGTTACCGCAAGATATGAGACAAATGTTGGTTTCTTGTGAATCAGATTTAAGTTCCCACTTTAACCAAATCATATAACTTTATGCAAGAGTTAGGTTCAACTTCAATGAACGTTGCAAAATTTAATGGAATGGAATTTCAGGTAAATGACAATTTTAACAAGTTCTATAGACTAGTTTCGATGAAAATCAAATCAAATAACCGTAACTTACCTGGTAAATGATCTTGAAGCTTGAGAATGAATGTTGCAGATCCAACCCCAGTTTTGAATTTGGTCAGCATAGTTGTGTAATAATTGGTAACCAGTTTCAGGCATGGTCTACAAAAGCATGGTAAGACTCAAAATCAATGTAACCTATTATAAAGAGTTTCAAGTCTTCCCCCCCACAAGCCAAGCAGCACAAGGAAAATCTATTTCAAATTAGATGACCATAACCGTACTGATTCTTGCTCTAAATCAAGATGGGTTGTTGTCCTCTTTTGTCCAAATAGGACCTGATAATTCACTAAGTTACACATTCCACATCAAAATGACACATCAATGAGTTATAAGACAAGCATTACCTTCTCAAGCAGTTCTTCAAAAGAAATTCACTCATCTGCAACATGCTGTAGAACATGACAATGAGTGTAATGTTCAACGAAGATACATGCTAGAATCAAACAAAAGATAATAATCATTGACTATGTAACAAGGGACTCACGTTCATTTTGTCATGGGCCTCAGTTTCTACATAAGAATATACACTACCAGACGATCACAAAGTGATGGAACAAAAGATAAAGCACCCTATGTCACTCTCCATTTCTTTAGAAATATCACAAAATTGCAATAATGAAGAGTAAGACATTATTTGGTTAAAGTATTAGCATGCAGGGAATGTTTATGCGGTGATAATAATGTAAAAACTGTTATGTAATAAATCATAATGTAGGGATCCTAACGCGGGGAATAATAAACGAGTTATGCTATAAAGGAACTATCTACTATAAAGGGATTTTTGCCTGTAAATACTCATCCATTACGGGAATTTGAACCATAAGAGACAATGCCCCCACAAATGACACTTGGAAAGGCTTAAACCCTCAAAAATCCTTCTTGCTTTCAACAAGATGCAGCACATAACTGATATAAACTGTTATTGATACCTCAGAATGGAAAAGAAGCCTGAGAAGAAGTTCTTGTCAGGAGTTGTTTTCCACATTAGACAGGCATATATCCTTCAGAGGGAGGAATATAAACCACCTGTTGAATTCAATTTGTTAAGGGAACTCAGAGGAATGCAAATCAATAGCGGCAAAGGAGAAGGAGAAGCACGTGTGCAAAGTAGGTCATCCTCACTGGCACAATCTTACAAAATCTAAGAAACCAGATAGGATATATCCTTAAGTTAGCTAATATAACAGAGACAGACCATTCAATGTCAACAATTTCAAAGAAGACACTGGGATGCACAAGGGAGATTCTTAGCAAAGACTTCCAGAGAATGCAAAACTCTCATTGGGCTTCCAGATTATATATGCAAACCAAAAGATCAATCAGAACAAAGTACAAATTTAGAAGTAAAGTAAGTATATCAATATTTTTTATTTGTTTGAATTGTGAGAAAACTAGAAGTACTTGGAGTGCATTTGCAACCTTCGAACTGGTTGGTTGTAAAATACATTACGAACAATGACTAAAAAGAGAAAATCCCAAGAAATTACCTTATAAGCAAACAGTATTGTATCAGGTAGGCTTATAAAAATTACTTGGTGTACCAACATTTTGCCGGCAATCATCAATTCCAATTTAGTAGTTCTACACATATAATGGATGCTACAAACTAAAGCTCAAAAGAACTTTACGCGAAAAACTTACAATATCCATTTGGCTTCCCGTTAGTTTTAGTAACAATTTCCAACAAAGAAACGTCCGCAATAGAGCTCAGAGCCTCTCATTTAAAGCCAAAACTTGTTGGGAAAGCATGCACTTAAACTTAACGGCTGTATTTTTATGTAGCGCAAACAAAACTACAGTTAAAATGGCCAGACATAGCAGTTTTCCCAATTACAAGTAAAACCACAAAATTATGTCGAAAGACACTAAAGAACACAAACGCCAAACAGCCTATCAGTTGAGTAATGCGTGCAATCCTATAGACTACAACAACCATTCCAAGTTATGAACATCATAATTGTGTACAGAAGCATCAAGAACATGAATACACTAGGTGTGAGTGGAGACTTCAAGAACAACTCCACATCTTTCCATTCAATTCCTTAACAACCCTTGTGAAAACTAACTCCCCAACAACCCTTGTGAAATCATACATGATAAATAGCCTCAGGCATTTGCTTAATGTCCCCTATCTCCCTAAAAGAAGTAGAAACAAATTCTTGAACATCTTTAACCCACGCTACAAAAATAACAACAGAATTTTTTGGAAAAAAAAAGAAGATTTCTTGATAGTTGCAATGCCAATATATTATTCAAATTGATTTCCATTAGATATGTGTAACAGACAATAAGTTAATGGATGGAAGAAGAGAAAATTATTTAGGGTTTAGGGTTTTGATTCATCACCTGTACCGGCGGCGTACAGGTACAGGTCCCGTTTCCAGTTGAGCATGAAGTTCTATAATGCGGCTGTAGCCTCTACTTTAAAGTTTCTTAAGACGCGCTTTAAAAAATGCACGCAGAAAATAAAAGGGACGCGGAAAAAATAAAAATAAAAACTAATTTATTTATTTTATTTTAATATAAAGTCTACTCCATTGACGATAGAAAGAAAGTGTAATGCTAAATGGCCATCAAATTTGGCTAAAATTTAAAAGGTGTAATTTTTTTTATTTAAAATATGTTGATTTTTTTCTCATTTTCAATTAAAAAATAGTAAAATCAAAATAGTAAAAATGTTTAAAAAGATAAAATAACATTAGGTAAAATATCATTTTGGCAAAAAAGGATTTTTCCAAAAAGAAACTAATAAGAAGAGTCAATATGATTTTTAAAAAAATCCTTTTATATTTAACTTGTGCAATTTCTATTGGTTGATTTAAAATATAAAATTTATAATCTGAATTTTATTCCTTAGATATAGAATTATAAATTACCTCCTCTATTCAACAATAGCTGTCCCACTATTAACTTGGTATACCCATAAGAAACAATGAATAATAGAGGTAATATTACCATATTATCCTCTAAATTTATTAAATTTAATACTTTGAAAATGTGTTGGATGATATACTCTATCCCAAATTACTAGTCCACTTTTCTTTTTTTAGTTATCCCTAATTATTTATCTTTTTCTATGAATCAAGAAATGACAATTGTCTTTACTCTCTTATATCCTCAATTAATTATTTTAAAAAATATAGAACTTCTTGAAAAACTTAAGTTTGTTTTATTCATCCACTTCATAATTAATAGGGCTAAAATGGTAATTTCACTATGTCAATCATTATTTTCTTAATAATTGTGTCAATTCAAAAGTAGACAAGTAATTAGAAACGAAAGTAAATTGTATTTAATTACAATAGTAAAATAAACACATAAAGCAAATTGGACAATTATTTTTAATATAATGAACAATAATTATTGGACGGAAGGAGAAATATTTTTATATACATATTAAATAAATTTCTTAAAAATAAAATCGATAATTAAGCCGAAAGTATACTATATTTTCCTTCCCCAACCCTCCCAAACAAATAACTATAATGTCTTGATAGAATCAAATTAACACTAAACATTATACTATACATGAGCATTAGAAAGTAAAACAAAATAATAGGAATTCTCGGGTTGTACAACTCAAATTAAAGCACCACAAAAATGAACAAGTCTTTAAAAAAATTAAAAGTAAATACTTTCAAGATTCGTGAGGAAATTGAAATGTATCAAACTTAAAAATGTTCAACACAATAACTCGCTATATATGTAAATTTAGGCAAGACATTGTCCCACTAAATAACCACAAAACTTCAATTGTGATAAAACGATAAGCACAGAATCTTTTTTCTTCAACATGCTGTAAAATCCAAAAAAAGCCTCTATGAGATATTAAGAACATGCCCTTGAAGGCAATCAAGAAAATCAAAACCCACAAGACCAGTGAAGTTGTAAATTTTTACTATTGGGAAGGGGAGGAAGAGGTGCCTGTTCATTTTATTTGGAGTTTCAAACAACTATGTAAACATAGAAAGTTATTCAAGCGATGTGTTCGAGAAACCAACCAAACACTTGCTTCTATAAAGAGTTCAACAAACACCTGATCTAGTAAAGTTTTGGCTCCTTTCATTCAATGTTAGAGAATGCTGAGGATTTCTCCATACATGTACAATCAACCTGGAGAGGAAATGCTATGTCAACCAACTTGACACATATATATCAACTTTTCACATAATAAAAAATCACCTTGTTCTACCGTTTTATATTTATACATAACATTTTTGTAAGGATTACTTCAATTTGAACGAATGAAGTTATCTTTTTGGTCTGAACAATTGTAGGAACTTCCCATTATGTTATCCGAATAAGAAAATTGAAAAGTAATAACCAATCACCATTTCAGATTACGCGAACAACCGAACTCTAAATGGAAAAGACAATTTTTAAAACTGTAAACAAATGCCACCCAAGTAGTTTACCTTTAACTTGAATGGATTCCACATAGCAATGATCTCACAGAGTGGCTTGAATATACATTTGTCTTCATCTTTGAATAAGCGGTTGATGTAAGGGGAAATTGAAATGGAAATCTAATGGAAGAAGTGAATAACAAAAGCTTGTCTAAAGATGATGATGTTTAAAGGGGAAAACATATAAAAGCACTATCTTTCAGAATTTCGTTGGAAGCCTTCGGCTTCATTTCCTCCAATTTTTGTTGATGTATAATCAAAATAAAAATGAGAGGGGAGGAATAAATTAAAAGAAGGCATTAATTGAAGGAAGACAGTAGTGTTAAAACAGGGGAATTTATTCAGAGAACATGACACGGCATTTAAGCAAGAACATAAGCAAGATTCCACATGAGAAAGATTATAGCTAATCAAATGAAGGAGTGAAATATGAGAGCTAGTAGGTGTCAATGGACTAACCTGTTGACTAACACCCAAATAAACGGAACATGTATTATCAAGAAAACAACCATTTTCTTATAAAACACAGCAAAAGAATCTTGTTAGCTAGTGTGCTTTCAACAAGGAGCACAAATCTGATATAAACTGAGGTATTGATACCTCAGAATAGAACAACTAGACTGAGAAGAAGTGCTAGTCATGCTTTGTTTTCTACACTTAGAACAGGCATATATCCTTCAGAGGGAGGAACAGGAATTGCTAAAGAGAATAAGCTCTAAAGTGAAGTAAAAGGTTCGGAATGTAGGTGAGCAGTCCCTGCCAACCCTTGTGTATTCACTACACAATGTTAGCTTTATTTCCAATAATTCCTGATCCCAATTCTTACTCCTAATAGTTAATGTCACCTCCTAATCTTGTATTAACAACTACAATCAATACTATATTACCTTTCCCTTGTAAGACTGATTTGCAAATAATTACATGTACTTAACTTTATGAATGTATACAAAAATTGAACTTGGCGACGCGGCGACGCCAAAACACCATTAGCTCAAAAGCTTTGAAACCCAGCATGGCTGTGCAAGCAACAGTTTGCCTATGAGACAGAAGAAAGACCAAAAAATGGAACTTCTCCCAAAATCTCATAGACCCACCTGAAGTGCCGTTGCTTGAGTTCTTTAGCTCGACATGCAACATGTTTGATTGATCATCGAAGGATCAAAACCTCCGAATCTTCATTGTGTATAAATCAAAGCAGAGTGAGCAATAAGAATAAGAAAAGAAGTAGTGCATGTATAATATCACGAAAGGGTGGTTCGGTGAGGGGCGGCAAAGAAACTGAACTTTGCCAAGTCAAAAAATGAATCAGCTCAAAAGATTAGGAACCTGACATGGCTGCAAGCATCAGTTAGCCTTATGAGACAAAGAAGAAACACCATGAATACAACTTTCTTTATAAATCTCACAGACCCACGTGAGATGCCATGCCAAGCAACAGTTTTTCAGCTCAAGAGAGAACATGTTTGATTGTCATTTTGAGTTATACCGGAGAGCGTAATAACAATAAGAAAAGTGGAAGGTCAGGTGCAATACAAGAACCAAAAGATCTGCAATTTTTTTTAAAAATATCTTAAGTTAGAACTCTCAAGATACGAGAGGAAATTCAAATGTATCAAACTTTAAAATGAGAACTAGTTAGTGTCAATGGACTAACCTGTTGAAGAAATTCTACCACATCCACATCAGATAGACTAACGCCCAAAACACACTGAACCTGTTTTATCAAGAAAACAACCATTTTCGCAAGATATTATTTGGTTAAAGTATTAGTCATGCAGGGAATGTTTATGCGGGGAGAATAACGTAAAAACAGTTATGCTGTAAATAATAATGTAGGGATCCTAACGCGTTGAATAATAAATGAGTTATGCTGTGCATGAATTATATACTATAAAGGGAGTTTTTGCTTGTAAATACACACGCGTGCATTGTTGACGGAATTTTTCTTTCGTGTACCCTCTGTCTTTGAAGAGAGAGAGGAGGGGGGCCAGTTTAGGAGTCCAACTTTTCCATATTCTATCCATCATAAAATAATACATAGATTCTAGCACAAGTCATAAGGATATTTATAATTAACAGTTAAATACCGCCAACCAAACGCTGCTTAAGTTATGTCGAGCTTATTTTTCTTATGTGGATAACAGAGTGATACATAGTTATGCAGTTATTACTTTTACTTACACGCCCAACAAATATTATACTATTTATGCGGAAGTTTATGCTGAGATTTATATTTTCTAATGAGTTCAACCAAACGATCCTTAAGAGAAACAATCTTTTGAAGTATATGCATTATAACAAAAATTTTGAGAAACCAAGAACAGACATAATGGACTATACAAAGGCCAGAATAGACCTGATCAATTATAGCAAGTGTTGTGCCGCCCACAATCCATAATATTCTCTTATCCACCTGTTGGAGAAATTTGGCACCCTCTAGGCAGGTTTTATCAATGGTATCCTGATTCTTAAGACTCTCTGTTCAAGTATCATTCTGCATCTCATATTGGAAAAGGTAACAATCCATCATTTTAGCAGAATAGAGAAGTTGCAAAAACATCTGAGATATAGTTAAAGTACTCAACTGTAATCTCTGGATGGAAGTCCCTCTGTTTTGTCCCAGAATCTAAGAAACCATGAGTTTTTGTAGGTGCAAATTTTGAAAATTTGAATAAAAAATGTCATGCATGAGAGTTTATATTACAACATCTGAACATAAGCAAGATAGAATATGAAAGAGACTGTGGCCTAGGAGACTTAGAAAGATTCATCGTAATCTCTAATGCTTTCATGATTAATAAGAATGCAGTCTAAGATAATCTTGAAAAGTGGGTGAAAGAAATGAAGCTAATTAACTGAAAGAGAGAACACATCAGGTCATTTGAGTTACTAACATATTTGTTTGAGATAATATCAGAAAGAAACCTAACCCTCCCTTACATCAGAGAATACACTGTCACCACAACTTGGGGTGGAAGATTGATCACATTGATGATGCAATCTCCTTACAGTTCTAGTTTCCGCACGATGGAAAAGACGGTAGGCCAGAACCATATTTTTCAGCAATATGTTTAAAGAAATCCATAAGATGATCGTATCAGGCTTCTGTGCAAAGAACAGCTCCACATAAATGCTTTCCTTCTCACATGCATCACATTTGAATCTTATGAAGTTCAAGAGACTCCCTAAATGAGGCATCCTCTGTTGATCTGCCAGCTACAAATGATGTAAGGGGAAATTTAAATGGAGAACTACTAAGAGAATTGAATAACAGAAAATAAAGATGATGTATAAAGGAAAAAAACGTATAAAAAGCACTGTCTTTCAGAATTTCGTTGGCAGCCTTTGGCTTCATCTCCCTCCAATTCTTGTTGATGTATCTCTAATGCTTTCAAGTTTAATAAGAATGCAGTCTAAGATAATCTTGAAAAGTGGATGAAAGAAATGAAGCTAATTAACTGAAAACATGCACTAGAAAAGTTCAGCTCTTACTTAGGTCAGGAACACATGGCAGGAATGGTTTACCTTCTTTCGACTCCCCATCGCGTGTACTTGTTCACTCCCTTTGAGCTTGAGAATTTGCTATTCCAGATATTAACAAGTTCCATTTTCACACTTGGCCGGAAGAGAGAAACATCAGGTTGTTCGAGTAACTAACATATTTTTTATTGAGATAAAATCAGAAAGATACCTAACCCTCCCAAGAAATTTGATATCATTACCTTACCTCGTGATACCCCGTCACCACAACTTGGGGTGGAAGATTGATCACATTGATGGTGTGACTGCTGTGGAAGCTCCGAGCAGATAGCTTCTGCAGATGATGCAGTCTCCTTACAGGTCTAGTTTCAGCACGATGGAAAAGAATATCAATTAGTTGCCCACATTTTCTGTGATCATTGATTACTAACACAAACAAGCACTAAAGGACAAATTACCTGGCATGAGTAGCACATCATGAACAGTCTTCATATTATTATTTCCTGCTGCCTTTCTTGAAGGCAAACTCTTGGTAAAATGGAGGAGCTGAATGGCTTCTTCTACTCTTCTTCTACCTTATAAGCTCATCTGTTTTTCCTAGATTTCCAGCATCAATCCATTTATGTGAATCCCATTCCACCCTAGAGGAGAGCATTGCTCGTGGTTTCAAATAATTCTTAATATTCTCTTCACATGAGAATGCATATGTGATTCCTCTCCATCATGATAGAATTCCGAAGGACTTGAACTAAAACCATCCCATGGATCAAGTCCTCCAATACTGGCCGTATCCTCTCTAGAAAGAGCATAAAAATTGTGATCAGACTTTGCAGGATTTGGGAACAAAGGTCTTTGAAGGCTCCAAAGTCAAATCATATAAAGATCTTAGGCAGTTTAGGTTCAACAAAAAAAGTGGATATATCAAGATCTTCTTAGCTGCTCAATATTAGAAGCACTGTCAAAACTCATCGCTATGTTAGTAAGTAATTTATGAATTGGTCATTTGGAAACAAATCTTGAATTGATATCTGCATTACGAAGATCAAGGAAAATAAAAAAAACATAATATACAAGCATTGGATATAGTAAGTGTTAACCAAAGATTACTTTTCCCTTTTTTTTGGCCAGGAAAATATACTGAAATGAGTGGATACAAAAATATTGAAGGACCTGCAAATTAAACAGTGTTTTTAGAGAAAGAAAGTGTAGAAAAGATAACTTATCACATCTCTTAACCATGAGTTTGGGCAGGTATAACTTCATTGTGTAAAAGTCAGGACCTGAGATGTGTCCTAAGAGCTTGAATGAACCATCCCCTGCATTCAATTTATTAAGGAAACTCAGATGAATAACTTTCTGGACAATAGCGGCAGTGAGGAAGGAGAAGCACGTGTGCAAAGCAGGTCATCCTCACGGCATGCAAATGAACAAAATCTAAGTCATAATCTAATAGACCCACCTGAAGTGTCATGCCTAGCAACAGTTCTTTACCTGGACAGGCAACATGTTTGATTGAATATCGAGGAATGAGAACTTCCAACTCTTCATTGTGTATAAAACAGAGTGGGTGATAAAAAATAAGAAAATAGGGTGGGAAAGAAGCTGAACTTTGCCAAGTCAAAACAGGAATCAGCTCAAAAGTTAGGAACCGACCATGGGTGCAAGCACCAGTCTAATGAGACAGAGAAGAAATGGAACTTCCTCCGAAATCTCAAAGACCCACTAGGGATGCAATGCCAAGTAGCAGTTTTTCAGTCCAAGAGAGAACATGTTCGATAGCCATTATGAGTTATACCAGAGAGAGTAATAAAAATAAGAGAAGTGGAAGGTCATATGTAATTTCACCAAAAGCATTGAAACCCATCGTGGCTGCATGCATTAGTTAAGCCTTATGAGATGGAGAAGAAACACCATGAAATGGAAATATAATTCAGAAATCTCATAGACCCAACTGAAGATGAATAACTGTGCAATAAAGAGATCCATCAATTCACCGACTTGAACTTTCTATTTGACTGAGGAATCTGGACTCAGGGATCACGCTTTTCAGAAGCACTTCCCCACGGAATATTCTGCAAAGATCCAATCTCTCCCCTGACAGTGCACTCTCCAGTGTAGCTTTCCAACTCTGGGCCCTGCACCTCTTTTCTTTAATCTCACAATTCATAGGTATATCTGAAAAGAGGAGCAGGGAATGGAATAGCAACAGAGGAGGAGGATACTTCAACAACTATATTCTTATCTAGGTTTTCCAAAAGTAGCTTTAGAGAAAAAGAAAGTGATAAATGTTGATACTGAATTGCTCTCACCGGCAGAGTTACTTTAAGTCTAAAGAATCGCGACAGTATACTCAATAAAGAGAAGAACCACACCTCCCCTACCTCAGCTTTTTGTTTCTTTTATCACGGTGTTAAGTCAAACAACTCCTCTCTTAACCCACACAAAGTAGAAACTCTGAGTAAGTGATGACCAGCGCTTTTAACAAATAACATGGCATTGAAAACAAATTCTATAACATCTTCAACACACACTACGAAAAAACAACAGAATATTTTGGAGAAAGAATGTTTTCTTGAATTTCTTGATGTTTACAATGTCAATATATTCTTGAAAATAACAATTTCATTATTTCCTCTAAATATGCATAAAGAATACGGGTGTTACTTCAAAAAGATCGATAAGTTCTTGATTTTTTCTTATAAGGAATGCAGACAAGAATTCAAAAAAAAATATGATTCGTACAGATACATGGAGAAAATTAACTTAGGGCTCAGAGTTTTGATTCGTACTCTAAGGCGGCGACATATGCTGGCGCCGGAGTACGCCGCCGGTAGTCGGATGAAGTTCCGGCTTTCAGTTGAGCATGACTTACACAATGCCCAGGTAGCGTGGTAGCGTATCTTATAGCTTTCTAACACGCGTTTTAAGAAATAAACGCTTAAAAAACAAAAAGTATTTTTTCTTTTTTTGGTTTCCAAAAATTTAGTTTATACTCTAAACTGGAAAAAAATGAGTTCATAGTGCCTTTCAAGTTTTTAATAAAAAAAAATAGGACAAGTGGGATCCTTTTATTTTTCTTTACTTTTTTATTTTTAATATTAATAAAAGGACTAAACTAAGTAACATTTTCGTAGTTGTCTGGACAACCACTGAAGTTGTTTGGACAACTTCTAAAGTTGCTTGGACAACTATTGAAGTTGTCGAACGACTAAAGAAGTTATTCCGACAACTACGACAATTGTCGAACGATGAAAGAAGTTGTCCCGACAACTACGACAGTTGTTGGACTAAAGTGCAGTAGTTAAAAGTTTGGGACTATTGTGAAAATATCTTTTAACCTAATTTTTTTTTTGTCACTTCTACCTAATTTTTAAAACTTGAAAGACTTTTACCTAATTGACAAACTATTTTATCCCCTTTAATAGACCTTTCCCTCTAAACTTTTGTAAATTTATATTCTAAACATATTTATTTTAATAAAAAAAGGTCTATTCCATTGATGATGCGAAATTCGTTATCATCCTACATAACTTATTCAACTTTGTGAAATTTTTATAAATTGATTTAAAATTTAAAATTTAAAATTTTAATCTATAAATATAAAAATTTGAATTAATATTATTTAATAATTTTTTTAAAAATTAAATATAAAATTTAGCCGAAAGTTATATATTTTCATCCCCCTACCCTAACAAAATTATATTTCGAATCTAAGTGTCCCGTTTCAAACTTCCAGCCATTCTTAACACAAGTATATTTTTAATCGATCATAAAATACACCACAATATTATATATATATATATATATATATATATATAATATATATATATATATATTACTAATTACTAGTTACTAGTTACTAGTTACTAGTATAGTATATAGAAGAGACTAGAGCAAGTTGCTCTTCATCAACATGCCTACTTCAGCTAGTATTTTCGTCTTTTGCGCTGCAGCTACACGTGGCATTCTCAATACAGTGCTTCTCAGTTCTCACACAGGAACCGCCATATTTTTGGTCTTCTTCCTGGTAATTCATCTGCGTCTGGCTGTGAGATTTCCATCTGAAGGTTTGTTTCTTTTCTTGAATCTTGCCTTTTGGTTATGCTTGAGCAAGCTGCTCTTCGTCAACGTGTCTGCTTCACGCGAGGTGTTTCGTCTTTTCAAGTGCAGCTATACGTGGCATTCAATTTGCTACGGCTTAGGTTCTGCTATATTGTTTCTATCTTCTTCTCGGTGATTCCTTTGTCTTTGGCTATGATACTTTCATCCGCAGATTTGTTCCTTTGTTGAATTTTGCTTGTCGTTTATTTGAGGGCATTTCAATAGATTTAGTTGCTTGGTACTCTGCTTTTCAGACTGAGCTACTTGTCTCTTTCCATATACATATATGTATCTCCTTCCTTTTGAATCTGAGGATTTGATGTGAAATTGGATCTGTGCAATTTGGGCTTGAGGGGTGTTAGAGTTGTATTTCAACTAATTCAGTGTCGATGTTGTTTCTTTGTGTAAACCATGACTGAAAAAATAAATGACGGGGATAGTTTCGATTCCATGCTGGTAGTTCTCTCTATGTGAATTAGGGAGAAGTATTGACGATATTCATGATAAGGTGAGAAATGACTTCCCTATCTCTATAACTCATGCACAAGGTCAATTGAAATTCTTAAACTTCTATGGATATTTTAGCAGAGGCAGATTTTAGTCAACTTCATCACACAATTGAGTAGCTTTACCATGCTAATTAAGACGGTATAAGTAAACCTCATTAATTGTCTCGCTCACTGCAATTTTGTTGTTACTGCAAATTTAATCTACCCGCCAGTTTGAACTACTTACAAGCCATTGTATGCTTATGTGATAGACAACTTCTCTTCTTTAACATGACTCATTATTTTTTGGAAGTTATTCACAACCTTTTCATATTATTCTTTACCAGAATTTAAGTCTTTGTACTCTTAGAAACAAATATAAAAAATTTAGTTCACAGTTTGTAACATTCTCGCCTCAGGTGTTTTTTGGTAGGAATATAGAGTTGGTATATTTTTACAAAAGAGCATCATTGTGCCTCTCTTCCGACAGGAAGAATGCTACCAGCACTCAACAGATAAATCTTTTGTGGTTAAACAAAGGCGACGTGATATGCATAAACAACTCTCATCAAATTAAAGAGAAGAGTTTCTTCTGCGACGAAGGACAAGATATCAAGAATAGTACAATCAAAACCCTTCAAATAGTTTTCCTGCTGCTACCAATAATGATCGTTGTCTTATCCTCAATTTCGATTAATTGGGCAGAGAGCTGTTACTATTACAGAAATACTACCTCACCCTGAGACAGGTTTGCTTGACTTAATAGATAATCCAAGATGATTTGTTTTAGGTTAGGTGTAATCACCTATGTGTTTCACTGTATTTTTTGGATTGAATTTACAAACTTACTTCAGCTAGCTGCGACAGCAAACGTGTTTCAGAAATCGTTAGGACAATGGATGTTACATTTTTTGTGATGCCAGTTTCTTACTTGTACGTACAAGCAAAAACTCTTAGCTAAAGAAATTAAAATGAATCATAATGTGTAATCATTGTGATCACCGGGGGAGATGAATGGAGAGCTACATAGCACTGGAAATGGCTCAGTGACCTTCAGATTCTGCCCAGATTTTTCCTCAATATGACGATTTCCGCCGCTTCAGCCAATAATAGATGTAAGAGCAACAACCAATACAGATTGAAACTTTTGATCTGATGTTATTCCTTTTGTTGCAACTGCATTTGTTAAACTGCCCTTTAACCAATAGATGTGGTGGTTCCTGATGTTCTAAAGGAGATTTTGTCACCGGTCTGTGAATACTTATCGAGCAGATGCAAGGATAAGCTGAATTCATCACTCCTCTGAAGACTATGACAAGCTTCAAAGTGGAAAATGCAAGTGTCCTTCTCAATGCCTCTGCACCATTGCCACTACTTTCACATCAAGAGCGATTAACTCTATTACAAACTGCTTCACAAAATCAACACATACCATATTCAGGCAAGCAAATAAGATGAATGGCAACAACTAATGAACAGAAGGATAGCTATAAGATATACTTGAGAATACAACCAAACATGAGCTTCTTCTCTGTTGTTATTGGGCCCGTGCCTAATATCTAGTATATAATATAAGTACATAACAAACAAAAACTAAGGTAAACATAGTCCACCTAAATAATTTGTAAAGAAAAGATGGTAGAAGAGCACTACTTACCACTCTGAAATGCTACACAAAGGCAAGAACACACAGACCACAACAGAAGGCAGGCAATCAGATCAGAAGCAACGAGAAGAGATCAAGGAGAAACAAAAGCCTACATTGGCTTCAGGTTCAGAAGGATGAGAAGTTATACTAAATGAGGCTTTAACGCCATCATCAGTATCTTTTAACGCCTTTCCCGAACAACAAGAACCAAAAGAGGTGTCATGAAAATGGAACGAATCTATTGTCTGTTAAGGCTTCTTCAAGCAATGATTGGGATTTGCAACTATTTTAAATATCCCCAAAAAAGTCTGTACAATCCATACCTAATTCTGCTGCTAACAACACTAACTACAACACTTCCACATTGTCATCGTCATTTCTATCTTTTAATGCCTTCCAAGAAAGTCAAGAACCAGAACAGTACCAAGATATGGTGAAAATACTGGTTCAGATATGCTATTTATTCAAGGAATCATCACAAACAAAAGCATTGCCTTTTGATGTCGCTGGTGCAAAGGAAGTAGACGAAACAATAATTCATTGAAGTGGCCAGTCAAAAAGGACGCATAATAGAAGATGAAAGAAACAGGCACATATGTTGTCTCCATAAGTTGGGCGAAAAGTATCTAAGCACAAATATGTATGTTCCAACTCAACTTCAGAAAAAATAAGAAGTGTAAGCATCAATACTTTGTGCTTGTACTAAAAATTTGCCCAATTACAAATAAAATTGCAAAACCATAAATAAAACAACACAAACCGTCATACAACCTATCTGTTGAGTAATGTATGCAAGTATGCAATCCTATAGGACTACAACAATGAACAATCATTCAAACATCATAGTTGTCAGGCAAAGGAAATTATGCACAGCAATATCAGTAAAATAGTAAAGATGATGTCAGTTCAACATTTTGCGAAAAAAAGATCACCATTTCCTTTTCCCATCAGCACCAGTCCATCTCGTGAAACTGCAAATCCTTGAAAAGAAAGTACAACTTCAGATGATCGTTCAAAAGAAAGTGCAAATTCAGATGATTCTGCAAAAGAAAGTACAACTTTAGATGATCATTCAAGAGAAAGTTAGATGATCCTTCAAAAGAAAGTACAACTTCAGATGATCTTTCAAAAGAAGGTAAGACTTCAAATGATCCTTCAAAAGAAAGTACAACTTCAGACGATGAACTAATATAATAAATTGAGCAGAACTTTCTGCAGATCAAATGCATCAGATCAATGTCAAAGAAACTAATACTTACCATTGTCATCAACCTTATAACACAGCAGGTCCTAATGCCTATAGCGGGAGATCCTAGAGGCTCGCTCGGAAAGGCTGCTATACCATACCCTTTCACTTAACTCTACTCTAGTAGTCACAAGACTCACTATAGTAGTCTGTCTGGCTGCTCTTGCTGAAATCATTTATTAGTCCAGCAAGAAACTAAAAAAGAGAGATGTGCCTAAGGCGGAATGTAAGCAAACTGTGCACGCCTTAGAGGAGAGATGTTACAATTTAACATATACCTGGTGGAAACTGGGTCAGGTTCAAACTTGGAGTACACTACTTATAAGAATAACAAACATAAAAAAGAACAGTCTTACAAGGAAGTAAATATCATGGAAAAAAAGACGTAGTGTTGTGATATAAGAATATTCATTTGGAGAAAAAAATATACTTATGATACTAGAATGGAGCATCATACTAGGAGCAGGAGGAGAAAAGGTATATCAATTTTCATATAAAGCATATGCCCTTTAAAAAGAAGTAGCAAACAAAGGAACATAAGAATTCATTGAAGAGTCTCACTGCTCTCTTTTGTGAAACTAGTCTAAGCGATTAAACTTGCATAAAAGCATAACTTGCCATATTCTCTGCATCCCATCACTATTGATCCTCAAAACATTAACAAAATTAGAAAACATATAATTTCCCATACTCTTACTTGACATGATTTTAAAATTTTAAGAAACAATCTAAATAAAAAATTCTAGACCATGTTCATTTCAAAGAAGAAAAGACGTGTAGACCATGCAAAAGAAAAAGAAAGTGTTGAACATCATATCTATGATGGTGCCTCTCACCTACAAAGCTCCGGGTGCAAAATCTGAGAAAAGATATAGTGCTGCCACTTGGTAATATCAATAGGAGAAGTTCTCCAGAATGGCTTCAGATCAAAATAAAAGTCAATGCAGTGAGGTTTAAGGAAAGGAAGTACTTACAGTTTTGCGGATTTAGAGCCTTTGACTTGAAAATACGTTCTTATCAGTTTTTGGAAGGCATCTATTTTTGCACTGTAAATTAGCAGCAGGCATATGGAGTAAACATAAATGTTAACGTGACTTCAACTTAAACATAAATGTCAACTTAATCGTCAACGTACACGTTAACTTAAACATCATCGTCAACGTCAACGTAAACGAGAACTTAAATGTGAACGTAAACATCAACATAAATGTGAACGTCCATGTCAGCGTGAACGTCAACATTAAAGTAAACGTGAACATGAACGTCAGCATAAACATCAACGTCAACGTCAATGTGAACATCATAATAAACGTCAACGTCAACGTAACGTGAACGTCAATGACAACGTAAACATCAACGTCAATGTAAACATCAATGTAAACGTGAATGTCAACTAAATTTGAACGTGAACGTGAACGTCAACGTCAACATGAACATAAACATCAACGTGAATGTGAACATCAACGTAAATGTGAACGTCGACGTGAATATGAACGTCAACATCAACATGAACGTCAATGTAAACGTCAACGTCAACGTGAACATGAACGTCAACGTGAACGTAAATGTGAACATGAACGTCAACGTCAACGTCTATGGCAATGTCAACATCAAAGTGAATGTTAACGCCAACATCAACGTAAATGTCAACGTCAACGTGAACATCAACGTCAACGTGAATGTTAACGTCAACATCAACGAGAACGTAACCGTCAATATCAATGTCAACTTCAACGAAAATGTAACGTCAACGTCAACCTCAACGTAAATATCAACCTGACGTCAACGTAAACATGACCGTCAACATCTACGTCGACGTAAATGTGAACGTCAGCATACACGTAAATGTTAGCGTGAACATCAACATCAACGTAAATGTGAACGTCAGCATAAACGTAAATATTAGCGTGAACGTCAACGTCAACGTCAACGTGAACGTCAATATAAACAAAAATGTTAGCGTGAACATCAACGTCAATGTCAACGTCATAGTAAACATCAACGTCAACTTCAACGTAACGTGAACGTCAACAACAACGTAAAAGTCTATGTCAACGTCAACGTCAACGTGAATTTGAACGTCAACCTCAATGTAAATATCAATGTGACGTCAACGAAAACATAAACGTCAACATGAACGTGAACATCAAAGTCAATGTCAACGTACTCGTGATCGTCAACGTCAATGTTAACGTAAATGTGAACATAAACGTGAACGCCAATGTGAATGTCTACGTGAACGTAAACGTGATCGTCCACGTCAACGTCAATATCAAATTAAACGTCAATGTTAGCGTGCACATCAATGTCAACAGAAACTTCAACGCGAACGTCAACTTAACATCAACGTCAATGTTAACGTAAATGTGAATGTCGACGTAAAGGTAAAAACGTCAGCATAAACGTCAATGTAAACCTGAACGTCAGCATAAACGTAAACATTAGCGTGAACGTCAGCGTCAACGTGAATGTGAACGTCAACGTAACCCTCAACGTAAACGTCAACATCAACGTAAACGTGAATGTCAATGTGAACGTCAACGTAAATTTGAACGTGAACTTCAACGACAACGTGAACGTGAACATAAACGTTAACGTCAATGTGAACGTCAACGTCATCATCAACTTAAATGTGAACGTCAATGTGAATATGTACGTCAACGTAAACGTAACATCAATGTCAACATGAATGTATTAAACGTCCGCGTCAATATGAACTTCAACATGAACATCAACGTAAACGCAAACGTCATCACAAACGTTAACGACAATGTCAAAGTGAATGTCAACCTCAACCTCAACGTCAATGTCTACATGAACGGCTACGTTAACGTCAACGTAAATGTGAACATCAACGTGAATATTTACGTCTACGTCACCGTCAACATCAACTTCAACGTGAATGTAACGTCAACGTTAACCTCAACATAAATATCAACGTGACATCAACGTAAACGTAAATGTCAACGTCTACATGAACGTCAACGTGAATGTCAACGTCAACGTCAATGTCAATGTCAACAACATCGTAAACGTCAAAGTCACCGTGAACGTGAACGACAATATCAACGTAAATATGAACGTCAACGTTAACGTCAATGTCAACGTGAATGTCATCGTCAACGTCAACGTCAACGCTAACATCAACGTCAACGGGAACATCAACGTCAACATTCACGTCAGCGTAAACGTCAACGTCCACGTGAACCCCCACATGAATGTCAACGTGAACAACAACGCAAATGTGAACATTAACGTGAATGTGAATGTGAATGTGAACGTCAACGTCAACGTAACGTCAACGTCAACTTCAATGTGAACGTCAACGTAATCGGGAACATCAACATCAATAACGTCAATGTCAATGTAAACGTCAATATCAGCGTGAACGTCAACGTCTACACACACTTCAACGTGAACGTCAACTTAACATCAACGTCAATATTAATATAAATATGAACGTAAACGTAAACGTGAATGTCTACGTAAATGTAAACGTCAGTATGAACATGAACGTAAACGTGATCATCAACGTCGACGTGAACATGAACGTAAATATGAAGGTAAACGTCGACATAAGCCTAAACGTCAATGTGAATGTCTTCGTGAACGTCAATGTGAATATCTACTTGAATGTAAACATGATCGTGAACGTCAATGTCAACGTAAACGTAAACGTGAACGTTACCATAAACGTAAACTTTAGCGTGAACGTAAACGTCAATGTGAACATCAACATCAACGTGAACGTAATGTGAACGCCAACGTAAACATCAATGTTAACATGAATGTGAACGTCAACGTAAACATCAATGTTAACATGAATGTCAACGTGAACGTCCACGTGAACGTCAACGTAAATGTGAGCTTCCCCGTCAATGAAAATGTCAACGTCAACGTCAACGTAAATTTCATCATCAACGTCAATGTCAACTTCAACGTCAAAGTGAATGTTTACGTCAACCTCAATGTAAATGACAATGTCAACGTGAACATCAACGTAAATATAAACGTCAACGTAAATATAAACGTGAGTGTCAACGTTAACATAACGTCAATGTGAACGTAATGGCTATGTTAACGTAATGTCAACATGAATGTCAACGTCAACATGAATGTGAACGTCTACGTGAACATGAACGTCAACATAAATGTCAATGTGTACGTCAACGTCAATGTCAACATGAATGTCAACGTGAACATCAACGTGAATGTGAACATCAACGTCAACGTAAATTTAAACATCAACGTGAATGTGAACGTGAACGTGAACGTCAACGTGGATGTGAACGTCAACATCAACGTCAACGTAAACGTGAACGTCAACATAAACGTGAACGTTCATGTGAATGTTTATGTAAACGTAAACATTTTTGTCAACATCAACGTTAATTTCAATGTAAACGTCAACGTCAACACAAACTTCAATGTGAACGTCAACTTAACATCAATGTCAAAGTGAACATCTACGTAAATGTGAACGATCAACACGAATGTTCACATCAACGTGAATGTCAACATCAACGTTCACATCAACATGAACGTGAACGTAACGTCAATGACAACATAAACGTTAATGTCAAAGTCAATGTCAAAGTCAACGTGAACGTGAATGTCATCGTCAACGTCAATGTCAACATAAACGTCAACATAAATGTGAACATTAGCGTGAACGTCAAGGTGAACGTCAGCGTTAACGTTAATGTCAACATTCACATCAACATAAACATGAACGTCCACATGAATGTCAACGTGAACGTCAACGTAAATGTAACGTCAATGTCAACATAAACATTAATGTAAATGTCAATGTCAACGTGAACATGAGCGTCAACGTCAACGTCAACGTGAATGTTAGAATGAACGTGAACATGAACGTAATCGGGAACGTTAACATCTACGTCAACATCAATGTCAATGTAAACGTCAATGTCAGCGTGAACGTCAACGTCTACACAAACTTCAACGTGAATGTCAATTTAACATCAATGTCAATGTAAACGTCACCGTGAACGTTAACGTGAATGTAAACGTAATTATCAACTTGAACATGAACGTCAGCGTCAATATCAACATCAATGTACATGGTAACGTAAATGTTATCAACAATGTGAACATAAACGTCAATATAAACGTGAACGTCCATGTGAATGTCTATGTGAATGTAAACGTGATCATCAACGTCAACGTAAATGTAACGTCAACGTCAGCATGAATGTTAACGTAAACGTCAACATGAACATCAACGTCAATGTAAACATGAACGTCAGCATAAACGTAAACGTTAGCGTCAATGTGAAAGTCAATGTGAAAGTCAACGTCAACTTCAACGTCAACGTCTACATCAATGTAACGTTAACGACAACGTAAATGTCAACATCAACATCAACATCAACGTAAACGTGAATGTCAATGTGAACGTTAACGTAAATTTGAACATAAACGTCAACGTGAACGTGAACATCAACGTGAACGTAAACGTCAACGTATACCTCAACTTAAATGTGAACGTAAACGTAAACGTCACGTCATCCTCAACTTAAATGTAAACGTCAACATCAACGTAAATATAACGACAACGTCAACTTGAATGTCAATGTAAACGTCAGCGTGAACATGAATGTCAACGTGAACATCAACGTAAACGTGAACTTCAGCAATGAACTTCAACGTGAATGTCAATGTCTATGTCAACGTAAACTTGAACGTAAACGTCAATCTCAACGTAAATTTCAATGTGATGTCAACATAAATGTAAATGTCAACGTGAACGTCAATCAAAATGTCTACGTGAACGTAAATGTGATCGTGAACGTCAATGTCAGCGTGCACATCAACGTCAATACAAACTTCAATGTGAACGTCAATGTGAACGTTAACGTGAACGTCTACGTAAATGTGAACGCCAGCATGAACGTCAACGTCAGCATGAACGTGAACGGTAACGTGAACATCAACGTCAATGTAAACATAAACGTCAGTGTCATTGTGAACGTCAATGTTAACGTAAATGTAACCCTCAACGTCATAGTAAACGTCAACGTAACGTGAATGTCAATGACAACGTAAACGTGAACATCAACATCAACGTAAACGTGAATGTCAACGTGAACATCAACATAAATTTGAACGTGAACATCAACATTAACGTGAACATAAATGTCAACGTCAACGTCAACATAAATGTGAATGTCACGTGAATGTGAACGTCAAGCATCAATGTCAACGTAAACGTAACGTCAGCGTGAACATGAATGTCAACATTAACATCAACATAAACGTCAACGTGAACATCAATATCAACATCAACGTCAACGTCAACGTCAACATCAACGTCAAAGTGAATGTCAACTTCAACGTGAACATCAACGTAAACATCAACGTTAATGTGAACGTCAACGTCAACATCAACTTCAACTTCAACGTGAATGTAACGTCAACGTCAATCTCAACGTAAATATCAACGTGATGTCAACATCAATGTACACATAACATAAACATGATCGTCAACATCAACGTACACATGGACGTAAACGTGATCATCAACATCGACGTAAATGTGAACGTAAACGTCAACTTAAACGTGAATGTCAACATGATCGTCAACGTAAGCCTAAACGTCAACGTCAACGTGAACATCAACATAAACATCAACGTCAACGTAAATATGAACGTCAACATGAATATTAATGTCAACGTAAATATGAACGTCAACATGAATATTAATGTCAACGTCAACATCAACTTCAACGTGAATGTAACGTCAACGTCAACTTCAACGTAAATATCAACGTGACGTCAACGTACACATGACATAAACATGATCGTCAACCTTAACGTACATGTGGACGTAAACATGATCGTCAACGTCGACATAAATGTGAACATAAATGTCAAGTTAAACGTGAACGTCAACATGATCGTCAACGTAAACGTAAACGTCAGCATAAACGTAAATGTTATCGTAAAAGTCAACATAAACATCAATGTGAACATCAATGTCAACGTAAACATGAACGTCAATATAAACGTAAATATTAGCGCGAACGTAATGTCAAATTAACCGTCAACGTAAATGTTAACGTGAACGTCAACATCAACATCAACGTCAACGTGAACATCAATGTCAATGTAAACGTGAACGTCAACATGAACGTAAATGTTAGTCTGAACGTCAACGTCAACGTCAACGTCAATGTCAACGTCAAATTAACCATCGTCAAATTAACCGTCAACGTAAATGTTAACGTCAATGTCAACGTGAACGTCATAGTGAATATCAACATCAACGTCAAAGTGAATATGTTGGCAACCTCAATGTAAATGTCAACGTCAACGTGAACATCAACGTCAACCTGAATTAAACGTCAATGTCAACGTGAATGTTAACATCAACGTCAACGTCGACGTCAATGTAACATCAACGTCAATGTGAACATTAACATGAATGTCTACGTTAACGTGAACGTGAACGTAAATTTGAATGTCAACGTCAACATAAACGTCAATGTGAATGTGAACGTAAACGTGAACGTCAACATAAATTTGAACGTAAACATCAACGTGAATGTCAACGTCAACATGAATGTTAACGTAAATTTGAACGTGAACGTGAACGTCAGCGTGAACGTAAACGTCAGCGTGAACGTGAACGTCAATGTTAATGTCAACGTGAACGTGAACGACAACGTGAATGTCCACGCGAATGTTAACATGAACATGAACGTGAACGTGAACGTGAACGTGGACATTAACGTTAACATCAACGTCAATGTCAACATCAACGTTAACGTCAACATAAACGTCAACGTCAGCGTAAACTTCAACTTTAGCGTCAACGTCAACGTGAATGTGAACGTCAATGACAACGCCAACATCAACGTCAACGTAACATGAACGTGAACGTGAACTTCTATGTCAACGTAAATGTGAACATCAACGTTATCTTAAATCAAAGAATACACCTTCACCACAACTTGGGGTGAAAGATTGATCACATTGATGGGATGACTACCATGGAAGCTCCGACCAGATAGCTTCAGCAGAATGCTACCGCAAGAAATGAGACAAATGTTGGTTGTTTGTGAATCAGATTTAAGTTCCCACTTTGACGAAAACATATAACTTCATGCTAGAGTTAGGTTCAACTTCAATGAATGTTGCAAAATTTAGTCAAATGGAATTTCAGGTAAATGGAAATTTTATCAAGTTCCATAGACTAGTTGTGATGAAAATATAATCAAATAACCGTAACTTACCTAGTAAATAATCTTGAAGCTTCAAAATGAATGTTGCAGATCTAACCCCAGTTTTGAATTTGGTCAGCATAGTTGTGTAATACTTGGTAACCAGTTTCAGGCATGGTCTACAAAAGCATGGTAAAAGACTCAAATCAATGTAACCTATTATAAAGAGTTTCAAGTTTTCCCCCCCACAAGCCAAGCAGCACAAGGAAAATCTATTTCAAATTAGATGATCATAAACGTACTGATTCTTGCTCTAAATCAAAATAGGTTGTTGTCCTCTTTTGTCCAGATAGGACCTGATAATTCACTAAGTTACACATTCCACATCGAAATGACACATCAATGAGTTATAAGACAAGCATTACCTTCTCAAGCAGTTCTTCAAAAGAAATTCACTCATCTGCAGCATGCTGTAGAACATGACAATGAGTGTAATGTTCAACGAAGATACATGCTAGAATCAAACAAAAGATAATAATCACTGACTATGTAAAAAGGGACTCACATTCATTTTTTCATACGCCTCAGTTTACATAAGAATATACACTACCACACGATCACAAAGTGATGGAACAAAATATAAAGCACCCTATGTCACTCACCATTTCTTCAGAAATATCACAAAATTGCAATAATAAAGAGTAAGACATTATTTGGTTAAAGTATTAGTCATGCAGGGAATGTTTTGCGGTGATAATAATGTAAAAACTGTTATGTGATAAATCATAATGTAGGGATCCTAGCGCGGGGAATAATAAACGAGTTATGCTATGCAGGAACTATATACTATAAAGGGATTTTTGCCTGTAAATACTCATCCATTATGGGAATTCGAACCTTAAGAGACAATGCCCCCACAAATGACACTTGGAAAGGCTTAAACCCTCAAAAATCCTTCTTGCTTTCAACAAGATGCAGCACATAACTGATATAAACTGTTATTGATACCTCAGAATGGAAAAGAAGCCTGAGAAGAACTGGTCGTCAGGAGTTGTTTTCCACATTAGACAGGCATATATCCTTCAGAGGGAGGAATATGAATGTTGAAGAGAATAAGCTATAAAGTGTAGTAAAAGGTTTGAGAATGTAGGTGAGCAACTAATCCTGTATTAACAACTACAAAACCTTTCCCTTCCAAGACTGATTTGCAAATGGTTTACATGTACCTAACTTCTTGAGTGTATAATATGACAAAGACAAGTATTAAAGAATGTACCGCAAGAAGTGTGACAGATATTGGAAGCTTGTGAATCAGAATCAAGTCCTTCTTTAACCAAACCAATACATATTAACTTCATGCTCAGAGTTAGATTTAACAATAGCATACTAGGATATGGTGGCAGAGGAGACAGTCTCGACTAAAAGATGGTAGGCCAGAACTATATTTTTCAGCAATATGTTTAAAGAAATCCATAAGATGATCGTATCAGGCTTCTGTGCAAAGAACAGCTCCAGATAAATGCTTTCCTTCTCACATGCATCACATTTGAATCTTATGAAGTTCTAAATGAGGCATCCTCTGTTGATCTGCCAGCTACAATTGATGTAAGGGGAAATTGAAATGGAAAACTACTAGAAGAATTGAATAACAGAAGATAAAGATGACGTATAAAGGAAAAAAACGTATAAAAAGCACTGTCTTTCAGAATTTCATTGGCAGCCTTCGGCTTCATCTCCCTCCAATTCTTTTTGATGTACCTCTAATGTTTTCAAGATTAATAAGAATGCAGTCTAAGATAATCTTGAAAAGTGGATGAAAGAAATGAAGTTAATTAACTGAAAACATGCACTAGAAAAGTTCAGCTCTTACTTAGGTCAGGAACACATGGCAGGAATGGTTTACCTTCTTTCGACTCCCCATCGCGTGTACTTGTTCACTCCCTTTGAGCTTGAGAATTTGCTATTCCAGATATTAACATATTCCAATTTCACACTTGGCCTGAAGAGAGAAACATCAGGTTGTTCGAGTAACTAACATATTTTTTATTGAGATAAAATCAGAAAGATACCTAACCCTCCCAAGAAATTTGATATCATTACCTTACCTCGTGATACCCCGTCACCACAACTTGGGGTGGAAGATTGATCACATTGATGGTGTGACTGCTGTGGCAGCTCCGAGCATATAGCTTCTGCAGATGATGCAGTCTCCTTACAGATCTAGTTTCAGCACGATGGAAAAGAATATCAATTAGTTGCCCACATTTTCTGTGATCATTGATTACTAACAAAAACAAGCACTAAAGGACAAATTACTTGGCATGAGTAGCACATCATGAACAGTCTTCATATTATTATTTCCTGCTGCCTTTCTTGAAGGCAAACTCTTGGTAAAATGGAGGAGCTGAATGGCTTCTTCTACTCTTCTTCTACCTTATAAGCTCATCTGTTTTCCTAGATTTCTAGCATCAATCCATTTATGTGAATCTCATTCCACCCTAGAGGAGAGCATTGCTCGTGGTTTCAAATAATTCTTAACATTCTCTTCACATGAGAATGCATATGTGTCGAATCATCTCCATCATGATAGAATTCCGAAGGACATGAACTAAAACCATCCCATGGATCAAGTCCTCCAATACTGGCCGTATCCTCTCTAGAAAGAGCATAAAAATTGTGATAAGACTTTGCAGGATTTAGGAACAATGGTCTTTGAAGGCTCCAAAGACAAATCATATAAAGATCTTAGGCAGTTTATGTTCAACCAAAAAAGTGGATATATCAAGATCTTCTTAGCTGCTCAATGTTAGAAGCACTGTCAAAACTCATCGCTAAAAAGTGGATTTATGAATTGGTCATTTGGAAGCAAATCTTGAACTGATATCTGCATTACGAAGATCAAGGAAAATAAAAAAACCATAATATACAAGCATTGGATATAGTAAGTGTTAACCAAAGATTACTTTTCCATTTATTTTTTTTTTGGCCAGGAAAATATACTGAAATGAGTGGATACAAAAATATTGAAGGACCTGCAAGTTAAACAGTGGGTTTTAGAGAAAGAATGTGTTGAAAAGATAACTTATCACATCTGTTATCCATGAGTTTGGGCAGGTATAACTTCATTGAGTAAAAGTCAGGACCTGAGATGTGTCCTAAGAGCTTAAATGAACCATCACCTGCATTCAATTTATTAAGGAAACTCAGATGAATAACTTTCTGGACAATAGCGGCAGTGAGGAAGGAGAAGCACGTGTGCAAAGCAGGTCATCCTCACGGCATGCAAATGAACAAAATCTAAGTCATAATCTCATAGACCCACCTGAAGTGTCGTGCCTAGCAACAGTTCTTTAGCTGGACAGGCAACATGTTTGATTGAATATCGAGGAATGAGAACTTCCAACTCTTCATTGTGTATAAAACAGAGTGGTTGATAAAAAATAAGAAAATAGGGTGGGAAAGAAGCTGAACTTTGCCAAGTCAAAACAGGAATCAGCTCAAAAGTTAGGAACCGACCATGGGTGCAAGCACCAGTTAGCCTAATGAGACAGAGAAGAAACACCATGAAATGGAATTTTCTCCAAAATCTCAAAGACCCACTAGGGATGCCATGCCAAGTAGTAGTTTTTCAGTCCAAGAGAGAACATGTTCGATAGCCATTATGAGTTATACCAGAGAGAGTAATAAAAATAAGAGAAGTGGAAGGTCATATGTAATTTCACCAAAAGCATTGAAACCCATCGTGGTTGCATGCATCAGTTAAGCCTTATGAGATGGAGAAGAAAACCATGAAATGGAAATATAATTCAGAAATCTCATAGACCCAACTGAGGTGCCGTGCTAAGCAACAATTTAATCAGTTCGAGAGAAAACAAGTCTTATAGAACTTCCACGGAAGACAAAACCTCCACATCTTTATGATAGATCATCTTTTGAAAGTGATGAAGATATAAAGTTTAAGAAAGTATCTACAGAAATAAATAAAATAGCCTTGAAGATGAATAACTGTGCAATAAAGAGATCCATGAATTCACCGACTTGAACTTTCTATTTGACTGAGGAATCTGGACTAAGGGATCACGCTTTTCAGAAGCACTTCCCCACGGAATATTCTGCAAAGATCCCTCCCCTGACAGTGCACTCTCCAGCGTAGCTTTCCAACTCTGGGCCCTGCACCTCTTTTTTTTAATCTCACAATTCACAGGTATATCTGAAGAGGAGCAAGGAATGGAATAGCAACAGAGGAGGAGGATACTTCAACAACTATATTCTTATCTAGGTTTTCCAAAAGTAGCTTTAGAAAAAAGAAAGTGATAAATGTTGATACAACAATTGCTCTCACCGGCAGAGTTACTTCAAGTCCAAAGAACCGCGACAGTATACTCAATAGAGAGACACCTTTTTTTTTCTTTTCTCATGGCGTTAAGTCAAACCACTCCTCTCTTAACCTACATATGGTACACAAAGTAGAAACTCCGAGTAAGTGATGACCAGCACTTTTAACAAATAACATGGAATTGAAGTCAATAGCTTCCTATCCGGTTCATAGCAAAATGTCTACAGAATCAGACAATGTAATCAGGTGAAACAAAAGTCAGTAACCCTAAAAAGTGCAACAGTTCTCAAGTTTGATTTAGTGCATGGTCTGCAGTCGAAAACTAAGAGGAACCAAACACAGTCGTCTGCTAATATTGCTCCCTCTTCCTCCACTAATCAAAGAAAAATAAGAATTTCGTCACTTCCTCAGAGACTATTCTAGCTTTTCCTTAATCCCCTCATTCTAATTAATGATTTCTAGTATTTATTAAAACTATTGCAACATTAGAGTAGTGTTCAATGTTCAAATGAAGTAACTTCCCCTAGGATCCAAATCATTAATATATATTATTCTCTTTTAATACTTCAAAGAAGAGAAATATAATAACTCAGTAACTCTAACCTGAAAGAGGTAAGTTGATACCTTTTGAAACAAAGGGTACATAAAAAAGTAACCTTGAAAGCTCTTGAGTCTCTAGAATAATGCTAAAGATCAAAAGTGTTGGCATATTTAATAGGTCAAAGCTGCGTTTGCAACCTCCACAGCCAAAGAATGAAGATCAACCTAAATTTTTTGGTAGAGCTCTATTTTTTCTGAAAAACAGAAAATTTTCTTGTGAATTAGATTGCCCAGGTTGACCTACAAGTTTCAAACTCCGGAGAAGATGAGCCACCCCTGTACCCTGATCCAACTCAAAATCATATACAGCTGGATGTCACAATCTCCTAAAGATAGCAACTAGCAAGGCTCCAAGAAGATTGATGTAAGAAATATCAAGATTTACGAAAATTGATGTACATTTGTAAAAAAAACACTGCAAAATTCATATAAAGGGAAGCAGAAATGATTGGGTAAGCATAAAACAGGAGTCTAAGTCATAAATGCCAACAAAAATCACACCTAAATTCCACAAAGATCATATAAAGATCACCCTAAACAGTAAAAACAAATTCTATAACATCTTCAACACACACTACCAAAAAGACAACAGAATTTTTTGGAGAAAGAAAGTTTTCTTGAATTTCTTGATGTTTGCAATGTCAATATATTCTTGAAAATAACAATTTCATTATTTCCTGTAAATATGCATTAAGAATACGGGTGTAACTTCAAAAAGATCCATAAGTTCTTGAGGCAAGAATTCAAAAAAAATATGACATTGTCACAAAACAGTTAACGGAGGAAAAACGCAGATACATGGAGAAAATTAACTTAGGGCTCAGAGTTTTGATTCGTACTCTAAGGCGGCGGCATATGCGGCATACTCTGGCGCTGGAGTACGCCGCCGGTAGTCGGATGAAGTTCCGGCTTTCAGTTGAGCATGACTTACACAATGCCCAGGTAGCGTGTTAGCGTATTTTATAGATTTCTAACACACGTTTTAAGAAATAAACGCGTAAAAAATAAAAAGTAATTTTTTCTTTTTTTGGTTTCCAAAAACTTAGTTTATCCTCTAAACTTTTGTAAATTTTTATTCTAAACATATTTATTTATTTTAATAAAAAAAAGTCTATTCCATTGATAATGCGAAATTCGTTATCATCCTATATAACTTATTTAACTTGTGAAAATTTTATAGATTGATTTAAAATATAAAATTTAAAATTCAAAATTTTAATTTATAAATATAAAATTTTGAAGTAATATTATTTAATAAATTTCATAAAAATTAAATATAAATTTAGCCGAAAGTATATATTTCCTTCTCCTACCCTAAAAAAATTATATTTCGAAGTCGAAGTGTCCCGTTTCAAACTTCCAACCATGCTTAACGCAAGTATATATTTTTTAATCATTATAAAATACACCACAATATATATATTATATATAATATAAGTACATAACAAACAAAAACTGAGGTAACCATACAATATGTGCACCTAAATAATTTGTAAAGAAAAGATGGTAGAAGAGCACTACTTACCACTCTGAAATGCTACACAAAGGCAAGAACATACAGACCACAACAGAAGGCAGGCACTCAAATCAGAAGCAACAAGAAGAGATCAAGGAGAAACAATAGACTACATTGGCTTCACGTTCAGAAGGATGAAACATCTTTTAACGCCTTTCCAGAACAACAAGAACCAAAATGGAACGAATGTATTGCCTGTTAAGGCTTCTTCAAGCAATGATTGGGATTTGGAACTATTTTAAATAACCCCCAAAAAGTCGGTACAATCCATACCTAATTATGCTGCTAACAATACTAACTACAACACTTCCACATTGTCATCGTCATTGCTATCTTTTAATGCCTTCCAAGAAAGTCAAGAACCAGAACAGTATCAAGATATGGTTGAAATAGTGGTTCCGATATGGTATTTATTCGAGGAATTATAACAAACAAAAGCATTGCCTTTTGATGTCGCTGGTGCAAAGCAAGTAGACGAAACAATAGTTCATTGAAGTGGCCTAAGCACAAATATGTATGTTCCAACTCAACTTCAGTTAGAAAAATAATCAAAACATGTCTACATACAGAAGTAATCATCAAAAATTATATCACCCCTCTCCACACCACCACCACCCACACACCCTTGTTGTTGGGGAGGCGGAACAGGTATAGAATGCAAATGAAGAACCAGGAAAGCGATGTACAAGAACATCTTACAATAAAAGCGAAGTGTGAGCATCAATATTTTGTGCTTGTACTAAAAATTTGCCCAATTACAAATAAAACTGCAAAACCATAAATAAAACAACACCTACGAAAAGATACTAATGAACACAAACCGTCATATAACCTATCAGTTGAGTAATGTATGCAATCCTATAGGATTACAACAATGAACAATCATTCAAACATCATAGTTGTCACGCAAAGGAAATTATGCACAGCAGTATCAGTAAAATAGAAAAGATGATGTCAGTTCAACATTTTGCGAAAAAAAGACCATCATTTCCTTTTCCCATCAGCACCAGTCCATCTCGTGAAACGGCAGATCCTTTAAAAGAAAGTACAACTTCGGATGATCCTTCAAAAGAAAGTGCAAATTCAGATGATTCGGCAAAAAGAAAATACAACTTTAGATGATCATTCAAGAGAAAGTTAGATGATCCTTCAAAAGAAAGTACAACTTCAGATGATCTTTCAAAAGAAGGTAAGACTTCAAATGATCCTTCAAAAGAAAGTACAACTTCAGACGATGAACTAATATAATAAATTGAGCAGAGCTTTCCGCACATCAAATGCATTAGATCAATGTCAAAGAAACTAATACTTACCATTGTCATCAAATGCCTATAGCGGAAGATCCCAGAGGCTCGCTCGGAAAGGCTGCTATACCTTTTCACTTAACTCTACTCTAGTAGACGCTAGACTCACTATAGTAGTCCGTCTGGCTGTGGCTGCTCTTGCTTGAATCATACATTAGTCCAGTGTGAAACTAAGAAAGAGAGATGTGCCTAAGATGACACGTAAGCAAACTGTGCACGCCTTAGAGGAAAGATGTTCACAATTTAACATATAATAACAAACATATCACGGAAAATGAACAGTCGTAAGAAAGTAAATATCACGGAAAAAAAGAAAGTGTTGTGATATACGAATATTCATTTGGACAAAAAAATACTTATGAAACTAGAATGGAGCATCATAATAGGAGTAGAAAAGGTATATAAATTTTCATATAAAGCATATGCCCTGGTAATCAGAAGTAGCAAACAAAGGAACATAAGAATTCATTGAAGAGTCTCACAGCTGTCTTTTGTGAAACTAGGTCTAAGCGATTAAACTTGCATAAAAGCACAACTTTCCATATTCTCAGCAGCCCATCACTATTGATCCTCAAAACATTAACAAAATCAGAAAACACATAATTTCCCATACTCTTACTTGACACAATTTTCAACTTTTAAGAAACAATATGCTATGCAGGGATTATCTACTATAAAGGGATTTTTGCCTGTAAATATCATCCGTTACGGGAATTCGGACCTTAAGAGACAATGCGCCACAAATGACTCTTGAAAGGAAAGCCTCAAATATCCTTCTTGCTTTCAACAAGATGCAGCACAGATGACAGAAATGATATAAACTGAAGCCTGAGAAGTTCTTGTCAGGAGTTGTTTTCCACATTTAGACTGGCATATATCCTTCAGAGGGAGGAATATGAATGTTGAAGAGAATAAGCTATAAAGTGTAGTTAAAGGTTTGAGAATGTAAGTGAGCAACTAATCATGTATTAACAACTACAACACCTTTCACTTCTATGACTAATTTGCAAATGGTTTACATGTATTTAACTTCTTGAGTGTATAATATGACAGAGACAAGTATTGGAGAACTTTACCGCATGAAGTGGTACAGATGTTGGCAACTTGTGAATCACAATCAAGATTCAAGTCCTGCTTTAACCAAACCAAAACATATTAAATTCATGCTCATGGTTAGATTTAACAATAGCGTACTCAGGATATGGTGGCAGAGGAGACAGTCGACTAAAAGATGGTAGCCAGAACCATATTTTTCAGCAATTTGTTTAAAGAAATCCATAAGATGATCGTATCAGGCTTCTATGCAGAAGAACAGCTCCACATAAATGATTTCCTTCTCACATGCATCACATCTGAATCTTATGAAGTTCGCGAGACTCCCTAAATGAGGCATCCTCTGTTGATCTGCCAGCTATAATTGTCTAAGACTCCTCCCATCCAGAACCGAGCTAGCAGAAGCACTGAATTTGTTATCCAGGAAATCATCCTCTGTAGGTAAAACATTAGATGTAAGGGGGTGCGCAGAGTTTCTGGATTTTCATTCTCCAAACAATGTGGGACTCTAACCCACTGCAAAAGTAATCCAAAACCAGAGTAAAAACTGGTTAGAGGCACTTCTAAGTAATCCAGATATAGATGCTACTCCTTAGTTATCAACTCAGTGTCAAAGAGACAGCATACCATAAGATTTCAAAAATCGCAGGTAGCCTTGCACATAATTACATGTTGTACAAACATTTTGTCTACAATCATCGTTTCCAAGGTACAAACACTTGCCGTCCTGTAAACAATGCGAAGAAAGAGACCAAGTTAGTAGGTTTATACCTAATCTAATGGATACTACCAACTAAAACTCAAAAGTACTTTACCTTCAGATGCCGTCCTGTAAACAGTGCCAAGAACAAAGACCAAGTTAGTAGGTTTATACCTATTCTAATAGATACTACCAACTATAACTCAAAAAAACTTTACCTTCAAAACCTTAAGATATCCATTCAGCCTCCCGTGATTTTTAGTAACAACTACCAAATTTAGAATCTTTGACTTGAAAATACGTTCTTCTTGATCCAAGACGCATGCTACCACCCATATGCGCTTTTGAACCCTGTGAACATGATCTACAGATTATAGTAAATTTTAACCAAATCTGAAGATTAAACAGGTATTGATATATAAAGAAAGTGTAAAAAAGATAACTTATCACATCTCATCCATCGATTTGGGCATATACACCTTCACTATGTAAACATCAAGACCTGAGATGTATACTGAGAGCTTGAATAAACCATTGTTGAATTTAATTTGTTAAGGAACTCCAAGGAATGCAAATCCCACTAGACAATAGCGGCAACGGAGAAGGAGAAGCACATGTGCAAAGTAGGTCATCCTCACTGCACAACAAACTACAAAATCTAAGAAACCAGATAGACATATCCTTAGTTAGCTAGTATAACAGAGACAGACCTTTCAATGTCAACAATTTGGAAGGAGACACTGGGATGCACAAGGGAGATTCTTTAGTTAGACTCTTTCAGCGAATGCAAAACCCTCAATGGGCTTCCAGAATATATACAAACCAAAAGATCAATCAGAACATAGTATAACCACAAAATTATTATCGAAAGACACTAATGAACACAAACCGCCAAACAGCCTATCAATTGAGTAATGCATGCAATCCTATAGACTACAACAACCATTCCAAGTTATGAACATCTGTTGGCCAAAAGAAATTATGTACAGCAGCATGAATATATACAACAGAAAAGATGATATCAGCATCAAGAACATCAATGCATTATGGGTGTGGAGATTTCAAGAACAATTCCACATCAACCCTTGTGAAATCATACATGATAAACAGCCACATG